>JAAAKM020006971.1:14286582-14311997 GCA_010016025.2 Alatinidae sp. Z8VKAUB7J3 | reverse complement strand
TTCATTCAAATCATATATTTTCGTTGAAGTTGTTATTATTATTCTGGAGGGGAGCTTGGTTGCAGTTTCAGGCAATCTCCACCCCACCCTGGCATGTAACATACTTCTATTTTATATTTGTTTGACATTTTTAAAAAGTTGGTAAGTGATATAAAATAAGAGTATTGCGTTGAGTAACGTTTTCATTTTCCTTAATGTTTGCGTCAGACGCTGAATATGGGGAAAAGTTCTTATCAATTCTTCGCTAAAACCTTTTTTACTTCATTCTAGACGATTGCTGTTACCAGTGTCTGGCGAAAACATTTAGCAAAATCAATCTGTTACTCAATTTAGTTTTCACATTCATTGTAAACACTTTTCTTATTCCATTATTAGCTACATTGATGGCAGCCGTTTCCTCGGGGGACGCGATAGCTTCACTCTTTTCACATTTGATATTTGACAGTTTATATTACGGCACAGTGAGTTGGTATCCAGGATTTGGGTTCTTTGTGATGGCCAGTCTTCAGTTTCCGATGGTATTCGCTGTCTGGTGAGTATTGCTTTGCAAATTTCTTGCAAACAGCAAACAACTTGTTGTGTGATTACCGGGACCGTGGCCTGGGGTCATTATTAAGGGCTAGTACTCTTTAGATTTACGACCAGCGTGTCTGACCTGGGTTCGCAGGGAAACTCTCCCCAAATTTCAAGAGCTGGCCGGGTGTTAAGAATATTTTTATCATTCAGTTCTTTTTAAAATGACCGTCGAAGCTCAGAAATACGGAGCGACGTAAATTGAAAGAAAATGCAGGAGACAGACTGGAACAATAATTGACAGCACAGCAATGTTGAGCTACGAGAAGTGGCTATGCCATTCTGGGTATGATAAAAGCGATTGACAAGCCTGTGCGTCATCATTTAAAACTAGCACCTAACAGATTCAAGTACTGACTTGAGTTGACTTCTGATTTCAAATTTTTGTGGTGTGGATTGATTTTGCTATCTACGAGGAATGATGATGAATATCCACCCATCTACATCTACTAGAATAAAAGAGAATTAATGGCTCCACGCAATCAAGTCAGTTACATTGTTAGCCCCGTAGCTGTCTGTATTAGTTGTTGGGAGGCACAGTGCCAAGCTATGCAAGTGTAGCTTACAGCTAAGGGGTCATTTTTGAGTCTTGGGGCGCTGAAAGTGGATATTTTTTAATTTTGTATATTAATACACTCCTAAAACGCCTAATTTTAACATTGGCTGAAATACACGATTTGGAATGCTATACCATATACTAAGATATGCAGAGGCATACAGCTACACCTATGTTCACTGCCAAAGAATTCTGAGGGCTCTTACAAGAAGAAAAGTGCTGCTCCCGCCATTCCAAGATTTGTCCGCTATTTCAAATTCCTCTCACATTTTCCTCGACATTTTGGTTTTAAATTCAAGAGAGTAAGTAGATTACGAACAAAATTTTGGACTTTTTTAAAAGTAGAGAGCCGAAAACGCGATTGTCCATTGGATTTCGTCACTACCATCTTGAAGAATATTAAACATTAAATACGATTTATCAATTAGACCGAGCTTCTAATGTGTTAATACATCATATTTAACAAACTTAAAAGTAATTTTGCTGTTTAAGGACCAAGTTGCCTAACTGAAGAAACTAAATAATGACTAAGAACGAGTAAATGAGCCCCATAGGAGAAAATAGAACAGAATGAGGAGTGTTGAAGCTATTGTTGCAGTCAAAGTGGGCCTGAGTTTGGTAAGAAGAAGGCTTTCTATGACACGAAGCGTAAAATCAGAGGAGGCAGATGCTAAGAACGTGACATCTGATTCAGTAAAGGATGAGAGTGTTCAACAAATTGGGAAGTCGAGGTCGTACGATTTAGTACACTTTCAGCGAAGTCCAAGAGGCGATGTTTTTTTACTCGTTGGTACACTGATACATATATGTGACCTATTAAATTCTACTTGCACATGAAAGTAGGTGTAGATAGTGCTTCATATGAATGTAATTTGATTCTTCGAAGTGAAAGCAATGGGAGGAGGTTGCAGGGAACTTGAGGGCAACCGAGGTGATCCACAGTCTGCATAAAGTTGAAAAACCCTCCCTTTTAGACCTCTGCGTGGGCCCTTCAAAAGTTTAGGTTCACCCTCGCCACACAAAGCTACGCAACTGCGTTATCAACTTTTCATTACCTAACATTACGTTAGTAATTTAAAGCTGTTATTTAAGTCTCAAGCATTTACAGAAGTAAGAAGAGAATCGTAGGTTATAGATAGTGACTTTGAGCAGATTATGAGTAGCATCATGCCTTCAATAACTTTTGAAAAAGTATCATGCTTCTTCAAGCTTCTCTCTTTTCCCCATTATTGTAATGGCTTACGTATTATCGTCCGCAGAAGTTTGTGAAGGAAGCGCGATGTAGCTAGCGAGCCCCCCTCCCCACTTGACAAGTCTTGTTTACTCTTACCCCTTTCCCTGCAGAATTAGATCGGATATGTTTGTATAGACTTAACCTTGCGGCCCGGATGAACGAGCAAAGTAGGCCTTTGCTCACATATTGATTATTCCTATGTGCTCAAACGTTTTAACATTTCCTTTTACGCTTAAGTACCGTAGGGAGACCATGATACATTCCCCTTCGGTTTGCCAGTGAACTTAAGCTTCTAACCTTGCAGTAAGTATTCAATAGGTACAGTACATCAGAGAAAGTTATTAATCAGAATTGATAGTGAAGTTTCATAGACTGGCTTCCACCGGATTCGTGTCACGCAAGATGCGAATTATTTTATACATGCTGACATTACGTCTTTATTACCTCTAATACCCTTACCCAATCTTGCGTAGCAAGCAGTAGTTTTTACAATTGTGGACAAAAATAATGTAAACTTTTACGAAATCTCGATTAAAATGACTGGTATCATGGAAGACACTTAGGAAAGGAAAGAGGCTCTCATTTGTGGTATTACACGCTATCTGCCCCTTACCTCCTATGAACAGTGAGGTGAGACATGCAAGTCACCGAAATGACGCTTTTCAAAATCCATCGTCAGTTGGAACGGGGTTGAGGCTAGTTTACATTAACTTATGTCCACGATTGTAGATCTGTTTTACGAGCAAAGAAGTATTTTTCCTTTTGAAAGGTTTTTACAGACGAAGCACCACGAAGGAGTCTTTTATAAGCCTGTCAGCGGGAAGGAAACGGATGTAGAATCTGATAAAGAAGATAATGTGGAAGAACGTGAATATTCTGAAACGACTAGCTTGATAAAGACGTAGCCTAAGGCATTATCAAGCATCATCTCATATTTACTTCAAAGGAACCACATGCACACTCCTCTGGACTTCGTGGAGTCTTTGGAAATGGAGGACTTTGGAAACCCAAACTCTTTGAAATCTAATAAGACCGACAGCCATGAATGGTCCTTGAATTAAAACATTTCTTGCAATGACTTGAAAAACCGTTTTTTGATAATGAAAATTATAAAAGTTGGTTTGTTGTAGTGTAAGCAGGTGACAGTAAACTGTCAGAATTTAGGAATCGATCGCTATGATATCTTGACTTGATACTGTTTTTAAAGTAAGGCTTTTTAATTCGCCGTTTTTTTAGGTAATGGAACGTAGTTCGTTTTTACTCGTGACCTTGCGAGTGTACCTTTTTCGAAGGTGAAGGTCACTTTAGGTGCGAAACTGTTGTGTACGTTAATGAATAAGTGACGATTTTCTAAGCTACGATTCGAGTTAGTCTCCTTGACTATATATGGAGTAGAATTGGCAACGGTATACGTCTGCTCCTTAAACCATTACTTTTCATGACTGCTTTCTACACCACATTCCTTTGTAGTGACATGATAACCAACTAGTTCAAAATGTCCAGACGTTCCCAATATTCTGATTGGAATTACCATAACAGTTAAAGAGAGATAAATGGATTTTAAATCTCATTCTGAGAGAGAGGTTCTTTGGTAGAATGCATAGGATTATAAAAATTAAGTTATATTTAGTAATTTACATACTTTGGCTGTAGAAAGTGACTACGGCAGGAACGCTTCACTTCATGGAGTTACAGGATCTCCAATGTATGTTGTGTCAGTGGCGAAGTCAGAGGGCAGGCTAGTCAGGCCCAGCCTGACCTAAAAATTACAACCAAATTTTAGTAAAAAGGGTCTTCCCAGTGCCCCTCCTTCCAATTAAACTTTTTGGTGTCACAATAATAAAGTTTAGGCCACCTAAAGCCAATACAAACACACGTACACATGTTCTTGAACACATCAAAGATCATTACCATGGCTCTCTAACAAGTAGTTTGATGTTTTCTTAGCCTTTGGAGATGGGTCATACTCTCCCACATTCGGCCTGACAAACGTCACGGATTTTGAGCTGATTTAGCCATATGATTGGCTGGTGAAGGCAGCAGTAGCCTTTGTTCCATGCCGTCTACTCAGACCTAATTAAAAACGCATGACCCTACGTAAGAGACAAGGACAATCATTTTAAGAATGGGGGACTACACTTTAATGATCTAGTTTTACTTTCTCAGAAAACTAGTATCTTGTAAGCCAAAGGCTGACTTGGAAAATGAAATGTACTAACCCCCGTCTACTACTTCACTACTTTCACGTTCCACCGTTCATCATCCAGTCAAAATCAATCAACCCCTTCACACAAAAATAAAAGAATCTGACCATTCCATCGACTTAAAATACTCCTTGTTAATTGATTTGCAAGGAGTTATCTCCCAAACGCAAGTACAGAAAAGGAGGTCTTGCAAATGCATTTTAGTGGGAATGAACTTAAGCAATCAGTAGGTCGACTGTGTAAATGACCTCTTTATAAGGGGATTACATCAAGTAGGGGATTACATTAAGTACACCACAGACCCGTAGGTAGCCACGGCAAATTGGGGTTCGATGAGCTATCAGGAAAGAAGCAATACAAATTTTTTTATGGAGCTTGAAAATTACGATGACGTATTAATGATTACTGTTGTAGGCCATTATCTCAACAGGAGATAAAATTATATCGTGTGTGGGCTACGGGCCTCGTACACTACTGAGCCTGACCATGTCTTCAAACCTGGCTTCGCCACCGTGTTGTGTACTAATTAAACAGAGAGGGAATGTCTGCATCCCAGAGGTGTAACCCCAGGTAGCATGAATATCATATTACCATAGTAATTGCCCTTTAAAACTAATTGCCCTTTATAACACTGTGATATTACTGACAAAAATATGAAACAGTTTCCACTCTAACATTTCCACCTATTCATACAACAACAGAGGGTAAATTCCTTACAAAACTAAATCAACAAATACAACAAATCAGGACCAAGTAAAGAAATGACGGCGAAGACAGTAGATAAGAAACAAAACCTGTGAAATACTTATGTGCAAAGCAATTAAAATACCTACTACCCACTCCTCGCCTAAGTGAAAGAACATCCAGTGGAAGCAATTTCATGCCCACGTTATTAATTAACTAGTGAAATACCTGGTAATTTACGATGCTTCTTTATCACATAATTGATAATTGCATGACATTATCTACATGATGTTTATCACCTTAGTAGTGGTTTTTGTTTGACCTCTCAGGTGATTTGAGATTCCATCTTTAGATATTTTGCTAAAGCAAGGGCATATTACAGAACGCGAAATACCAATTATTCGCGTAGATTAAGATCACATGAATCCACCTGCTCACCTTCTTGCATTAGGCGTCTGGAAGAAATATGTACCTTCACACTAAATAAAAAGTTCAAAAATAATTGCAAGTAGCATATAAAATAAGTTATCACTTTAACTTAAGTTATCCTTCTTTCCAGAAACAAAACCCGTGTTTCTTTAAATGAACGATACATACTAATTTCTGACTCGAATTTTAATCAAATACTACATACAGTAAGCACAAGTGCAAAATTCAAATGTTGCTGCTGGTAGTTGTAGGCGGCTGCATGTATAAAGGGTAGCCTCGTTAAAAGAACATGTACACTAGTACAAAAGGAGGCTGCAAAAATATTTGTTGCTGCTTGTTATCGTTTTTTGCTATGAAATGTTTCTTTCTGTTACCGTGTTAATTATTCATAAATATATACATATATACATAAACGTTGAAAACAGGTTCTTGCTCAAGGCGAGCTTTTGGAATAAAATTCCTTCTTCAAGCTAAAAAGGAATTTTATTCCGAAAGCTCGCCTTGAGCAAGAACCTGTTTTTAACGTTTTTATATTTCTCTTTTAATTTCTCTTTTAACATAGGTTTTTATAGTCTGTTTTAGTTTATATATATAAACATATATATATACTCAATCTGCAGACAGTACTGTTTCGCCCTTTGTGGGCTCATCAGTGCAGCACAGAGTAAAGAGACTGAATCTTCGCTATGAAGCAAGCACGCTTGCAAAAAGGCAATTTAAAATATTCATAAAGTACCATGCCAGAGTGCTCAAACCGCACGCGCGATGAGCATTCTATATATGTACATATAATTGATAATGTATTACCTTACCTCAAAGTTACCAGCATTCACTCATGCGTATAGATATTATTCAAATCTCAAAAATACACAATTTAAATGAAGTTCCAATATTGTCTTCTAATTAGTTTATATTTTTGAAACACAATATTCTCATCAAAATAAATATCATAATCTTCATTTGAATAATAAGAGAGCTATCAAAAGGCATTTCGGACCGTACTACAGAGGTTTAATAATATGTATTATATTTACCAGTTTTTGTTGACCGTTAATATCTGGTTCTGATCAGGTAACACGCCGACTGTCCAGCTCCCTATGATTATCTATTTTGCCAAACTCTTGCGAGCGGAGAAGAGTAATCACTTGCGTCTGTTGGTAATGGCTCCTCTGGTATCATCAATGCAACATCATCATAACATAATCTTCAGAAACTGTTCCTCTAAATCGATTAGTATTATTCTACAGTAAGTTGCAATTCTACACAGCAGTTATCGCCTATCTTTCAGCTCCTGGAACAAGCCACTACATCATTTGCAATTCAGTCATCATTTTCGCAACGCCTCAAACAGTTCAGTGAGTGATTATTTGTCGTTCTTTTTAATTTTGTTTTTAACTTAATTGTTTAAGTTTCATTATTGATTTGCCTTACTTAATTGTTTAGATTTATTTTCAAAGCATTGTTTAAATGGTTGTATGATTCTGTGACTATGATTTTCTTGATGATTGATTATTGATGATTGGTAATTCTATGACTCTATGATTATTCTTATTAACATCAACACCCAGCCACGCAGTCGGAAAATGTAACATGATATTAAACTCCACTAAATTTTAAATCCTGAGTTCTCGGTGTTTCTCAAATCATTTTCAAAAGTAAGACTAAAACAATACCAGATGTTACAAAGAAGCTACACAGAAATCTATTCTTTTAAAGCACTAATTATCCATAACGAGAAATATGAGAGTGATGAGGAGACATGATAGAAGGGAGAAACATTTATCGAAGCAGCCGCCAAGCTTAAAATGAGTTTAGTTCTACCGAAAGAGAATTTTCTTGGACTGATAATTTGACCAAACATACATGGCATTACATACATGACATTTATTAAAACAATTGGTTGGAGAAATAGAGGAATAATCATTGACTCATAAAATTCCACAGAGACGAAGTGTGGAGAATAATATACCTTACATTAACATGAGGAAAATTAGTAAGGCAAAGTTTATAATGTGAGTACCAATTTGGAACTAATGTAATTTAATTAATGGTAGTATAAAATTGATACCACGTTTGGTAACTCAGGTAACAAGAGCTGGACAAGAAAACTCTTTACAAAAGAACTCGTTTTGTTCGTGAATCAATAAGCGCAAGGGGTAACCATTGTTTAAGAAATGTTTCTCAACTTACCAACGTCCTAATTGAAAATGTAATGAGACAAACAAACATTAAAACGAAGGTGAAGTTCAATGAAGACAAGACCTCTTGTGTTCGAATGTTCAAAACACTTTCGAAGGAACGAACAAACAAAACAGTCAACATACGCTTGAGGTAAAGCAAGTGGGTAAACTGATATTGATAGCAAGTAATGGAAACGGATAGGAATGATAAACACCTATTCTTTTCTCTTTATAGGTGGATTGAATGTTTGGGTGTTGTTGGTTAACAAAGTTAAAAGGTGGCTCTACATGACTTCTATAATTAAAAACAAAGCAACATACGTACAATACAAATGAAACAAGTCTCTACAGAATGGGGAATTACGCAAAAAATCCTTTTTTTCTTTTTTTTCATATCTTTTTTTTTCATATCTTATTTCTTACAATCAATTCGTGTCTCATTACAAGGTCCTACTAAACTACGTTGTACTACTATATTCATATAATGAGATCACTGCTCCCTATGTCTTTTGACCACCTGCGTTGCTAATACCACGTGTTTGACTTGAGATTTGACTTAACATTCATAGTTTAAAGTTTGATGTTTACAATGACATAACGTTTTCTGCTCGCCTCATCAATATTGATATTCATTGCTTCTCTATTTCACCAACTCTCATCATCGTTTTTCTAGTTTCTATATCTCCTTCTTGATTTTTACATTCTTACAAACTTTATTTCAATATTGAGACCTTTAACATTGTCTCCACATATTCGTCAGTTCACAATTTGATTATGGGAAATTAACTTATTTTGACACTTTTACATATACATGGACGACGCACACGGACGCTCAGGGAACTTCACCTTATTTTACCTTTTGAAATGATATACTAGTTTCGTATTTTATTTTCACTGTTGTTAGTTTTCAGGCCTTTCAGACGTAAATAGGCGTTATTTTAACTTTTTTAAAATTGTTCTGCTATTTGTTATTCTTCTAATTGTTCTGCAAAGTTCTTTTGAGGCCATTTTGATTGGTTTTGATATTTGTGTTAAGACTGCGTTTTTTTCCTGGCCTATCGCTGATATCCTTAGCAAAAGGTATTTTAATCGTTTGTTCGTTTAATTGTTTCAGTCGTTATCTTGGTCTTACTTAAGCATAGAACATGACGAATTTTATCTAGTCGCATCCACGTGGTAATTACCCCCTCCCCCCCCTGCCTTCTCAGACTTACACGTTCAGTGTATGTAAAAGCCAATCTTCTTCAGGCGACTGTAACCATGCGAGGCACCAGCGATGACTTCTGAACATGCGCAGATGCGTTAAGTTATACGTAACTAAACCGGAAACGCTTGTCAGGCTATAACGACCTTGGTTACGTGGTTGCAACGACATGCTTAAGATAGTGTTTCTTATTGCCGCTGCAAAAAATTCTATACTATTGGAGGTATCACGCAAGATATGTTAAAGATTTTTGATAAATAAAGTAAACTTACAAGTATACTTGGTCGATGGAGTCCTTTTTAGGTGATAAGTCTAAATCTGTTGAAATAATTTCAGCATCTCGTAGAATATACTGTACTTGTCATCTCGTTGCCACCGCGTAACCAAGGCCGTCCTATCATGTGGTTTACTGGCGTATGTAATTGAATCTGTTAACTTTGGGTGTCAGCACTCGGTACGGAGCTCAATTTATTTGGACTCTTTAGGCGATTGCCAGCCAATCCTGATATTCAACATATCAGTCTGTAAATAAATCAAAACATGTTTATGAAAACAGATAATCAGAAATAGCAAGACCATAGAATAGCAAATACTAAAGATCAGAAGCAAGAGCCAAAATGTCGTTATGGGACGGGATTGGAGCGTAAAAAATTCTTTTAACATCATCAATCAAAACAAAACCTTTGTTGTGCCAAGATTTTTAGATCTGCGAGACATAAGAATTTTGTGGGATGCATAAGTGTAACAACTGTACTAATGTGGAACAAATCATCAACATTTCACATGAAGTACTTCATAGTATGTAGAATCACATCAGAAGGATAACCCAAGATGTAAAACCATCGGTACCCTATTTTCTCATCCATTATTTGACCCCTATTGTCCATGGTCTACTTTCTAACACTGACAACTTCAGCTTTTGCAGAAGATATTGTTACGGAAACATTGGAGACTGTTCCTTGGCGCACCATTTTCCCATTTCTATTGACTATGAAACGATAATGAATCCGACTTAAATATTACTGTTTAGTACATAAAGCAATATGTCTACGTAAGCGCCGACTGCATCATGGTTGTATTGGTAATGGCCACGAGACTTATTTGAGCAATTTAGGTGTGATTCAGCCCCAATCAATAACAATGACACGAGCTTTGGCCAAGTTGTGGCCTCACCAAGACCATTGTTAGAAGGGCCAGCCCCAGACCTCTTGGGTCCACGTTATTACGTCAGTATTTTTAAAACATAGTTTAGGCGTCAGTTTTTGCTTCAACAGCATGGATGTATAGTCGTCGTAGCAGGAAACGGTTGGCATCATGCCAACCGTAGTCGTTTATCAATTTAATATATTCTTTAGTCAAAGTTTTATATAATTTATAAGATTTAGTATAGAAAAGAGGTGGCGGAAAATCGAATTCCAAACATTTTTTGGTCTTCTTCACATTCTCGTGTTGCCTCTTCGCAACAACCATCCTCAATTTGACTAACACACTTCTATCAATTCTTTTTCAGTGTGCAAGGCAAAAACCGTACATTCTCGTTTCAGGGTTAAGCAACAGAACGACCTTAAAGAGAGAATACAAAAGTTGGCTAGTTGTTAGGCACAAGACTCCCTATTTATCTCCAGAAACTCTCGGTTCTTGTTTGTTTCACCTAAATGTGAAGCATCTCCAGTTAGTTAATCTTTGTTAACAGGTAGCAGCACTACAGGTTGGTTGTCAAGAGCCTCAACTCAGCTGAATTTATAAATACATTGAAAGTTGGTGACCTGATACTTTAGTAGACGAAGAAATAATGTTATCATTTTTGCATTTCCGAAGCAATAAGCTTATGGGAGACTCTTGATTAACGAGTAACCTCAACATCACACCCTGTTTATCAAACTCCTTGTAAATTCTGTCCGCCAAATCTTTCGTATTTCCTGAACATGATTATAAGATGTTAATATTCCAAGCTGACCTAAAGTATCAACCAATGCTGCTTGTCCTGTTTCAAGGTGAACAAGTCGAGGCGAATATCAGTGTTCTGCGGGACTGCGGATGACGAGATTTGCATGTGTTTTTATTATGACGCTTTTGGAACCGAAGTAGATATACAACAATTCATACAATGAGTGAACAGTCTGATGAGCTTTGGTTTCGTTCGCATCCTCAGTAAATCATCAAACATAGAAAAGAAATAAGGAAGTGCTTATGACGCTCGGGTTTATGAATCTAGAGGGGACCAATTAAAACGAGTTTGTTCCCAAAGCACACCTTTACAAAGGATTTGTAATGGCGTTTTCCTTCAAAGATTTCTGTTATTATTGTGTTAAATGACAAAAAATAAAATTATATTTATAGAATAAATTAAAGTGGTATAGAAAATTATATTCTTTATGAAATGGTGCTTCTTTCGTACCCATTTTTGCAAATACCGTAAATTACCTATTAAGCGCCCATGCTCAAATAAGCGTCCAGTTTGGGAAAAATATTTCTCAATAGCTCCCAGGTCCGAATAAGCGCCATGGTCCAAAGTAGCGCCTAGGTCTGGACAGCGAAGACGTGGATGCAGCAGCTCCAGGGTTTACGCTTTTAGATGAAGATACAGAGGAAGATGAAGATGTGTTGATTGGTTGATTGAACGTTATGTTTCAATGTATTCTATAGAAAGATCATGTATGTTTAGTTATCTGTTTTTCCTTTCCTTAATAGGCGCCCAGTCCGAATAAGCGCCCACCCAAACACTCTTGTTTTTAAATAAGCGCCCAAGGCGCTTAATCGGTCATTGACGGTATACAAATTTCAGTATATTTACCAAAGTTATCTGTTTTATCGCCTTAATTCATGAATTTAACGTGTTGATTGGACTTTAATGGTGAGATAGGCAAAATACTTTTCTTCCACTCAGCTGGAACAGGTTAACATACAATTTTGAAGCAATTATTTCGTCCAAGTTGCAATTTTTAACTTTAGACAGGGTTAGTCAGTAACAGATCCACAAGTAAATTGTAGGGAACCGCGATTTAAAAAAGCTGATTTTAACGCTAAATAAAATAGTGTGCATGGATATGAAGTAGCCATAATCTCTTACTCGAACACGTGCACATTGTTAAGTTGACCATAATGAGCATTCTGAAAGCAACTCGATCGGCTTATTTTCAATCAGGATAAATAAGGAAAACTTAAGGAGGATCCTGGGTAGGCGGATATTGCTTGGGTAGCCCCCTCCCCCTAGATCCGTAATTTAGTGTAACGTCCAATGGAGTACGTCCCCTCGAAGATATTCTCATCAATTACCTTCCATTTTGCGCCATACAACTTGATCTTTTGTCTGCTCTTTACGAACCACCACCCCCCTCCCCTTTGCCCCGTCAGACCCTGCAACAGCAGGATTTCTCATAATAGACTCAGCGCCCAAGTCAATTTGCGATAAACGCTTCCTGGTTGGCTTATTTCGTTGATACAAGTGAAATTCCCGTATAATTCAAATACAAACTCTGGGTTAACGAATGATCCAAAGTGTATCAGCAAAATAATGCAGAAATAATGCATAGAAAGTGCCCCAATATTTGGGTTTCCTATCTCATATGCTTTCAGGTATATCAACGATCATCCTTTGAAAAAATTGCGCTTTATTCCGGATGTGTTCAAACTTGCTGTTTTGATCGACTGATCTAAACCCTTCCTTTAACTCAAAACGAGGCCAATGTATTTTTGCAATACAGAACCCGAGTTTTGATAACTCACGTTATGGAGGAATGATATCACAAATATCAAGACATAAACATCTACTTTTTATTCTATCGTTTCCCTAAACGTAGGTGTTAGGAAGGCATGAACAAGGATCAGGTTGTGTCAAGCAGAAAACTCCATCATGGATTCTAGCAAAATTGAAAGTAATCAGAACTTACAGGCCACAGTAAGAACAAATGGACAGCCACTCTTACGACTTCCTAGTTTGAAATCTTTAACAGCTGCTGCACTCGTTTGTATGATATTAATATGTGGAATATGGCTTTCCTTCATCGACAAGCAACCAAACGAACCTCGCATAAGTGTAAAGTTTAGATTTTCTGCTGCACAAGAAGATCAGGAAATTCAAAATGAACATGAGCAGGTATGGCGTGTGTCGCAGTTTAATTTGTATTGGAATTGTACAGTATGCTCAATATTTAATCGGGGTCTAATGTGTATTTAAAGATTTTTTTTGTATTGTTTAAAGAGAAAAGCCAGGACGTTACTTCATAATTTCTGTTGCAAATGTCAGAAAGCTTAAGAGAATATTAAGTCGGCAAAAAATTTAGCCGAGTTTCAATTACCAGAGCTTCACAGCTTCTCATATTGCATCTGCATATGGTACAGTTTTAAGTCTATTACTTTAAAATTATATTCAAGAGCTGTATTATTCTTAACAATCCAGAAAAGTTTGATTAAATTCCTCTTGGATAATTTATTTAGACATTTTATTACAGAAGTCATACCCTTAGATTCAAGTAGCTGGCATAGATCTATAGAAAACATATGTAAATCTAATTCATTTTTTCTATTATTAGTATCAGCCAACTGACAACTCTTCATTTTTTAGAAATATTTGTGGTAAAGAATGATGAAGTGCCCAGCCAAAGACAGACAGCAGACGAAGGAGAGCCAGGGTCGAGAATTACAGAAGAACCCTCCCCCAAAGGTTAGAATATTTTTACCTTTCCCAAAGATCCAACGTTTTGAATGTGTTGGTTTTTAAGAGGCAACATTCATGAAAACATATTTAGAAGAAAATGAAGACAGACAAAGACAAATACTAAATTTACTCTTTACTAAAAAATTGCCCTGTTGGATGACGCCTTTATCATATACCTTTTATCTGTAGTATTCCTACTATTAGAATTCTTTCCCATATGAACATTTCACCATTTTACTATGGTTAACAGTTTGTTTTTTAACTTAATCACCAAGTATAAGATTTTTTCCTCCAACTGTTTCTTTCTCAAGAATATTAAGGATATCTGTTTAACCTCGTGGGTTATAAAAGGATTTGGTGTTAATATGCTTACTAGTATTTAAGTTGACAGATACTTTAATCACATCTATTTCAAATTCCTAGCAAACTGTTGGCAAAGGAAAATGGATTATTATCTATAAAATTGCTACGAGACAGAAGAAAACCCAGATCTCGTATATATATATATATATATATATATATATATATATATATATGATTCGGTATCACAGAGAAAAAATAATCTTAACAACATGTTAAGTAACTTTAGCCTTGAAAGTGTATCATACCCTCAGCAACCTTAGCCCTGGCCCTGAAAATCGAGTTGCTTATATATAAAAAAAATGTGTAGGTGGTTAAGTTTGCCAAATTAAAAATACAGCACATGGCCATTTAGTATTTTGCTTACAAAAAATTATTTTGATATTTTGAATCAGGAATTCCCGTTCTTGCGGTATCAGTTTTGTCAACATTTCCAACAATGAGTTAGTGTCCTTGTAAAGGTCTCCAATTACATGTGCCGATCAGCCAGGCAATTTGAGATCAGCTATACTACGTGTTGTAGGGTTTTTTGAGCTTAAACAAGAAAAACATTGCTGGTTATCGATCTTTTTCCAAAGAGAAAGATTAGGTAGTGTGGGCAGAGTGTTGTTAAGACATCTACTAAAGTGATGACGTCACAAAAACCTTTTTTTTTCAAGGGATTTCAGTTGTAACTACATCATAGTGTTAACTCTGCTATCAAATGCCCGTATACAAAATATGGCGTTCAAATCTCATATCAACTGCTAGAAACGGCCGATTAAATTTGGAAAAGTCCCTTAGGAAAAACTGTTAACTTTGATCAGTTCATAAACTTCTAACCTGTGCTCAAATAACAAGGTTTGATGAGCATCATTTAAAGTTTGAAGAGGCGTATCGCAACGATTGCAGAGTTTTTAACCTCTTTGCTCGATTTGGGAACGTTTTATGAATAGCGCAAATGGAGTGACACAAGTTTCTATTCCTATTTGTGGACTTCAGGACGATGTGATCACATGGAGGGCTCTGCGAAGTTGGGATATGCCTGGGATAGGAAATGTCATGGATAAGAAATGTCCGAGATGGGAAATATCCGGGATGGGATATGCCTGGGGATGGGAAATGTCGGGATGGGAATTTTCCGGGATGAGAAGTGTCCGGGATGGGAAATGTCCGCAATGGGAAATGTCCGCGATGGGAAATGTCCGCGATGGGAAATGTCCGCGATGGGATGTGTCCGGGAACCGAGCTTGAGACAGGTTACCTATATCAACAAGAGCAATTCAACAAGTGCAAAAAATGATCAAACTTCTGATATTCATGAAATTGTGACATCGTCCTTAACTAATCTATTAAAAGCAGATTACAAAAGTGTACTAAAATTCACTTATCTTATGCATACAGCAACGTAAAGTACCTTTTTGTGCTAAAACCGGTTTTAAAAACTTCCTTTTACAATCTAAATTATCATCGAAAGGCTTTGGACAGTATGAGAAGTCTGATAGCTGTTCTTCCTTGGTCAAGTCACATGGCGCAGAGAGGCTGGTCTCAAATTGCCTAGAGCTTGATGTCGATGTCCACCGATGGGTGATTTAGAGCTAATGTGGCGACTAGAGAAATAGAGTATGTTAACACTGGAGGTCACCTACCTCAGTTGGTAGAGCTCACACCGCTAAAGCATGGGTCACGCTTTCGAACCCCCGTGGTAACATATTTTTTATTTCTCTAGTTTTCTTTTCAAAACCGATTTAAATTATCCTTGGAAATCTTTACGTTCTCTCGCGGACTGTTTACAGCTTGGAAAGCGAATCTTTGCTTGACACTATTACTCTTTATTAGTGGTAATCGCAGATTATCTTTCTTCCTAGTATCACATGAATGAGTATCTTTGAAAAACTTAATATCGAGCCTGTAAAACAGAGTTCGCTCACACATTTAAACACACAGAAGCATCTGTGATAACATCTTTTATCCGTGAGCTGGCTACAACGCAGACATTCCCAAACATCGGTGAATGACGATTGCGTGCTGAGGTCAAGAATGAAATTAGCTGCTTTATTCCGTATAGTCTGTAAATTCTCCATTACATGACAAAGGCATTGTCTTTATCTTCTCAAAATAAGTCATCATAATCAAATAGCGATAGCATCAGACCTTTGTAAAATGGGTACTTCTCCCGGTGTGGTAAAGGTGTTTAATTCTTTTCAGAACCCCAAGACACATGCTTATCTTTAAACAAAGGTGTTTTTACGTGTTCAGCCCAGGTCAAGCTAGATTACAGTGTCAAGCTTCCATTAACTACAATTTTAACCTTGCTGGTGTTAACCAAATTCCCTCTGCAGCGAAAAATCATGACTTTGGTTTTTATTTGTTTAGGGTGAGCATATTTCTTTAAGCCAGTTGTCAACCGACTGAATATCATCATTAAGCTTCTCTTTAAAATCACCTGGACTATCAGAGAAGTAGTAGTATGGCATGCCGACAATACACTTTTACCAGTCAATTCAGAAGTAATACCATCATAAACTACTATACGCAGTAGACAGAGACCCTGAAAAGAAGTATTATCAATTCATTGTTAAAAACAGAATGTGTGACGCCTCACATGAGAAAGATACCCAATGTGCAATTCAAACCAAGCAAGTGCATGCATTCAATTCCATAGAAGAGCCTACATAGAAGATACAAGATTCTTGACAGATATAAAGAGAAAGAAGTGAAAATCTGTCTCCTTGAGTCAGAAAAAAAATTGTAGCTATACGTACAGTTACAATACTGACTGATTTGCATTTCACATAACAGAAACTGTGAACGTTTTGACGTTATCCAATACACAAATACTCTAGTAATGAATGTATGACGTAGATAAAAAGAAGGATGCATAGAAAGATAAAAGGATAAGAAGGAAAAATAAGGAAGAAAAGGGAAAGAGGGAAGCAAATCAAGACTCAAAATAATCTAGCAAACAGTTGAGGTTAACTTCCAATACAATCCTTAGATGATCTAAGAAATTTAAGATACCTTAAACTAAGAGTATTCATAAAATTTATAGTATAAAGTTTTAATGTAATCAAAAACAATATTTCCTTAGGTACTTACCTCTTGATAGGCGTTAGCCAATAGCAATATAGGCGGGAAAACAGCCAGTTTTACTACTCCCGATGTTTTCACATCAAACACCTAACCCGTGATAAAGATTTTGCGGACTCTCGCGTCTGTATCTATTTGCCTCTTTCTTCCAAATATCAATGTGATCTGTACCTGTGGGGTTTGTGGGTTGGTGGCGGGGGCTCTTTCCACTTTGTTTACTGCATTGATCATGAGACAAATTAGTGTCACATGCCCTGGGATACCTCCATGTCCATCTTGGGCATTAGCAAGATAGGAAATAACATCTGTTGGCCGTACTACCTTGGAATATTATTCTTGGGGGTACCAAAATACTAGAAGCAATGACAAACGAGGATGAGGTAGCAGAAATTGTCGAAACCGTGTTTTCGCTGTACGAAAAACACGGCCAAACTGATTACATTGGAGAGAGGGTGACACAAAAACAGCATATGATACAATGTGCCATGCTGGCTTTTTAACAACGATTTCTCCAATGTTCATAACTAACATTTTTCTAGGTTTCCTCTGTCCGCTCGTATGTTAACAAATTATATTGTATCAATTGTTTGATACTTCTCTCATCCCACTTGCTAGCAAATGCATTTAATTACATTCCTTAATTACTAAACACATCTCTGAGTATATTAAGAGTAATACGCGAGACACATAAAATGGAATATTCGTCAATATTCGGTATTTCTTTTTGATTTAAAGATTTTAAGCATATATTGTCATCTTATATATAGATGGCTTTCTCCATCTGTCATTTTGTTGTCACAGTCGACATCTAAACCCCAGATTCCTTAAAAATGGGCAGTATTGTAATGTTTAATAAAAGTATATCGACATGAATCACTCACTTAGTCCATTTGGCGAATCTATCCTTATGATGCAAACATGCCTGTTTACAGGGTGGCAGGTGTGCTGGATATCACATTAAGTGATTGTACATTACAAGTATCTGCGTTAAGGCAAGTTTCTTGGGGAGTTCCTGTTTGGGAATGTTTTGTAGAAGGTTTGCCGCTCGATCTGAAAACTTGAGCCCCCCATTTCAAAGAGTTCGTGTGTGCAAGCTCTCCAAATCTGCACTCGCTCACACACGCATGCGCATAACCGTTGCACTTTGTTTACAGCATTGATCATGAGACAAATTAGTGTCACATGCCCTGGGATACCTCCATGTCCATCTTGGGCATTAGCAAGATAGGAAATAACATCTGTTGGCCGTACTACCTTGGAATATTATTCTTGGGGGTACCAAAATACTAGAAGCAATGACAAACGAGGATGAGGTAGCAGAAATTGTCGAAACCGTGTTTTCGCTGTACGAAAAACACGGCCAAACTGATTACATTGGAGAGAGGGTGACACAGGAACAGCATATGATACAATGTGCCATGCTGGCAGAGAAGGAGGGATACCCCACTGAGGTAATAGCTGACGTCATTTAATCAATATATGAACTTGGCTTTATACCGAGGAAACGTTATAGTATGTATAGCTTTACACGTCATTTATTTACGATTTATGCTGTGATTGCGTCCGGAAGTTGTTGCTTTTCTTTCCAGAAGAATGGAGTGAAGTACGTGGATAGCCTTTACTGCAGGCAATCGTCAGCTGTCGACTTAAACTTTGGCATCATTTCTCCTCTAAACATCTGCATTTCTTTCAAAGTCTTGCCTTAATCATTTTCATATGGACAACTTAGTTTGCAGTTTTATGAGAAGTTCATACCTTCTATTTAATTATAACAACGTTGGTAATTTCCTCAATCAACCCTAGGGCCTCCGCAGATGACGACTAGTAGTTGATTTCAACACGTGTCCATGAAAACATCCAAGTGTTTTGGCCCTCATTTCCACAATAGCCATGAGAGCTGTCTATTAGCCTATACTAGGCCTATATTACAAGCTGACGTAATTTGTTACTTCCGAACAGGCAACTGAGGAACATGCTTAAAACATTTAAAAGTTGGAGAAGTACCAAATTTGGGTATTTTCTTGTTGAAAGCATTTGCCCACTTAATTAAACCCAACCAGTCGCAAAATTATTTTAGGTTAGCATGTCCGTGACACCCTCATCCATTGAGCATGTTCTACTTGATGTTTAACATTTTTATAAATCAATTCCGTTTCACTCAGCTTTCGTGGACATAAGTGAAACTCTTTCCATGTGCTTATTTTATGTTTCTTCAATTTCCTTTGTCATATCTGTTTATCACAAAGCACATTTTTCACACTGACACGGAATAATTACTCTGGTTTTCCTCAGTTTTATAGGTTCCTTTTTTTGTCCAGACTCATGAACTGTGGAACTGAGTTGGGTATCTACGATATTGTTGGGTCCTCTCTAATTACCAAGGAAAAATTTAATCTTTTAAATAGCTTCTGTCTCAGCATTCTTTTTAATGATGGTTCCAGTGACAAAAGATTGAATGTTGAGGACCCAGGGTATTCATCACCCTGTGAGGACCCCAATATCTGGGTAGGCCTACTTAAGATTCTTTATGTGTATAAAATTTGAACTAGAACACAATTTTATCTTATTATGTTAAAATCTTCACATATATGAAGTGGCTATAGAGAGTATATTTCCTCAAAATATATAAGTTTTCAGTTGTTGCTGGTCCGGATCAAGCCAGATTACCTCACTCAAGAATCAGTGACTAAACAATTCCACTTAAGGGTGAAAACTGAAGACAGACACTTGAAAAGTTAAGGCCAGATTTCTGCACCATCGGTGGTTGACATGAAGAAGACCACCTCATGATTTGACCAGAGGCAAGTGACGTTTCTTCAGCCTAGTGGAGTTGGCAACCCAAAAGTATTCGATATTGCTGGAAAACCAAACTAGTATTCCAATTGTTTGCATATTTTGCAATCTAAAATCTGTTTGATCCAGGTCAATCCAAAACATGAATGTCGGTTCAAGAGCAAGTAAGTACCACCAGGAGACCTATTGCTTTGTAAGTGTTAGTTGCTCTGCTTCCAGTCACATATCAAGAATCTGAAGTGGGGATTTTGTAATTTGGTAAGGTATCTATGATTGGACTGTGCTCAATACAAATTACAGTGGAGCCCAAGTTTGGTTCCCCCTTAATTTCAATTTTATGTAACCTCACTAAGACAACCATCCTGCAATTGAAACTGAGACAACAGCCTTGGCTATCTCAATTTTCATTTAGGACCTCAATAGCACAACCATGGTATCAAGTTATGTCAAGCATTATCAAAGAGGCAGAGCACCAGGTGTTTCTTGACATTATTTACAGGTGCAAAACAAATTCAATTCTTTTAAGAAGTATTTGAACACACATTTAGTGGTATAAAACCTAGAGATTCCGTTACATAGAATGAACATATTTACCGGTACTTCAAGTTTGCAAGTGGTACCCTCTAGAATCTTACACCAATATACAAAAATACTGGCGTTACGTGAACTTATAATATAAGTAACAAGTAATTTTTGCAGAGATAGGGAAGGACACAAATTACACTGTAGTAGTTGAGGGTGGATTTCTAACTTCAGAAAGTTGAGTTATGTTGTTCATTAATATACCAAACAATTTTTGCAGAGGTCTGGAGAAACACTAAATTACACTGCAGTAGTCGAGGGTGGATTTCTAGCAAAAAGGTTGGGTTATGTAGTTCAATAATATACCAAGCAATTTTGAAATGGTGTAGAAAAAACAGAAAATTACATTGCAATAGTTGATGGTGGATTTCTAGTGAGAAAGTTGGCTTATGTTGTTCAGCATTGTTCAGCTGTGCATTACAAAACTTTTGCTTAAGTTATTTTAAGTTAAATAAGGTTTGTTTACTTCTTTTTCCATTTAGATCATTCTTGCTGCCTTATTACACGATGTTGGCCATCTGATAGGACTGGAACAAAAGTCAGACAGGATGCTGTCCCCAACTGGTGAAGATCTTGGTACAATAAATCATGAGGCCATTGGGGAACAGTTTTTATTAGAGTTAGGATTTCCACAGGAATTATGTCAGTTTGTCAGGAATCATGTCCATGCGAAGAGATACTTGGTATGGAAGGACAAAGAATATTATGAAAGTAAGTCTGTCAATGCAATATATACTGTATGTAGGTGTGGCTGGGGTGTTCAGAGATTCCTTTGTTCAAAGGAGCTACACTCCCCTGTTGAGCCACCAAAATTTTATGACCATATTATGTACGATATCAAACATGATATGGTTAGATATTTATTATATATGTGTATAATTTTATTTTTTGACCATTGAAGTCAATTTTGATGCCCTAAGCTAAAGTTTCCCACCTTCCACAATTGGCCATTTATGATGGGAATATATACAAGGTACTGTATGTAATTTTAATTTCATATGCAGATTTTAACCAATTTTTTCTAAGCTACTTCCACTTCTTAGCTAATGTTCTTGACACCTTAGTATCCAATGTTTCCTCTGAACCCACTCCATCCTCAACCCACTTCTGAAAAAAAAATTAGAGTTTCATATTAGCTTGGCAAACATTTGAAGGATTCTGAATACTAACATTTAGCTTTGATTTGCATGTGGAAGTTTGACTGCAGTGCTCTGAAGTGATCAATAGTAATGCAAGGAAGCAATCAATGTTGCTGTGACTGTGCCTGTCATTACTAAAGGATATCTGCCACTGTTTTCTTAATGGTGGCAAAAGGTTAGTTCTGATTCAGACATCAAAATTTCATCTCTAATATATATATACATGATATACATTCACACTGACCCAGATGCACAAAGATGTTCTGCAGTTGATGCATTCTGTTAAAAATGTTTTTACTTTACCTTCTCCTACAGTATTTAGAATGTAATATGAGTTAACAATTTGTCATCCCAAGTCTTGCACAAGTATGTATGTATTAGCTAGGCTAGGTTGCCTGCCAATATTAATTACCATTTGGTCATAAAACTCATAAAAGGCCATCAAGTGCAGCACATATTCTAAAGGAAACTCTATGACCAATAAATTTCTTATTCTTGTTTTTGAGAAAGCATACTCTTGCTATCACTGACCTATAAAACTGTTTAAGCTGTTTGAATTTGGTAACTCAATACTTGTAATTAGTATGTGATTGCTATTACTGAATCATCATCATCGTATATCATCAACAACAACAACAATAACAACAACCTTTTGTAGTCTGCTGTTAAGTCATGAGTGAATGAATAAGATTAAATAGCTGAGTGTTCAAGACAGACTCCTCTTCTAAAGGAAGCAAACATTGGTAAAGAAAGCATTGAATGTTGGACACATTTACCTGTAGACCTTAAGGTAACATGACTTTTAACAAATAAAAGAAGAAGAAGTATAAAAAATATGTCATGACCGGGGATCAGACCCATGACCCATGCTTTCGCAGGGTGAGCTCTACCAACTGAGCTAGCTGATCTCCTATGTTGACATGCTCTATTTCTCTACTTCCCACATTAGCTTCTGATTATCAACCAGTGGACATCAACATGCAGCTCAACATAATTTTGTCACAGGCTTTAGTCCAGGTGGTGACATATTTTCTATTTCTCTAGTGTGCTTTTCAAAACTAACATTTCAAATCCTTTCTTCTTGATGTTACTTCTATCGGCAATGGAGCTGAACTCAAAGGTTGGCTTAGTTTTTAAAGAAAGTGAATAACCATTTGATCAGGATGCCATCCATTGATATGCTCAATGCACATTTCTGTTGTAATTATCACACTTTTGCATAAAACATTTTATGAATAATTGAAACCTAAATTTTTGTGGGTCACACAAAAAATTTGTTCATTGAGCCTTTTCAGTCAAATATAATGTTTCCTCAAAGTGATATGGATGTTGCATTGGACTGCTGTTGATTCTAAGCACACCTATAGGTTTGCGTATAGAATGAGAGACTTGGTGTAGCCACTTCCACAAAAAATATCCATTTAACTGATCTATTTTTACTTACTGATAACTCAGAGTCGTCTCCCAGATCATGGTATCCTCTAACTGACAACGACCACATGGACGACGCTCGCGAATGAGCCGAAAGGTTTTCATCTTTCACCACATCTTCATCCGGTACTGGTGGACGATTTGGAGTACTGGGTACAACATTGTCGTACACACAAATTGATTCAAATATTCTGCAAAAAAGCATTTATGAAGCTCAAATAAAAAAACACACAAAATAATTAGCCCCAAAAAGTCTTATCTGGTTGAATACTAAACGACCAAATCATTTCGTATCCTCAGGCCACCATTTTGAGCAATATAATCTTGTCACGAACCAACCACGGAGGCAGCCCCAGGGTTAACTATCAATGCCAATGGGTAACAGCTTACCTTGTGCCATATCACACAAAAGTGTCATCGGTTACCAACCCTATAAATTAAGTACCTTATTTTCGGTTATGCTGACAAACATCTTCACTTTACCGGAAGAGTATAAGAAACGAAAAGGTAATCAGCCTCATTGGCATGTTGAAATACGAAGCATCGCCTTTGTAGCTCTACTTTAAGTTACAAAACCATACATACCTGAAGTAAAACACCTTCCCTGATGATTCTCGAAAAACAAATAAATTGGATCTGTTTGTGACAGAGAATCGGTTAAGTACGGCTCTAACAGCTTGAATCCCCCGAGAAGTTCCTTTCTGCTGCCCTGGACTTGATTTAAGTCTAAAGTGAACTGGAAGATGAACATCCCAAATTAAATCGCATTCAAAATGACCTGGTTTAAATTCGAATTCACCATGAACTACAGAGCTGAGTTCAAAAGGCATTCCCATCTCTACGTCTTGTTTATGGGTGGTGACAAAGATGGGTTTAACGGATGCGTTTTCTTGGTTCATAGCCCAAATTTGCTCATCTTCTTCGGCAACCAGAAGGTTATGGCATGTCATTGTGTCATATAGATCGTCCAAAAGCATCATCTGCAATATAAGAGAGAGACTATCCTGTCACATGGCTCCTATAAATCTGCTAAGGCGTATTATATATTTAATACTAAAGTGATACATGTTCTTCATAACTGACTCCAATTTTGATCTTTAGCTTCAGTGCTTCTGGCGGTAAACACCTTTGTCTCGAAGGTCACTTAAAAATTGCCCATATTTGCATGACAGCACCTAATTTGCTTGATAACGAAGTCCTTTTTAAGGAGCGACAGCGTCTACGTCTGCAGGTGAGTTATCTATGTTTGCAACCAATCGCATTCTTAGCGTTTGTACGTTCTATAGATTTTGCGCCCTCCTTCTGTTACAGATGTTATCAGAATAACGTCAGCTTCTAATGCAAGTCATACGGAGGATAGTTTTTCGCCATGAATAATAATTTTTGGATTTTTTAACAACAATAATACATAAAAGTTTAAAGTAGTTGCCCCCAATATTTGTTATAACCAAGAGTCTAAACCTCTCTTCCAGACGATTTTCTTGGCTAACTTAGTCTTGCAGGTTAAGGAGCCTAATGGATAGGTACCCAAATATGGTATTAAATAAAACACGTGTGCCCACATGATTCAATACTGATCTGTATGTAGAAACTGAAAGAATGCATAAAACACGCTTATCAAACTCAGATGTTAAGTTGGAATTGGAAAACGTTTCGTCAGGAGGATATCATTGGGTGCGTACACAAGTACACTTAGATACAGTGACGCCCACTTTGTAATGACAGTATTTACATTTATCGGGAGGAAACGCTCAATTTACAGGGTCATTTAAAATTTGCTAAGAAAACATAAGCTAGACTACAAGCAAGACAGTGCCAGGGCTAGAATTAACAAATACCTGCCTCTCTAGCTGAATTTTACCTGATTAACTATTCTGCAAGTAATTTCCAGAGTGTGGACAAGTTTGGTGTACAGAATTTCATGTCGTTGGTCGTCTTCCTCGGAATCCATTGTCCTTAATAAAAAAATATAATAGAGAAGGGCCGAGTAAGACTATTGGGAGAGGGTCATATTAAGGCGTCAGTTTCCGTTGCATATTGAATAAAAGTTGAATTTACACCTATATGAATCATCTCAATAAAGAAACAAAAACCCAAAGGGGAAAGGATTACAAACGGGCCCCTCTTCTTACGATTTTATGTCTATTCTTCATTGGTTGACTTGATTTCGAGCGTCATGCAGTTCAAGGAAAGAAGCTACCCCTTGAAATCCTTCTTTTCTCATAGAACAACAACAATATTGGACTCTCAAAAGATTTAACAATCAATTGAATGGAGGAAAAGGTCAAGCGAAAGAGCAAGAACGACGTAATTTCAAAGA
>JAAAKM020006971.1:14267840-14281776 GCA_010016025.2 Alatinidae sp. Z8VKAUB7J3 | reverse complement strand
ACGTAAAACGTCTTGTTCGTAACCTCAATATACTTTTCACATGAGGTGTGTACAATTGCCTTCAATACTTTACTGTAAAATATCGGTTGGTGCAGCTCAAACGTTTACTACCACATACGCTGGGTGATACGTACAATATTGTGCACAAGGAGGCCGACAGTGCAAGTCTCGTGACTTCATAATTGTGGCTTGGAGGCCTTGTACTCGGGTTGTTGGACTTCAATAGTTATGATTTACGGGCCGGCGGCAACTGATACGATCTTTCGTCTTTGGATAAAAAGTAAAGAAAGCCTCTTGGCCAAGACTGAGGGATCCCTAGAGTGGCCACCTGCAACCACCTTAGTCAGCTAAAACTGCTAAAATAAGTCTATTAATCCAATCATCTGGGCTCAATTACAAAATTAAACACGCTTTGCATCATCGAGAAGAAGGGGTTTGAATTGTAAATTTGAAAATGAATATACATATAAATAAACCGGGACTTGAACAGGTGATCCAAGCCCTAGCGGCGTATTTTCTATCTCTCTAGATTCTTTTCAAAACTGACATTTCAAATCCTCATCCTCGATGATACTTTGTAACTATCAATAGGCTTTGGATGGCATGAAGGGCCGGATTGCAGTCTCTTCCTTGGTCAAGTCACAAGGCGTATTGAGGATGGTATCCGCTTACGTGGAGCTGTATGTCGATGTTCCCTGGTATATAATTAGGAGTTAATGCGATGACTAGAAAAATGTATTGGGAGACACCTAGCTCTGTTGGTAGAGCACACGCCACAAAAGTGTGGTTCATGGGTTCGAATTCCTTCCGTGGCATAATTTGTATTTCTAAAATACGTCCTTCCGTATACAACCTAATTTCCAAGTGGAAGTAATTAATATTCTGCTATTAAAACTGTTTTTTCCATTTTCAAGATGGTCCATCCTGACTACACCAAACTCTGTACTAGTCATACGAGATAAATAGCACTGCAATATTGAGCAAGTGACTAGAATTTAAGGGTAATACAAAACTTACCAAGGCAAGTCGGCAAGGTGTCGATCGGGAAAGACGTTACAGTTGTTCCCAAATTATTTTTATCCTTAACTGAGCATGTTAACAGTAGAAACAGTGGCATTGGTTTCATCTCATTTTCAAGGTCCTCTTCAGTTTCATTGCTGGACAAATTGTCAACGTCATCCATGTCGCTATTTGTTGTACCCTTGACACTTCTTCGACTAAGTTCAGACTGGCGAAAAAAAACTAGGTGAATAACTTATATTGCATAATAAATAATCGTAAAGGAAGGGACTTTCTAGACGTTAAGGCCCTTAATTTGTGCCTCTGAAGCTCAAGAAAATAAACCAGAACATTCAGTAGCACCTCATAGCTTCCAAATATTGTTTTCATCGCAATCTCATTGGCAACAAAATGATATGAGCAAAATAGTCTTTAAACCTAAAGGCACCAACAACACACTGTTAGCAAAGTCAAAACTTGACAACAGAAATTGCTTGGTCGTTTCTTCCATATTGTAAGGCCGTATTCCCTTAGGGACACCGCAATCAGACATTTAACGAAGAATATTAAAAAGGACGGCCAGGGATGATACAAAATCTAGACAGATGCGCCTGGAGGACGTTCATTGACGCTTGATGCTGCACTACACTAATTATGCAGGCAACATCTTGTTAATGATAGAAGAACAAAAAACGCGATGTATATATCAAAGTAACATATGGTTTGCATATAATAACAAATATCATCCAGAGATAAAAAGTATGTTAACAGCGGAGGTCACCTAGCTCAGTTGGTAGAGCGCACGCCGCGAAAGCCTGGGTCACGGGCTCGATCCCCGGTGGTGACATGCTTTTCTATTTCTCTAGTGTAAAAAATCTAATACTAGTTTTAAGAAAAGTGATGTTGATACCAGCAATAATGATAATAAAGATAAGAATAGTTTATTAGCTAGCGTAAATAACATACCAAGTCTTCATGAATCGAAGAATTCATATAATCCTTATAAATCTCGATGATGGTGGTTGCATCCGCCTCTACCAGATCCTGCAAAGCGTCATTTTCTTGCTCACTGCCATATTCCGATTGTAAATCGGTATCATCAGGTCTCTAGGGGTAAAGAGAGTTTTAACTACTGTTTTGTACAACGGAACCAATGTGTACGTACATAATAACGTAGGCAACGCTTGATAAGCCATACTTGATAACCGGCGTGTTTAAACTACCCAAAGGTCAATTATCTTTGTTCTAATATGCCTATGCTAGTTATAGTGCAAATTTGTACTGATTACCATGCTGTAAAATACGTATTGACGTTGTTAAATATATTAATTAAATAACGTTATTACTTTACAGTTATTTTGTACTTTCTACGAGTATTTATTTAAAACCACAATCAAATTTGCACGGGAGGTATGAAGAGGATGTTCAAAGTGCTAAAACAAAATTCTTACGGACTGTTGCACTTGACATATGGCATTCAAACAACTCAACATTTATCGGTGTACTGCCAGATTGCCAAGACGAGGCTGAATCTGATACTTATGAACAACATTGTAAACATCCTCGAAATAAACTTGAGTGCAAAATAGAAGTAAGAGGCTCCTATGAACTTTATTCTCTATCAATTACTTTTAAAATTCTTTACTTCTTTTGGTTACATCCCTACTTGATAACATTTAAACAAGTCTAAGTAAGACTTAATGCTTGGTATAAATCATTTAATTTAATATATAAACAACAATTATCAACTATTAATACGAACGATATGGGGATTAATTCTGAAACCTAGCAACGAACACAGTTTTAGCTGCATTGTTTATCTAAGAAGCAGTATTATTAATATTTAAATATGCTGACACTTTTCGACTCAGTCATTGCCATAGATGGTAGAGTTTATCACGTCTTGCGTCACTTCCTTTTTGCAAGCTTTTAACATCTTTTTGTTCGGTCTCGAGAGATTCTACTCCAATATTCAGGCTGCCGGATGTCACTGTTTTTATGAGGTTTAGTTGTGGACCTCCGAGAACTCTGGGGTCAAACTAGGTTTGTGAGGCGGTACCATGGCCGTTTTGTGCTTGTGGTGTTTTCTTTTAAGGGCTGTTGTCTAGACGCATACGTTCGGTGCCATGCTGAATACTGGGCCTAATACTTTGAAAGATTGGCACGCAAGAATAGCTTACTTTTCCCAGGTTTCTGTTGAGGTTCTTATTTAAGGTGTGGGGAAATTTTAATCAAGAAATAACTTAGCAATGTTTATACAAGATGATATTGCGTCTTCTGCCACTTCGGTTTTATGCTGGCTGTACTGAATTAGTTTCAAAGGTAAGTCGGTTGACAAATCTTCTGGGACTGAATGCTACTTAATAAATAGATGTACTAGTCTTCAATGAAGTACTATTCTTCAATGATTCTTGGTCGGTGGTGAGGTTAGAGATGTGTTGTATTCGCAGGCGGTAAGTAATTAAAAGCTAATATAGGGTGATGAGAATCAGTATGGACGTATAAAGGTTCGCTATTTGGTTTCCTGTAGTTTCTGCTGTAACAATTTTCCTCTACGAAAACCAGGTGACCCACATCTTACTGCACTGGCACCAAATGCTAATACATAAGCTACAAACAAATACAGTAGTGGAAAATAAGATTGGCTTACCCACCAAACATTCATTTTGTAGGTTCATCCGAACTATACAAGTCAAACTGCATATGATTAGCTGATGGAATAATGCTGTTGATGCCTAGGAAATGTTTTCTAACAATCTTACAAAATATTACTTATCAGTGTGAAATACTTGTGCAATACCAATTTTCTGATACCATTCAATCGCTTTTACAGGCTCTCAATGACCTCGCATGTATGGGCTACCAAAACATATAAGCAAGGTACACCATATTGTCCTATTTTGTTAATGATTGGCTCCTCACCGCACCAACTAGCCAAGTGGTTATCAGAAATTTTAGAACCCGGACATAAACATTTTTCGGGAAGCTGCATCAAAGATTCGTTTACGTTTGCCGAAACTATGCAAAATCTAAGAATCGACCAAAAGCAGTCGTTTATGTGCTCGTTTGACATCAGTGGCCTCTTTACCAACGTTTCAGTGTTTGAAACTATTAAAACTTGTGCTAACACGTTGTACAGTGGAGAAGTTCAAAGACCTCCTATTCTCAAGGGCGTGCCCATTGAATTGATAAACGCCGCCATTTAATCGGTCAAATTCAGTTTCAATGACACAGTGTTCAGTCAGGTTGACGGAGTTTCTATGGTTTCTTCCCTCGGACCAACTTCAGTAAATATTTTCTTCCGTTTCCATGAAAAAAACCTTTTTCATAAAACTAGTCGTCCATTCGTCTATTTTCGTTACATTGATGATACCTTTTCTTTTTTTGAAAACGAGAAGCAATGTGAGCAATTTCTCACCAAACTTAACGACTTGTATCCTGCTCTTAAGTTTACGTATGAAAAAGAAGAAACAAACCCTTATCTTTCCTAGACGTTCGTGTTCAAGTAGACAAGTCCAGTTTTGTCAGCGTTTACAGAAAACCCTCATTTACGGGAGAATAAACGCGCTTGGATTCATTTTGCCCTAAAACTCTCAAAACCAATCTCATCGCTACTTTGGTTCGACGCGCTCTTATAATGTGTATAAAAGTAAACTCGATGAGGCATTAGCCAACATTAAGACCATTTTACTAGAAAATGGCTACTCAGAAAATGTCATAGACATTGTGATTTCTCATCAAATTGCCAAGTTTTCATCCGACCCAAAATATAGCCCAACGAAGTGCCTAGTATATTTACGACCACCGTGGATTGGGAATGTTTCCTTGAGTTTTGACAATAAAAACCCGGTCGTGACCAACAGTTTTCCCACGGTACAACCACTTGTTTATTCCACCCAAAAGCTGCTGCCTGGGGCCCCAAAAGACGTACTACCTGTCACATACAGAAGTTCATTAGTTAATCATATTCACGTGTCGCTCTGTAAGCAAATATAAAAGTCATACGTTGCATAGGTCGCATGACAGAATCGCGCAACATCTTCCAGCCTTCATTAGTAGACGCAGCAAAGTTCCCAAAATTTCATCGAATCGTGCAAAAAAAAGACAAGCCAAAATATCCCAAAACAGACACGGCAATAGGACAGCATTTGCTTAAAAACTCATCATGTGCTGACGACTATCAAAAGGATTCCTTTAGGACATTGACAAAAACCCGATCTCATTTTCATCTTGCCGCTTTAGAACCCGCATTTATCAATAGAAGGAGGCCGGTGCTATGTCGACAAAAATAGTTTACTTACAATTTAATACTTTTCAGTAACATGAGTGTCAGAAAAGGTTTCACTCTCGTGACTGTTATTTTCTACGACGTATGCTGATTTTCTCGTTTCCTATAAATTCATAGAAAAAGGCTTTCTCACTTCACTCCATACGATTGCTGTGATCAGTGTATGCAAAAAACATTTAGCAGAATGAATCCGTTACGCAACGCAGTATTCATTTGTTTCTCTTCGCAATCATGTATGAAACTTCATACTGCAACAAAAAAGGTCTTCTTTCTTGTCTGTTTTTGATATCATTGGTAAAAGAGCAACGACAACGTAGTCTACTTTTTTTATTGAAACATCGTTGAATCCTTATTCAATTTTAAAAAATAAGAACAAAAGAATGTATTAGAGGAACGTTACTCATTGTTGCCCACTCATGGTAACGTGACTGATCACATGGTTGAATAACAAGATTAAAAGGAAATTTTCAATGTGTTTTATTGTTAACACCTCTAATACTGTTTTCGTAACAGGAGATCGATTTAGTTGACATTTGTAAATAAAAAGGAGAATAGTAAATCGACAAATTACACTAGACAAAGCGAAAGTAAGGAAAGTTCATTGAAAACGTTTTGTCTCCTGACAGACTTCTTCAGATCAACATAAGTTGGTTGCTAGATATGGGCTAAACTGAACTCGGACGCCTACAGTGCAGATGCTACACCGAAACTCGAATTATAGTCTGGTTTATTCCAGTGAGAGAATTCTACTGCCCTTGCAATGTGCTTTATCTACGAAGTTTCAGGAAAATCAAATGTTAGAGCACAGGGGGCTGAAGTACGCAATTGAAAAAATCTAGTTGCATCCATAAGTAAGAGAGAAAAAGGGGGGGGGGGGGGGAATTCTGAGAAAAAAAAAAAAAAAGAAAAGTAAAGAATTGAAATAAGAGAAAGGATAATGACATATAATTAATATTATTACAAGTAAAGGAAGAAACGGATTAAACAAAATATTGGACAATAAGTAAATAAGTAGTCAGTGGTTGAAAAGAGAAATTAAAAATACGCAGAGAGAGAACAACATAGCATAATGATTGTAGCCTAAAAATGGAGTTGTTGCCAACCTTATTACCAAGATCGGAAGTGATGACATATACTACCACTGCTTAATTAAAATTGTCACTATTCTTGATAAAACCTGCCTCTTTTAGTTTGTGTTGACGATGGTTATCTTTCTTGCCAAGTACGTGAGCATTATGTAGTCCAGGAATACGATTGGTTTTATTTCTATGAACAAGAGCGTTTCAGTGTCAACAGTTTGCTTAAATCGTATGTATGTTCTCGTTTTTGCCTAGACAGACAATTTGTTTCACCGATATAGACTTGACCGAATCCGCCACATAGTACTTCATACGCTCCTGCTTCCCAATCTGATTTCATAATTGCTTTCCCACTGGTAAGAGTTTGTATTGTTACACTTTTCTTCATTATAACCTTTATTTTCTGCATACTACTAATTCCGGAATTGTTTTTGTTATTGGTGACATTGTTTCCGTTGTTGCTGTTGTTGCTGCCTATAAATGTTCAGAAAACTCATCAACTAGAACGATCTTGTTCGCTATTTGTATGATAATGGTAGCAATACAAAACGGCAGATTATCATAGGTTTTCGCCTTCCTGCCTTGACGGAAAATTCTTTTCCCGAGAAAGTATTTAAAAGAGGAGATGTTGTAATTTAGGAAAACATTTTAAAAACCTGGGCTACCAAGAGCCAGGACGTGTATTGTTTAAGGGTGGGGTCTTTGTCTCTTAGGTGATTTCCGATTCTATCTGTGGGCGATACGGCGCTGTAAACATATTTCAATTCTTGAGTGTATAAAAGACCTAACTGCAGATGGCTGTCCCACTTTTAAGCTACCCCCGTCCTCGCATAAGTCCCCTATTACGGATTTCTAAAAACGTTTGGTTGAATAGTTGCATTTGACTGTTAACATCTGAGATACAAAGTTTAGTAATCTGATGACTATTGTTTATTGTTTAAACTACACCATTCCTTGACAATTGTCTGAGATGCGTTTTAGTTTTTATAAATCAAGGAAGATCTTGTTGATCATAAGACCGTAATAATTGAAGGGAACTGTGTGCTGATGAGCTAGAGGAAAGGAAACAACGTAATGAATTCAAATAAATAAAAATCTTTCAGTTATTCCAAAGAAATAATACCTGGCTTACATTTTCAGATTGCATGCTTTAAACAAGGGTTGTATCTACAAAGTCATGGGTATCATGGCATGACTTTTTTTGACACTTTGCCACCTTATTGTTCACCAGACTTTACCAGCATTTCAAGATATTGACAAATAAGATAAATGACTTGACTAGCCGTATTAATGTTTCTGAGACCAGAAAAATGTTGCTTTCTTAGCGTTTGTTACAATCTATTGATTGGTTTATTAAAGTCGCCACTCACTACATGCAATTCGTTTCCAACACGATTTTTTTCTTACTAAAACAGCCTTTCAAATGTTTTATTTTGCAAACGGTGTTCTGATTTTTGAAGTCCAGGCTGCTATACGTGATAGCACCTTTCGAAGGAACCACAGCAAAAAGATCCTCCTTTTGTAAACGACCTGATTATCTGAAAAACCACAGAACAATTACGTGGTTGGAAGACGTTGATTTCTAATCTATTCATTTCAAAAAGAGATTTATCCATCCGCTTTAGTGACTTAATCAGGGAATTAGTAGTCAGCTGAAGTGATTGATAAATATTACTGGCCTCGTCTTAAAACAGAGACCCAAATCCATATCAATGTTTAGCTTGCCTCTATCTTAAAGCTGTGCAACTGGAGTAAGGTAAATTGACACGTTTCCATCACATTTAGTCTAACAAGATCAATGAATCTACATTCTTCATTATGGTATTACGTAATTATTTTTGTGAAGAAGCTCTTTCAAGCGGCAATAGTAAATACCACAAACTCGATCAAGTCGTAAGATCCAACCTGTTCTTTCTTTGACGGTAATTAACTTTAATGACTTCATCTAGGATAGGGAAGCTCTGTACTATAGCGTCATCCCACTTCCGGCCATGAAACAATACAGAAACGTATGGCCTTGTGGTTTCAGACAGATAAATGTTGTCTCGGTTATTTGAAATAGCCAGCAGTTAGCATACATTGACAATGGCACTAAGACCATGAGACTACGTTTAGGGGGATCATGGTTGTTCAAAACCCTGGCGAAATAGGGGAGCTCAAACTTAGTGCCTCTCTTTACCCTTTATTGTTGTAAGTTCAAAGTCTGTTAGTCAATAATGTCAGTGCATGAAAAGAAGACCAAGGAAGTGCAGCAGATTGGAAGAAAACATCAAAGTTTATTAAGATAATGATTGCACACCCTACTCTAGCAAATATAACATTGTAAAGGGTATGATAATGATGAGCTAGTCTCACAGCAAGAAAGGATGATAAAATAGTATTTTTTCAGTATCATTACACATACATCCTTATGCAAAATTGTCAAACATGGAAGGAAAGATTCTTACTCCGTGCTCCAAAACATTAGTGTATTTATTCAGGAGGAATAGATTGTAAAACTACTTTTTCGACATTCTCATGTAACATTTTGAAAATATTTTGTTTCTTTTCATTTCTGTGATTTTACAGGAATTTTAGTACTAAGAAGCTTATTCTACCCATCCAGGCACAAAACAACCTCATCCGAACTTGTGTAGCATAGAAATCAGTATATGGACACCCTGTATTAAGGCAAAGTAAACAATCAGAGCTGTATTTGCATCTGTTCTTATGATTTACTGTAAATTTTGCTCATACTTTTTTTCTTTCTTATTATCTCGTCATACCAATGCAGTCAGATGGTCTCCGCATCCTTTTCAATGCTTTTTAAGCCATTCGAATCTGCTTACTGTCACCTATCTCCTCTATCGCATTTCTTAACTTAAACTTTGTTCTTCCCCTCATTTTTTCTTTGCTTCGGTGTCAACTCTGTGGATCTTTTAGTACAACTGATGTTGTCCATTCTGGCCAGGTGTCGTCCCCACTTTCCTGTCATAAACGTCCCTTTCTCAATGGCGTCTATCAATTTTGCCTTTTCTATGATGATTTCATTCTTATCTTGACTAGTGATATTTAAAATTAACCTCTCCATGTCTCATCGAGCTACAGCAGCCTCTCTCTATCGGGAATTTTCCTGGCTCCTACGTCATGTGCAGTTCTCAATAAAGTGATACTGTTCATGATCTTTCTTATTGTGGTATGTTTATGTCTTTTGCAAAGGATGCTTGATTCTCCAAACCGTTTTCATTCTACTATCGTTCATTAGTCAACTTTCTTCTCTTCTTTTCTTTCCAGTCCATATCAACCTCACCAAATACTTGCATTCATTCTTCTCTTCCAGTTCTTTATCATCAATTTCCTTTCCACTTCTATATCGTTTATTTGCCGTCTCATTACATATGACCTTTGCCTTCGTTTTGTTTAATGTACTGTTTCTTTTTTCCTTCTTGTTTAGATCTTTTAGCAAACTTTCATGTTAATTCTTACTCTCGGAAAACCTTCTTCTCCAGCCCCTCTGCATTAATAGTGATTAAAGTCTTAATGCGCATTCGTTATATGCGCAGCTTATGCAAATACAGTTATGGAAAATATGTCACCTTGTCGGACTCCTTTAGTGATTCTAATCTTTTTACAAGTGATTTATAATTATTGTATAGAAAGGAATCTGGTACTTGTTCACTTGTTTAACCGCTTACAGATGGTCAGTAGTAAATAACTTTCCTTGTATATTACTTACTCTGATGGCTGATGTTTATCAAATGTACCTTGAATTCTCTTTCTCAAGATTTTCATGAACAGTTTGTAGACATAAAAAAGCAAATCTAAATGTCTTTAGACTGCTAGGTCGTTCTTATTCCCCATCTTGCACAACAATGCAATGATGGTATTCTCCCTTTCACTAGGCACTTTCTTATCTATTTCGGAGTAATGTTTCCTTTTCCTCCATTTTTGTGTACTAAAGATTCTCCAAGCATCAAAGCTGAAAGCCACGCAAGGATGACGGTTACTACGCTCTTTTTTGCTTTTATGATAGTGGCTGGCACTAGGAACCTCGACTTTAAGCTTGAAAAACGAGGAATCACATAACAGGCTATTAACAGAAAGGAGGCGGGATCATAAAGGCTAATAGAGTACTAAAGTGATGACGTCACAAAACCTTTTTTCCAGAGAATCTCTACAAAAAGTAAAGCAAAGTGATGAACCTGCCACCAAATGCCCGTGTACAAAATATGGCGCTCAAGTCTCATATCAACTTTTAGAAACAACTATTTGAATTTGAATAAGGCCTTAAGAAAAAACTTGATTATGAACTGGTTTCATTTAACAACGTTTTCAGAGGCAAGATTTAAAGTTTGAAAAGCATATCTCAATGATTGCTCAAGTTATGGCTCTCAAATTTAAACAGGTTGTCTATCTCAACAAGACGAAAGCAACGATTTAAAAAAAGTATCAAATTTCTGATATTTATTAAATCGTGACGTCACGCTTTAGTATTCTATTAAAGCACCCGTGGATCTAAACCTCTATCTTCAGATGACCCACGGTTTGTGTACAGTTCTTTTGTCAATTGTACCACGCCTTCTCTTCCTTTTATCATCTTAGTTGTAAACTTATCTTCTTCTCGGCTTTTTTGTTTCTCATTTGCATAATGGCTTGTTCTAGTTCATCATCTTTGCTGTCTCGTCAGCAGCTCAAGCGACAATGCATGTTAATTGTACTTGTATCTTTCTTTACTATCAAAGCCTCAATGTTGATACTAAGTTAGTATGATCACACCATTCTTCTAATTTCACATCTAGTATTTAATCTGATGATACTATGGTTGCTACCGACATCGACATTGGTATCTGGGATGATGCTCTTTTTGTTGGACAAAATGTAATTGTTCTCGTTCTTTGTCACTTCTTTTGGGCTTGAACACGTCCATTTCTTGTCTCTTTTTTGTTTGAAAGGCTTATTAGCTCCTATCAAATACTTCGATGATGTATCATCCTTCTTTCCCTCTCAGCTAATGGTGCTAAAGGAGAACTATTCAGTAACTATCCAATAACCACCATTCTGGCATTGGCATTGAAATCCCACATGACAATTTTTCTGAGACACTTGTTTTTCCCAATAATCTTAGATAATTCCACTTGGAATTTCGTATCTTGACTTACCATGATGGTTTACTGTTAGTGCAAACACACTTGCACGTGTATCATGTTGACTTTCAGTGTCAGCTTTGACACTGGTACTCATTCCTTCATAAGCCACAACTAGGCTGTTGATATATTGCTGACATAAGTACCGTCTCCTTTGATGGACTCCTCTCCTCCTCTGATAAATAATATATAATATTGCAAAACTGCTCACCTCTTTTTCTGACCTTTGATAAGCGTACCATCTTCTATTTGGATGCTATTGCACTTATCTCATACTCCAATTCATGAATCCCATCCTCATTTGTTGATGTTCTTGGTTCATGAGTAAACAGACGAAGTTTAGATAGCCGATTGTTCTTTGCACCTTTTACCTTTTGGTTGCCCTGGACCCATGCTTAGTCATGTTGCATGTATAGATGTGCGAATAAACCTTAACTCACACAACGGCAGGTCAATATAAATGGGCCAGTAATATTTCTGTTATGATAGCAACATTAGGAGGGTAGCCAGGTAATGCTAGAGGATCTTCCCAAACTAAGAGGTAGATTATCCTTGTTGACTCCAAACCCAGAAAATAATATTTCGGGCAGCGATATTTCCCCATATCTCGGACCCTTGCAGGTGCTATTCCATGGTATTACTTGCCATTCGCATTTGCTAAAGTACATAATGTAGTACAAACGCTCGGTTCTTCCCGCAATCTTGCGCTGCTGTCCTCTGCAACATGCTATAAAGGTTTTTGCAAGACTGATTGGCGTCAGAGTTTCATTGCTGAGGAGTTCTATCGCGGAATACCCAAATCCCTACTTCCTGCCCCCACACGACAAAATATTTCCTGGTGCAGTCTAAACTAAGAAAAATTTAGAGGATGCCATCAAACTCCTTGTATACAGATATTTCGAACTTGAGGAATACATCAGGTCTTGCGCCAGTATATTAAAACGACGTTTATTTGTTAATTTGCAAATACTTAACTTAACTGTCGATATTTACGAACGTATAAAACGTACCTATTGAAATCAGCGCCCCAACGCCGCTACGAGTGCTCGTACAATTACTATCACTTGTGTGCGCCACACTCCTTGATGCGCTAGAATACTGTATCGTTCCTTTGGTTTTCCCGTCGAAATATTTCTTGTATTTGTGGACTTCATTAAGTATGTCTAACGTTGGGTTATTTGCCATGAGGCCACCATCCAAAAATCGACCCATAGATCTAAAGTAAGTTGGGGCAGCTCCAGAGCATCTTGCTGACGACCATAGAGTCTGATCTGCAATAAAGAAAATGGGTTTCTTAACAAAACAGTGACATGCAACATAGACCCTTGTAGCATACGATATTTAAACAGGATAATATGTTAAATGTTTGCAAGATGCGGTAATACGATAATGCGATAATGTAATAATGCGATAATGCGATAATGTTCATAAACACGACTTCCGTCACCGTAACTGCCAAGCGTTTTCTTAATTTTCAAACAAGTTTACTTTATGAGAGCGCTAAGCAAGAGAATGTAGATTTTGAGTCTGCTTCTTTCAAAAACGATCTTGAATAGTTGGGGTGCACAGAGATGTAGGCATGTTTTACAAGAAATCCCTATTTTTTGTGTGTGATCGATCCGTAAGAGTTGGGGTAGAAGTGAGTCAACTAACGTATAATGTGAATCTTCAGTCCACAAGCGGACGAAGAAGCTAAAACGAGGTTTACGTGGTTCTTGAGGTCACTAACAGTATGAGCAATCAGCGCAGAATCATCGCCAAACAAGAGCTAGATAACTGCTATCCTTGTTTTCAGTGTTTTTGCTCTGAATCTTCGGACGTTGAATAACCAGTCACCATAACTACAAATATACCCCATGTGTATTTCTTTTACAGCGTGGAGTAGCAAGCAGGAGAAGTACAAACTTAATAGGCATGGAGCAAAAATACACCCCTACTATACACCACAGAAAATTGAGAAACACTCTGAGATGCAACCATCAAAGTCTATAAGTCTATCATTACGTAAGTCACCGGCAGTAATCAAACCCTGATTCCATACTCCTTGGTGTTCTCCTCTGCCAACTGAGCTACGATAACGTCGATGACTACACGTTTTGGTTTTTTTTCTAAGCCCCAAATCAAGTGACAATCATGAACATCTTAACCTGCTATACGGAAATTTTAAAGATTATTCTTTTAACCCCCAGTGACTAGACTATTGAAGAATCGTCATACAGCCAATTAAGTTCAATAACAGAGCTATTGGACGATGTGCCATCTAGTAGCTTAGAAAAGTTCACAGTCGCAAAATTACATTCTGTCTAATAAATATGTAGCGATACATATGTGACAATCACATAAAATCTGGAGGTCATAGAGAACCTGACTGTAAGTAAGGAAGTAACGGTGTAAAGCTCTACATGCTGGAGCTTCTGCTTTCTGGTTAAATACGATATCCAAACTGG
>JAAAKM020006971.1:14209831-14267740 GCA_010016025.2 Alatinidae sp. Z8VKAUB7J3 | reverse complement strand
ACGTGCCATGGCTGTCAAGAAAGATTCTTATCTTGTTAACAAGGTGTAAAACGAAATTATGAGCATTGTGGGAGAAAAGAGGAAACAATATTTATCTTTTTGTTTGTTTCCAGGGCTTTGATGCCTTAAAAACAATGAATTATGCTGATGGCTTTGTTAAATCAATTATTTCTTAGTAGAATTTTACCTATAAAAATGCATTTTACTAGAATGTCCAAGTTACCCCCTTAGTGTACCTTTGACTTCCTAGTACTTTTTATCTCTATTTTACCGCCCTATAACTCTGAAATACCCCCTAAGGGTGTCCATGAACACCCGTTTAGAATCACTATGTTAACCGATATTCGTATATATCTACTTTAGCGGAAACTCTATAGCTTATGTTCACGTACTTCGTAAACAGTTTCGATGATACATTTCTATATAACGGTAACTGCAATGAAACTTTTAATTTGTATAAACACTTAATTGTATCACGATTTCACTCTCTCCTCGGACGGCAAAACTTACTTACCCGAAGGGCGTTTTGGTCGTGGGAACCTTGAGTCCCTCATGACGTAATGCTCATCATACGGCGCATCAAAATTGCGGAAGAAATGTAGTGCTGCTGGTTTTCTGTCGACCAAGACTGCAGGAATTACAATTCTGAAAGAGAGTAGGCAGATAATAAATACATGACAGGTATTGCCACGTTGACTGAAACTAGCAGCTAAGTTTAAACTGGAGTGCCGTAAACAACACATAGAATCAATCTATAGAGATAAAAAGAAGCGCGTGCGTGCACGTTTCTGTTTGTACACGTTTTCTCGGCCACTTGCGACCCTAAGGGACAGATATTTTGTCCCCAAGGGTAACTTGACTGGGGGAAGAACATAGTCTATGTGGCCTCAAGATAGGGGTGTGGTTGAGTTCCAATGGGCTAAAAGGCTTTTTGTGGGCTTCTTCTAGCAGACGTACCCGGCGTTGCTAAGGGGAAGTGGCCTCGGGATGTGGGGTGTGGAACCAACACACGACATAGAGGTACATGGCGCTCCCCGGAGGCAGTAGTATACTGCTAGGGGTCCCAGTGGGCTAAAAGACCTTTTGTGGGCTCTTCTTGCAGAGGTGCTCAGCGTTGTCAAGGAGAAGGGCATAAGCTATGTGGCCCCGGTATTTGGGAAGCACATAGGATATGTTGCCTCGGGACAGGATGGTTTGGTTACGTACCAGGGGGCTAAGAGGTATTTTGTAGGATTAATCTAGCAAAGGTATCCAGGGGTCGTTGCCCTAGCAGAGGCACCGGCGTTGCCCGGGTTTGAGCAAACGAGAAAATATTGCAAGAATGTTATGTTTTTCTTTCATGTTACTTTGTAACATATTTCCCAGTCAAGAATATACGACAAAGCTTATATTTGTGTCTCGGGTAATATCAGAGCAACTTTAGTTCGGAGCTTAGCAACCTTTGGCCAAGTACCCTGCTTTGGCTTTTCAACATTAAACCCGGGCAACACCGGCTACCTCTGTTTGTTATAAAAGTCAATCAATGACAGAAAACGCGGGGGACTGTTTCTATCTTTAATTGCAGGGGGTTTTCGTCAAATTCGTTCATTGCACATTAAATATTGACCTTACGGACAACATATCGTGTTCGCCATATTTTGTCGAGGCATCCGTGGTGCATCAATACTTGTTGTAGGTTATCAGGTGCGACTTCAGCTGGGTCTTTGTTCACTGCCAAGTTCGGGGTCACGATACCAAACAGTCAAAGATTTTCTATTAATTATAAAAGAAAGAAGTGTTCCCGCTTCATACAAATTTCTTTGAGTATAAACATGAGTTCTTTTGCTGACAGCTATTCATGTGCTCCTCAAAAAATTGCTGACAAAATAACTATGCAAAGAGCGTGCTTGGGAGTTAACGGCCGATTCAAAACTTGCTACCATTCGCAAAAAGTGTTATCTTCAACTTATCAATATAACTGAAAGTTTGATATAATGCAAGTAGGTACAATGTAGGACGTCACCGACGGAATATTGCCAAAATAGCGCAGACGTTATGTACTTTAAGCCTACAGGCAGCAGTTAAATAAGGTACGACAGTTTCTTTCGTTGTTTGATTTGTTTCGCTTCTCCTATTACATTCTCGAAATCAACCAACGGATGGAGAAGAAAACTCATCTACAATACATTAAAAACGTCAACCTTCCTCAAAGAACTGGTGATTGGTGATACGAAAATGCAATTCAAATTCAAAATTTCTCAGATTATTAACTTTCCGACGCCGAGGAATTTGTCTTAAAACATGGGTTAGAATTTTGTCAATAAAATTCATTAAAATTGTCAATAGAATAAAGCCAACAGGGAAAATATTTTCGCCGAGTTTACGCGACAGTGACTAAACATAAACCTTTCTCTGTAGATGAACTTGACTCTCTACAAGCACGGATAAGTGATTTGACTCATGCTTACTGTGATACACCTATCGACCTTGCGAATTTTTACAAGCATAACGGACTTTTTCAGCCTTTAAAATCGCTTAGGAACAATAATGAGATCGTCGTCACAAAACCAGATAAAAGATCGGGGGTCATCATCCTAAACCAAAAAGATTATATCCAGAAAACGGATAACATACTACAAGATTTTAGTTTAATTTCAAAGATTAGGTAGTGTTGAAAAGAGCGATAATACAGTCAGAATTGAGCAGCGTATCCAAAAACAATTACTTAATCTAGTTAACCAAGACCGTCAGCTTGGCCATGTTAACGATAGAATCAGACCCTCCGGGTCACAACGTCCACGTATGTATGGCCTCCCAAAAGACATAAGACAGAACTTCCTTTTCGACCAATATTCTCTATGATTAATTCTTCACAACATAAAATGGCCAAGTGGCTCTCAGAAACTCTACACTCGTCCTTCATCTTTATTTGGAAAATTGTAAAGTCTTGTTTACTTCCGCTGATCATACCCAAACCTTAATATCGGTTCCAACATGAGTTCTTTTTGTGTTCTTTCTTCTGTCATCTGAAACTAGTTCACAAACGTTCTCTTAGACGAGACAATTAGGATATGCGACGATGTACTGTATAGAGGCAACCTTCTCCCTCCCTAATTCCCTAAAGAAGTTTTCATTGAATTGATGGAAGTTGCAACAAGTCGTGTTGAATTCAGCTTCACTAATGAAATGTACCGGCAACAGAATCGGGTATGAATAGTCAGTCCCTTGGGTCTAGCAATGGCAAATATTTTCGTTGGCTTGCATGAACTTCAACTTTTAGAATCCTCCCCATTGTTTTTTCCCGTTATGTTGACGTTACATTCCGATATTTGAAAGAGAGTCCAAATATGAAGAATTCCTCAGAAACCTACACAGCTTAAAGTTTACCTTCGAGAAAGAACACAACAACTCGCTACAGTTCCTTGATGTTTTAATCGAAAAAGAGGGTACTAAATTCTGTACCAGCATGTATAAAAAGCCTACATTTTCCGGCCAATACATCTTCTGGAATTCGTTCTGCACCAAAATACGTAAAATTAATCACATGAAAACATAACTTCACCACGCGCTCATGATTTGCTCCGATATCAAATTAGAATCGGAACTTAATTTTCTAAAGGAAACTTTTCTTTCAAATGGCTATCCCGAAGACGTCATTGGCAACACCATCAAATTGGAACTTTCACAGTGCTTCAAAGACTAACTCTTCGGACCTAACAAATGTGCTGTATCATTAAACTACCGTGGCATGGAAATGTTTCACTTCGTTTTGAAAACCAGATCAAAAAGGCCGCAGGGAAGTGTTTTTGCGCTGTCGCTCCACGCGTAGTTTATACGGCCAAAACAGCATTATCAACCAACCACAAGGATCGTGTGCCTTCCACAAATTCTAGCTCTGTAGTTTATCAATTTTTATGCCAGCGAGAGGCTGGCTATGCTGGCCGCACGACTTGTTGACCCAATTAAGCAGCATGCACCATCGTTTATTCGCTAAACATCAACTCCTAAAAGCATACACCCACCTCGGGTCTCAAAGACCATAAACACCATCAAGTAACGTGACTCTGCCATATAGCAGCGCTTGCCTGTAATCCCAGACTGCGCCAAAGTGTACACGAATGATTGCTTCCGTATCATAGGAAAAGCCAGGTCTGGATTTCATTTTGCCGTTCTGGAGTCATTCCAGATACAAAACCTTTGCTGTCCTGACAAAAATAACTCGTTTTCTCACTAGGCCTATTCAATTGATCTTGTTGTAGTGGACACCGTTCGGTCCAAAAACACCAGCCATTCAGGCAGTCCAAATTCTGATTGGCTCCTTCAGAAATACAGTTGGGTATACTCTTTCACACGTTTCATTTCAGTCATTCTGACGATAGTACTCTGAAGAATGTAAGTCGAAAAAGCTTTTAAGTACATTATGTTTTCGCTATTTCGTGCAACATTCTTGTTTTGTATAACAAACAAACAAACAATATAAGAAGTAATTGCCGGTGTTGAAACTCAGATTCTCAGATCACTATAAGGTGGCGATCACGATAAAAGTATTAATCATTGGTCGATGTTCCGGGTATATTCTAACCAGTACATGGTCTTCTGAGATGTTCGCTTGTTGAAGTTGTTGTTCTTGTCATTGCCGTTGTTGCCGTTTCTAATAAAAATATTACAATACCAACAAGTAATAAAACTAACCACCTATCAGCTAAAGCTTCTGAGAGAGCTAATTCGAAAAAACCCCATTTCTGTACCCCCTCCAAACACTCTTTAAAACCGTGTCTAGCACTCGTTTTTAGAGTAGAGTACCATACCTTATGCTGAGTGCTCTAAGAGTCTCTTAATGTCGGTACCGCTTTACTACGTTTACAGGGGTGTCCATAATGTAACTTCTCTTCACATTTGTATGTATGAAAACAAGATTTAACAATGCGGGCCTTGCAGAGAAGATTCTGAATTCGTCTAAGGTCTTACCTGGGATGCTTTATTGAGTCCATCCTCGTCTCTTCTCCAAATTCTTCGATTAAAAAGTCCTCAAGAGCCTCAGCTGAATACGGTCTTGCTCCCGAAAACACTTTCCGCTTTAGTCGAAAATATGCTCGCAAGCAATGATCAATTGATTTTCCTGAGGGTAAAAATTAGGTTGAGATGTGTCATTTAAAATCAAATGCATGGGACTGAGGCGCCTCATCATATGGGCCACACATAAAGGCCATTACTCCGTCGATATCAATATGATGAATTTACCAATATGATCTATATGACTATTATCATAACTATCACAATAACCTCAATGGCGACCACGACCACGGTGACTACGGCGACCATAGTGACCACGGTGACCACGGTGACCACGACCACGGTGATCACGGCTACGGCGACAACGGTGACCACGACCACGGCGACCACGACCACGGCGACCACGGTGACCACGACCAAGGCGACCACGACCACGGCGACCACGACTACGACGACCACGACCACGACCCCGGCGACTATGGTGACCAAGGTGACCAAGGTGAGCACCGTGACCACGGCGACCACGATCACGACGACCAGGGTGGCCACGGTGACCACGACCACGGCGGCCATGGCCACGGCGAACACGGTGACCACAACCACAACCACGTTAGAAACAAATAATATCAGACATTAAATATTACAAAAGCTTCAGTTTATAATTACGGTTTGGGGTATACTACCGGCAAAGAGCTAATACCGAATAATTTCCGGAATGCTTGTAAAACACTGTAAGCCAATGCAAAGATCGGATATACCATTTTCAGGAAACTATCGAAATTACGAAATTCAAAAAATCAAAATGTATACTACCCCACTTTTTCATTATTCCATTAGGTTTTGAAACTAAGACGACAACAGCTATGAGTGCTCAGTTTGGTATATCTGGTCTTTCATCTAAGTCCGATAATTTTTACAAAAAACTAAAATTTCATGTAATGAAAATGATAAGTTCGTCTAGAATTTGCATAAGGCATCGGAAGAGGGTGAAGGGTGTGATAACCTTTTCTTAAAGGCGCATTTTTTCCCTCGTATGAGTTGGTCTACACGGACTCTTGAGGGCATCATATATCGTCCTCTGTCGGCTATAGATTGTGAAGAAGTTTATTCAACCAATCAATATCCAAATCTATGACTTCCTAAAAAAACCTTATCCCCTATAGATACAAACAATATATGTTTTTCATTGTTGTAATCTATCGGTCTTTCGGATCTCAAAGTACCCTAAGACTTCAACCAAATAAATCATACGATCTGAATTTTTGTAAAGTAAATTGATGGCTCAGCGAAATCAAGTATCGATTCTTAAACTCACGAAACTCAGACTAGATATGGATTCGTCAAACTCGAATACGCACAAATAAGGGCTGGAAACGGACAAAACTTTCAGTGGCCAAAACATCTTGTAACACTAAAGTTTTGTCGTGGCCAGGACCTACGATCTACGATATTCCGGCCAGACACCTTTAGCTTCAACCATCGGACTTCATAGCTTGAAAAATTTGGCTCGCACAGCTAACTACTATCTGAACTTCGCCCCTCTACAATATTTAGCACTTGAAATTGCCTGACTGTACAGTAAAAGTTAGATTTTCGGACGCAATTGGAAATAGGCTATCACAGGGTATATAATTACATGAGTGAGTAACTCGATCCTGTCTCTCTCACAATGAAGTCTTAAGTACTACCAATAAAAGTAACAATAAGTTAAGGTTACCGACCTTGCATAACTAAATAGTTTTCTGATTAATTAAAGCAAATTTATAAATAATCAAGCGGTATACTGCGGGTTTGGATTCAACTTACCACCTGCCACAGCAAGTGCCATGTATGATCCAGTACTAGTCCCTGAGATCCAATCAAACAAATTTCTAATCGGTTGGCCAGTAACGCTTTCTAGAGCGGATAACAATTCCGCTAGTACAAGGCCTCTAATGCCACCACCATCCAAACAGAGAATAGCATCCTGGTCACGCTTCTGCTTTAATATCGACATGCATGGTCGCTGTAAGTCATTGACACATATGTTATTTGAGTCGTTAAAGTCCGTTGACTCCCGGGGTAAAATGTGCTGTAGTGTCTTTGATGGGCTCACTGGGTTGTCTGAAAGTGTTTCCCACGTGATCTTTGACATGGATCCTAGAAAATGTGATCTTGATAAACTGAGTGTGTAAGGTCAGCAGGAATTGCAAACAGGGTCATGACTATTTGTTTGCTTTGAGGTGCTACCTCAGCAGACGTCAATATGAAGCAAGGGCTGAGAGGAAATGGGCAAGAAAAGCTGGGATATGGGGTGGGGCCGTATTGGCTACGGTGCTACCGTCCACGGGACTAAGTACTTCGCTTCTTTCACCTACAAATCGTGGCTAAGGCCATCAGACTTACAAACAAAAGACAAAACAAAAGTTAAATACGAACTTAAAACTCAGTTACATATCTTAAAAGAATACGATTTATACTCCCAAGCTCCTTGTCCAGTAGCTCCACTAGGCTACTTTACTAAAATACGAAGCAATAAAATGGATCCTCACAAAGCATTCCATTACGCCTCCCCCCTCCAAATAAAAAAATTCGCACGCAATAGTGCTGTCAATAAAATCACTCTTAAAAGAGATAAACTAACATTCTTTTCAACATCTGATACGCAACACCACGTCCTGCGGCTTATAAGCATACAAACAGAATGGCTACAGACGATACGATGGTTACGTGGTTGTGAGGCAGGGACTGTGTGTTCTTTATGGCTAAGTATCACTAACAATCAGCTCTCCTTTGAACCTAATCTTGGGCACATCAATCTTATATGTTTTTCAAACACATTTTTGCTCAGTGACTATTTGTAAGTAAGTCTCACTTGCAAGATAACTGCTGCTGGATTTTAACAGACTTTGTTTTACGTCTCAACACAATTTATTCAACGTTTCAATACAATTTATTTTACATTTCAACACAATTTATTTTACGTTTCAACACAATTTGTTTTACGTTTCAACACAATTTGTTGAACGTTCAACACAATTTGCTTAATGTTTCAACACAATTTGTTTTACGTTTCAACACAATTTGTTTTACGTTCAACACAATTTGTTTTACGTTTCAACACAATTTGTTTTACGTTTCAACACAATTTGTTTTACGTTTCAACACAATTTATTTAACTTTTCAACACAATTTATTTTACGTTTCAACACAATTTGTTTTACGTTTCAACACAATTTATTTAACTTTTCAAGACAATTTGTTTTACGTTGCTACACAATTTATTTAAAGTTCCAACACAAATTGTTTAACGTTTCAACACAATTTGTTTTACTTTTCGGCACAATTTGTTTTACGTTTCGGTACAATTCGTTTTACGTTTTAACACAATATGTTTGATTTGCTTACACCATCTGCTTGACGTTTCTAGCAATAAATTGTTTATACAGAATAATTTAGCCGTTGAACCCGGCTTTGACATCGCTAATGTTTTAGATGTTTTCACTTGGTTTTAATTTTGAATGGTAAAATGGAATGCTAATTGCTATTTTGTATATGTTTTAAAGCCCAAATTTTTCCTCGATTGATTAGTAAAGCAAAGTTATATAATGGTTAAAGTATACTATCGGTTTCGTTTTTGTATCAAAAGTTTATGTAAATATAATGCTCTTGTTAGTGCTCAGGATAATCATGTTTCATTTACGAAAGTTGTTTCAAGACTTACTCGCCATTTCTCTTGTTCATGAAATCAGTCTTTTGCATTTCAAATAGTCCATTGATGTATCAAGCGAGAATCTTTATAACATACTTTAAAGTCAGTTCGATGACGTTGTTCGATCGACAGTACACAACTTTGCAGTATAGTTATTATAGCAACCTAAGAATAACATTTAATAACGCCTTACTGACCTTCAGACTGAATCATTGGACATTTAATAGTAATTTTACAACCATGTAACTCAACAGCATCCTCTTTTACTAAAAATTTATCATTAGCTTTGTTTTAAAAAGGCAATAAAGAAAGAGAAAAGGTGTTACCACCTGTATTAGAATCCTTAAATCACACTAGTGTGGAGTGTGCTCTACCAGCTAAGTAAGGTGACCCCTGATGTTAATGTAATCTATTCTTCCAGTCGCCACATTGGCTACCAATCATTCACCGGTAAACATCGACATCCCCCTCAACGCAATTGGAGACCAGCCTCTCTGCACCATGTGGCTTAGGCAAGGAAGGACTGTTCTCCGGTCCGTAATGCGGTCCACACCCCATTGAAAGTTAGGAAGTATCATGAAGAAAAAAGGATTTGAAATGTCAGCTTTGAAGAAATGCTAGAGAAATAGAAATGTGTCAGTGACATGCTATGGCCTTTACTATTATTGTTATAAAACTGACGTTTTAAAATCCCCTTTTCTCGATGGTAGTTTGATTTTTTCTGTAAATACTAAAATTATTGGTCAGCACCTCACAGTACATCATCAGGTCATCTGAATGAAGTTAATTAAAAACATTATTTTTGTATGTTACTTTAAGTATCAGCGCCTCTTTTCCAAATTTCATTACAGTAATCTATGCAATTTATAAAAACCTTTTTAGCTCTCTTTGATACAGACCTTTGGATGCTGAATGATTAGAATATGCTTCACTTTTACTATCACAAGGAGAGATATGTTCTTCTATAACCAGCAAGAGTAGGAATCACTTCTCAAAGTTAGAATTTGTCGTATCTCAACATTAACCTCTAACCTTTGATTTATAAGGTTTTGAAGGCCTTCAAGAAGAATGAGATCCATCGGTACGCCTTCTACATCTTTGGGTAGTATCTCTGCCACGCGAAGGTCTTAATCCAATGGAGTGAACAAATTTCAATAATGGACATTGAACCTAAATTGTTAAACTATCGTAAATATACTTTGAACAGGGTAATTCACATACAAAAGTTACTTGGAGTACCCAAGGAGAAGACCCTTTAATTCTGTCTACAAGGTGATGGCAATACGTTCTGGCTAGGTATTATTATATTTGCAACAATTTGGAACAAACTCATACTTTTTAATATTTTGATAGCGGAGAAAATTTTCAGACTCCAGACTCCAGACTCCATATTTGTTTTTCTCCATACAAGCATAGCAACTATGATAATAGATAGGGTCAGTCCCCCTTCCATTTAAGTAGACAGAGTTAAATTTATTTCTCGGGTGCATCAGCAGACGAGAATTTAAATCACCAAAATCAACATATTTTGCCCGAACTCATCATCACAACGAAATTTAAGCACGGTATTAACAGCAATGGAAAAAGCTATTGTCCACCAAGCCAACGTAAATCATGAATAGGTGGGTTAAAACTCGCCTTCTTTTTCTCTAACTATTTTACGAACCCAAAATGTTCATTTGTCAGTGTTTCCTGTATTCTTTGTAAGAGTAAAAAGACGCCTTACAATGAACTAAGGAAGGGTTATGATTACTATTCAGGTTTAGGTCTGACTCAATTGTCGTAAGATCGTAAAATGTCGATTTCTCAATCGATGCTTACAATAGCATTGAGAACATCCTAGCATCCTGACTTATTATCCCAATACAAATTGTTCCCAGCAATTGTAATTCGCCAATCGACTGTAAAGAAAGTTTTTTCCAAGTAAATTCCTATACTTCGGAACCCGTCAGCCGCTCGCTTCCTTTGCACTAAAGCATAGCCTAAATCCAAAATTGAATAAGCTGATGCTGAATTTTGCTGACGCTGATGCTGAATTTTAGTATTCTTATAAACAAACTTTATGTATCAGAAGATTGGATATCGACCTATTTAGTCAGTTACATTACTAACAATTTACCGTACGAACCTCTTGCTGCTTCCGTTCTGAGTATGCACTGTGTCAAGCCTTAACCTGAACTGTGTCAAGCAAAACCGCCATGAACAACTTAGCTAAGACCGTCGCGTTTTGTTAACATTGCAGTAATTGGTACTTTATTGCTTCAGTTAACGAAGCCCTAAGTCTTATCAGTCAGCCAAAGAGTCCGCATATCTCGTTGCAAACCCAGTTAGAGTTCACAGAAGAAATTTGTTAGCAAGCAAACCCTGTCTTAGGGCTATACTGTCATTCTACCAGGTCACTTGGTAATCCTGAATGAATAGGGCTGGTCTTAACTACGTTGGATGTTCCGATTGTATGTTGTTTTACAAATGTTTGATTAGGCATTCATGCAAAGTACACTAACATTTGTAAAGATTCGAAATAAGATTCACATAACATGTGAAGGCTCGGGTCCAGGTCTCAGCATTTTATCAGACAACAGTAAGAAAATGGACTCTCCTTCGAAGCGCTGAACAATAGCAATGATAGTGCTAAAGGGGTAATTTTGATAATTTATAATATCCCCTACCCCCCATTCCCCCAAAATCGGAACAAAACTTGCCGAAACCTGGGCATATTGTAGAGGCGCTCTCTATTCTTTGAAGAAACAATACAGTGCTAAATAGCCATCACAAACACAAACAATAGAACTCTTATAAACGATTTTTAATGGGAACTTAGAAGTCGAATTTTAATGAAGAACATGACGGTGTTACCAGAGAAGTAAAGTTTACCTTATTACTTGTCTCTGCATTCGCTGATGAGTCCACAGCCCTTATCGTAAGGATATATAGTTGGCAGCACACTACCATATCAAACAAACGAAAGACCACAACTTAAAAGAATTAGACATCCAACTCCTTAGACTTTTTCTAATCTCTATTCAAACGTTTACCCTAAATACAAAGTCCACTAGATTTACAGAAATGTTCACTGTTTCTTAATTCGTATCTTGGTCGCACCCCATCTTGGCTAGACCCTCGTCTTCCACACGCAACCTTTATTTACATCAAATGATCCACTGCAAAACATATGAATTCTGAACTAGTAGCAAAATATAATACTTTCCATTCAGAATGAATGTCTTCTACAAGGGACTCTTAGAGAATCCGTTTTTTTATTAGCAAGCTGACAATAATGTAAATGGAGACAGTCATAAGAATTCCAAGCCCTACTCCAGTGAGTAAGCTCACCATGACGGTCTTGTCATACATTGCAGCTGTAGTGATTTCAGTACCTTTAAAAAGACAAAACAAGAAACATGATAAGAACGCTGTTTATATGAATTCGTCACATTTAACACTGTCTACACCAACATCACCACCACCAGCATAATCGTCATCATCTACACCATCGTCGTCATCGTCATTACTATTATTATTTTTGTTACCATCATCATAATCATCATTATCAGCATCGTCATCGTCATCAGCGCTATTATTATCATCATCATAACTATCGGAATTGTCATCGCTACCATTTTCATCATTACGATAGGCAGTTTTATTATCAGTGACGTTTTGATCATCATCATCATAATCATAATCATCATCATTATTGTCGTCGTCGTCATCATCAATATCACAAAGTTTGTCATATTCTAAGACATTAATAATAATAATCATCATGATCATTATCATCATCCTCATCACCACGACCGTTGTCATTAAGATCTTGTGACGCTAAATTACAATGTCATCTTATTGTTATTATTATCATTATTATTGTTATTATCAAATTCATTCTATTTTCACTCAATTCTACAAAGAAAGCAGTAAAAAAAGTTTTCCCTGGAAACTTCTAAAGCTTTGAACACCCATTAGAAAAACTCGTTAAGTCATATACCCTCACTAAAACAAACAAAGCCAAGCAGCAAGTTGTCTATCCATTTAAATAGTTAAACAGATAACAACGTTACTTTTTGATAGCAGTTTACGCAAGAATTTACAGAGTATTGATATGTGTTTCTGTATGCTTACCGCTTTTAAATACGAGATACCCTGCAACAAATCCACGAAGAACTTTTGACGCTTGTTCCATATCAATTCGAACCTCTATGTTATGTTCATTTAATATTATTACTTTGGGTGCACTGTCTGTGCACGAAATTTCGTATTTTTTGGTCGATATCCATTTTGCCGTCTGGTTGTAAGCTGTTGAAGAAAAGAAAAACAGCAATGTTAAACATGGATTTTCCACCGCTGCGGCTTGAAGGTTCACACGTGTTCCGTGGTGAATTACCCTAATACCTTTTTTTTCGCTAAAATTTATCATCTGCTCACTAGTCATGACTTGCCACTGTTGAGGACCTATCTCTGGAAACGAAGATCATAATTAGAGATCTAAATGAGAACATCTGGAATACATTGTTTGACTTAGTCCGTCAGGAGCCGGTTGGAACTAACTATTCCCATAAATATCCAAAAACGTGAAATTTTTTTGAATATAGAACAAGGATTCGCTGACCTGTTACCATACCCATTACAGCACGTAAGTAGTTAATGGTGTGCTCAGAGAAATTCAACGTCTAACTTCACCTCTAAGTCAATTATTTTCTAATGTGCTGCAGGATCTTTTGCCTCTAAAATTGGTGCCACGTCTATAAAAAAGTTGAAGAAGACTGACGTAGAACACCAAACTTTAAAAATGTCAGATTTAAACAAAAGGCTACCAAATCCGAGGACAAACAAACGTGCGTCAATTGATAATTTACTTTCTAATCTAAATATTATTTATACGTTCTTTTCAATCAGAGCATTGTTCTTTAATGGACTTGGCCACAGAGGCCTCATCGACCATTTAAACGTGGGGTAGGAGGAGTAGTTATTCATAAACCACACCCTTCCAGGAGAGTTTCAAAAGGGAGAACCACCATTATTGCTTATTCTGTTAATGGAATATTAATGCCTCTTATAAATGTTAACGAGTAAATTACGAATGGCAGTAGCATAGCATAGCAGTATGTAAGAAAAATACTAAATAAGTACAACATCAGTTTAAAAGGATTAGTTAGATTTTTTCACAACTTTTTCAAGCTCAATAGCATCTCTAATGTATTGTTTCCTATTAATCTGGACTAGAGTCTTGCACTGCATATTGTTATAAAAGGTTGTGATGGATTTTAAGAAAGATCTTTCTAAAAAATGGGGAACATGTGCCCCCGAGCCCGTATGGTGACGTCATAGTTTTGATACTAAGATTTAACTGCCATAGGTTGACCTAAAATATTTTAAAACTATACTGAACTCATAACTTCGTAATAATAGCTTAACATTAACCAATAGCACCAAAGATTCTGTTACCAGATTTTATGAAACCGCAATAAGCTCCGTAATTTCAGTGCGGCGAGCATTTAAGAAATTTCATAAATGTTTCATACATGACTTTCGAATCTGAAAAGGGCTTTTCTGTATGCCATCTGTGGTATCTACTTTGAAATATCAGAGTCAACTGTGAGCCATACTATTTGCCCTGTTGAGCTTCATCTTCATGAGATTTGGGGCTGCAACATACAGGCAACCAGGGGAAAATATAATCAACTACGCCCAGTTCATGCTCCTGTCATCTGTAATATAAAAGGCCCAAGGTACTTATATTCTGGCAGGACTGCCAACGTTATCTAGAATTCCATAACGCTCTCAGCTCCCTCATCATCTTTCTTTGTAACATTGTCCTTTAGTAAGAATCTCTTTTAACGATTAAGACCTCTTCCTTCCATCAGTCGGAGAAGTCGTTTTGTCACCATTACGATTGGATGCACATTTTGCTTGTCATTTAAAGCAGAGTTTATAGTATCAATGTGTTTTGTTATCTAGTGAAGTAATGTACAGTAACTGTCATGACCTCTTGTAAGAAAACTTTCTCTTTCATGTGGTTTATCTCTTCATTGTCTCGCCTACATTTATTTCCGGGTATAACGTTCTCCCAGAGAGGGATAATTTCTTTTGCCATGTAAGATACTTAACTCAAAAGCGTTCATCATCTTCTGCACCACGAGCTCAAATCTACTTGTGAAATTATCGATCAAAGTGTGTGCCTCTGTAGAGAATAGCATACATTCGTTTGTACTTTTTTTTATCGAATTTGACGCAATGACTAAGGTGATCATTAATGCTTAATAGCTTGGTGGAGTTTAATTAAGGTTTTTTCTATTTTCAAGAGAACAAAGGAGCTCAAAAGTTGCATCAGGATCCTACTCTTACAATAAGAATATTCTCACATTTAATCAGAAACCATTGTGGAAGCAAAACACTGAAAAGTTAGTGTTTTCCATAAACTTTAATAAGAGTACGGACATCCACCTATGCTTAAGAACACTAATTTACACGAAGTTTGCAAGGGAGGACGGGGTGTTGATGATACATTCAAGTAAATTTAATAACAAGAAGAAGTCATTCTTGAACTGCAACCACTCTTAGACACAGGATGGTGTTGAATCGAGCACTGTATGTCCAAAGACAGACCCACACCTTAGCCTGCACGCGGACAGAAGCTACTGACGTAGCAAGCACGCAGGCTACCCACACCTCTGTTACAATCAGATTGGATTTCGTCTCAGAAGGCCTACTATCGCGCAACTACTTGCCCTCTGGCGCATTATAGAAGGAGTCACAAGAAATTATCTTCCATCAATCATTTGATGTCTAAGTAATGTTAGGATTTTTTTTAGCAATTACCTTGATATGTGAAGATCTGAAAGCCAATGAGTACTTTTATGTCCTCACTGGCGAGTGTCTTGTCACACTACTCGCGAATTAACAGACCGAATCATAGCAAGAGGTGGTGAGCCTTATTGACTGTTCCGGCAAAGAGCCCTTACAACCCAAAAAGACTTGATTTTTCCTTTTTCCGATCACTTGGTGATGATTTTCGAATCCCACCCTTTGCAGGAGAAGACTCTGACACAATGTGCTCTTTAATCGCTGATGGATATTGTGAGACGTTGTATGTACTCCGCTCTATGTTGTTCAATACGCCCTTAATTGCAGCTTCTCCATCCAGTACCGTTTGATTCCTTGCATCGATACCTATTTCGCAGTCTCCTGCATGAGTGAGTTTGAGCCCATGCGTCACAATTATCTGATATAAGATATTCATCAATCACTTTTCAAACTGCTTACAATCTGCTCTTTCACTAGGGATAGTGTACTATGAAACAACCAAAAGCTAAGCCTTTACAAATAGTTTCCTAATGACATTATATAATTTTCAGTAGTATTCAACTTTTAACAGTGCCTTCGTGTATAAAGAAGGGATGAGAAATAAACTCAAAAATCGTTCTTCTCCGAGGCCAGACCTCCCAGATCTCAAGGCCTTTTGTCAGGTAATGAGTGTAGCATGTGTTCTCATTGACTACAGATTCTTTCCATTATCCATAAGGGGCGGTGCCATTGGGTGCTTGAGCTTACCTCAGGGCTTTGTTCTCTGCTCGGGAGCCTAAATTGAAAGGCGTTGCCCTTGAAAGTCCCAGCTGCCCTTTATTTATTAGTATTTGGTGGTTTCACCGTTTATCTAGGGTGGTATAAAATCAGACCGAATGCTCATAAGGGCTCTTTGGAGGACAGATTGCCGCATCTCTTAATGCTACTTACACCAGTAAATAACTAGTGTGCAGGCAGACAATAAGAAAACTCTTTTAATCTAAACCAATCTTACCTGAAATGATCACAGTTCTCCTTGAACTTATGCAGTCAGGGTATCCTTTTGCAAGCCGAAATCTTGCCCTCAGATCAATATCCATGAACGTTATTCTCATGCTTTCAAAAGCTTGTAAAACAAAAAATTTTGCACTTTTTGTCGTTTGCAGTCCCGAAGGCCAATTTTTAGACAGTATGATGCCGCTTTTAATTGAAGACCTAGAGAAGATAGGTAAATAATATGATATGTGAAACAAATACTAAAAAGCATAGATCATGGCCAGGGCAAATGTGATGTGGGAAAACTGTTGATGTCTTTGGTTGAGCTTGACTTCCGGCCATTCGAAGTCCTAGCTGACAAATTACTTCACTTACCTGCATATCTCAATGTTAAGATTCCGCCCACTTAGTGCTTATTAAGATCTTTCCAATGGACTTTGTTATTGTTCTGTTCTTCCGCACTGGCATCTTTGTATTAACTTACCCAAACAGTTAAATGATTAAACCGTCGTAATGCTTTTGAGTTCATGCTTATTTAATTGAACAGCCCACTTAAATAAACACGTCCCTGACTTGGATTGAAAGCTTAATAAACGTCCCTCTGACATCAAGAAGCATATAATAAACTCTTTGAATATCATATTCTTTACAATTTTTTTTGATGAATTTTGTTAAAATAACTTTAAAAACCTGCTATGAAAATCACTGGCAGCAAAGGTTTTACATAATATAATCTAATAAAACGTCCCCTCTTCTTTGGCGAAATCTTTATAAACCCTTATAAACTTTAAGGATCATTCATTTGTTGTCCTTTGTAGATTTAATGCATGTAGATTGCCGTTAAATACTTAATAGAATCACGAGTCAAATTGGCAACGGAACCTGTAAAATTATCTAAACAATTTGTAATACTTCGTATAAATGCCTGGGAGTTAAATTGTTAGCGAAAATGGAACAGTATGTATCTAGGTAGGTGTTTAAAAAAGTAAGGTGTGTATGTAGGTAGGTGTTTAAAAAAGTAAGGGGTGTATCTAGGTAGGTGTTTGAAAGAGTAATGTGTGTATCTAGGTGGGTATTTAAATGAGTAAAGTGTGTATCGAGGTTAGCGTTTAAAAGAGTAAGGAGTGTATTAATACATTTCATCTTGAATACCCACATGCAATAAAATTTCCAAAAAAGGGATTCTTTATGATAAACCAAAGTCTATTAAAATTAGCCTGTATCAGGGCCTTAACCACGGGAGGCTGTAGGGGGCTAGGCCCTCCAAAACCGCAATCGGGTTTCCCAACCGCCCATTTCAAAATTCAAACAAAAAGTTGCGTTCCTTAACCTTTGCAGCCCCCCCCCCCCCCCCCCCACACACACAAAAAAAATCCAGAATAGGGACGCAAAGTTCAGGAAGGCTTTTCCAAACACTGGTTACAGGCGTGGGCTGTATGATACTCAAAGTTATATTCGGCTTTCCTCAATGTGTATGTGAGTGTAGTGAGGGAGGTTCTACAAAAAGGGCGTTCATTTAAACCACAGCCCCGAAAATGGAGGGATGTTAATTCCAGGGAAGTGTTTAATTAAAGGGGTTTTTAAATAGATGTGGGTCTTTAATAAAAGAAGGTATTAAATACAAAGGGGTATTAAATAGAAAAGGTTTTAAATAGAAGGGGATATTGAATAGAAGGAGAATTTAAATAAATAGAAGGGGCTGTTAAAAAGAAGGGAGAGTTTAAAAGAAAGGGAAGTTTACTCGAAGGGACGTTTATTAAGAGCATTACTTTACGAAGTGAATAATCTTGCATTTTTTTGTTCGATATTGCTTACTGAGCTTCAAGTAGCAAAGGCGCACCTTTATATAAGGTTGTCATCCTGTAACGTTACAAGGGTCGCTGCTTCGAGGCTTTGGATGAGGTGGACAGTGGTGCATGGCTCCTCACTCTGTATTCAAAAGTATAGACATGTGTATATGTTATTTCTTGTGATGCTAAAAATGTACTGGTGCATTCGTAATTCGCTGTAAAATAGAAAATGAAATCCAGTAGTATTTTTACTCTGGGAAGTCGAACAAGTCCAATACAAAAAGCGAAGGAATTGCCGGAAGTTAAATACTATCCGGTCTCTGCATAGAAAATAGAGTGGAATTTTTAGTGGTTCCCAGTAGTTACTATGGTTTCTATGAGAACTACACTAAATTATCTCCATGAAGTCGAGAAAATACCTTAAATCGCTTCTAAGCCACTGAAAGGTTTGTTTCTCCGCATTGTCCTTTTTCTGCTGCATTTTTATAGTGACCTTAAGCGAAACAATTGACATCCGAAGTTTCTCTGACTGAATGCAGTGGGACCATGGTGTAACGGCTAGCGCATAAACGTTGCAACATCGAAGGGCGGGGTTCAATCCCTCGTGGTGCTAAGTTTTCAACCATTGAGCTTTACATCCTACATCACCGGTCACTCACGTCACTTTCTAGCGAAACACGTTATTTTGTCCTTTCAGAGGGAACAATGCAGGCGAATCATCAATAACGAACGACAAGGTAAATCTCTTGACCCTGCAAAATAACTTTTATTGTCTGATTTAGTCAACATTTGCTTTTCATCAGCCAGTTTTAAAAGAGAAAAGAGGCTGCTATATTTATTATAATTGATAAACACAAACATTGATTCGGCCATGTTTATAGATTGAGTAAATTAAAACCAAAGTACATACAATAATATTTACTCGCCTCGTCATAAACAAGACAGGCAACCTGCCAATAAAAATCACTGGATGTTGAGGTGATATGGACTCTCCGTAGATACCGATCAGACGCAGATGTGTTTACTTGACACTTAATTTAAAGAGCTTAATTATTTCTAGTCATCCATAGGAACTAATATGTCGTACGCTTACTGCAATGACAGTTGTGTATGGTCAAGGGAGGGACGATGCTGGAAGGTTTGCATTGGAACGGATGCGTACACTTATGTCAATCTATATGGAAATGACTGCACTAGGCAAACTTTCCCAACGACTTTATAATTGCAGTACTTAAGCTTTCTTAAGGTTTTCTTAAACCCAATACACCAGCAAACCAGAGGTTAGGACGACCTTGGTTACGTGGTGGCAACAACATGCTCAGCACAGTATTTTATACAAGATGCTTATAATATCCTTACAGGTTTCGTGTTATCACCGATAAAATGAGTTGGTCTACCAATTACACTAGTTAGTTTATCAATTCATCTACAAATTCATCAAAAACCTTTAACACCTATTGCGTGATACCTTGTGAGGTGTAGTAATTTTTGCAGCGGCATTTAGAAATCAATGTATTAAGGATGTCTTTGCTACCACGTAATCAAAGTCGTTATGTCCAAACGAGCGTTTCTGATTTAGTTTTGTATGGACAGGGAGAAGGTGCTCAGAACACTCTGATAGCAGTGCAACAGAATAATTTCGGGGAGAAAAAAATGGCAAACGTATTATATATATGACGCGTTTTATCAGAGTTTTCCCTGGGATATTAGTGTCTTGATTGGTCGTGGTGGGAAGTGAACGAAATATGTAAAAGATGAATGGCAGTTTGAGTCATTGTTTGATATAGGGAGCCTCAAAACTAAGACCATTTTCACACGGGTACGGATCCAAATGGATCCGGCCTTGCGTTTACACGGGACTTGGTGGATCCGATCTAATTTAGATCTGCTATCCGTACCAATTTGGGTCCACTTATGAAAATGGACCACTTTGAGATTCGATCCAGAGGAGGTCTCGTGTAAACACTTTGGAGCAAATCTAAACTGGAACGGATCGAAAATGAGGCAACAAGAACTACCACTGCAAGGTACATTTGACTTCATCTCCACGTTTTAGTTTGGCGTCAACATTAACAAGTTAAAAGTAATCACTCAGTATTCATACTTCAGCGTTCTTCTTCACTGCATTCCTTGTCACAACAGAAGGAACCCCATGCTGAGCTCTGGAGCCAAATGGATCCGATCGCATCTGAAAACGGTAGAACATGGCACGATGACGGCATCGGATAAATTTGAATCTGTACCAGTTTGGAACCGTGCCCGTGTAAACGGGCTCTTAATGTTCCTTTCCTACCAACAGTAGCGCGCAGCAAAGAATGCACATGTGTAACATATTGTCAAAATAATAAAAATTCAAGACGAAATATAAAATTAACCAAACTTTCGATGTATTTATCACATCATCCTTAAGGTGTAACAAACTTAAAAGTAACTACGCTACTTTAGAACCAAGTGGTCTAATTAACCAAACTACATAATAATAGAGAACAGAAAAATGAGCCTCAAGGGGGAAATCATATTATTGAGGGGGGTGCGGAGCCTATTGTCGCCATTGCTTCTCGGTCATTTGGATAACCGACCAAATGATAACAGCAATGGTATGGAGTGAAGTGAGAAATCTTTTACGATGAACTTATAGGAAGCGAGAAGACCAAACACGTCGTACAAAATAATAGCCACTAAAGTGAAACATTTTCTGACACTCGTGTTATTGAAAAAGGAGAAAATTGTAAATAAATTCCTTTTGTCGACAGAGTACCGGCATCTTTGTTTTGATAAATGCGGCTTCTAATGCGGCAAGATGAAAAGGAAGCAGGGTTTGGCTAATACCGAAACAAATCCTCTTGATAGTAGTCAGCACATGATGGGTTGTCAATCATATTGTCCTATTGCCGAGCCTGTTTCGAGATCTGTTGATTTGGCTTTGTTTACGCGATTCGGTAGAATTTTGGAAACTTTACTTCGTCTGCTAATAAAGGCATGCACATGTTGTGCGATTCTGTAATGTATGATGATATTTCGTAACTTTCAATGGGGTAGGAACCGTATCACTGGCCAAAGGTCGGTTCTTCTCTTGTTAAGTCATGATGTAGAAAGGCTGCTCTGAGAAGGGTGTCGGTGTCCACCGGCGAATGACCCATGGGTAAATGACTTAAAGGTAATGTGGCGACTAGAGAAATAGACATGTTTACATCTGAGGTCTGGTAGTTAAGTTGGTAGAGCATACGTAGCAAGTGTCGCTCATCGTATAGTGTGGTGAAGTCACCCCCTACTTCGTTCACCCCCGCATTATGTAATCTTAGTTACTGTGCAATCTTGTACATAATACTATATGACTTGTACCATGTCTTTTCGTGAATACAATTTGATGAACGTACGTTTCGTGTGCTGCTTAGTGTAGTGTAGTGTCGACACTACATACAGTTGGTCTCCCGATGTTTCATACCAGCCCCCCTGATAAGCAGTGGGGGCTCCGCAGTTGGTCTCCATTTGTTTTCATCAGCTCATATACAAGTGAAGTCAATTATTCTTTGTTCTTCACAATCATCGATATCTGATAATCTTCGCTTATGATACAAGAAGCATCCCTTAACACCCTAGTTGGCTAGTTTTGGAAGAGAGGATCTAGTTCTCAAACCGATCGAACTCCTTATTTCTGATTTGTCGCTTGACTGAATATTTAATCGCCTTCAGCAACAGATTCATGTTCCTGTGCGCTTTTGCCGGACACTGCTCGCAACAAAACTAATAAAATCACTTTAGTGAAAACTAATAACACAACTAACTTCGTAGGAACTTTGGAGCCGGAAGTAGACATTCGATTAAGTGTTGGACCTGTTGCCTGGCGGTCATGCGTCTTCACGCTAATTTGTCATAACAGGAATTTAAGAAGTTCATCTTCAATACGCCGCTAAACCCAGTGCTAGAACGTCCTTGGTTACGCGGTAGCAACGACATGCTCAGCACATGATTTTCTATAAGATTCTGAAATATTTTTATAATTTTAGTCTTATCACCTGTGAAAGGATTGCTTTGTGCTTGTAAGTTGATTTAATTCATCAACAATATTTCACTCAACTTGTATGATAGGGTTTATAGCTTAGATATTTTTGCAGCTGCATTTAGATTACACTGTCTTAAGCATGTCGTTGCCACCACGTAACCAGGGGAATTATGACCCAACAAGTGTTTCTGGTTTAGAAGCAACATAGACGTGGTCAACATCTGACGTCGTCAGCGCTAGGACTCGTGGGAACACGAAAATTTTAACTTCACGCTGGACGGACGTCAAACCTCTCACTTGGAAAGGGTATAAATTGTCATTGGCAGCCCACGAAGTAGACGTAGATGGTGAATAGTTTGTGATTTACTACTTCTTTATTTATACACAATTCTTGGAACGAATATGGAAAACTTGTAATAAGTAAAATCTATCTCGTCAGTCGAAATTTAGAGAGTAAATAAAGACTCCCGTTAGCTGCAGGTTTGATGATAAGGCTACATTCGAAATCCTGTAGGCCTATTTATACTAAAAATTATCACGAACTAAAATTCTGTATAAAGGTTCTATTTATAGGCAGACTACACTATAATAACTAAAACATTGAGCAATGAAAGGGATATTCCTTTTTTTCAATAGTGATTTCTACCCTTGAGTGATTATGTCAGCCTTGCACACATCAAAACTTCAAAGCAGATTAGACTGTCTAGGAATAACGCCACCACCGCACAGTATTGTCTTGACAAATATCGTTTATCGTGAATACTATTGTTTGACTTGATATCCAAAGGCACTGTTTAGTTCCTTGTGACAATTAAGTTGCTTCTTTGATCACTGTCAACAAATCGGAAGATTTTACAAACAGAGAATGTTGGTTTGATCAATGGCGGAAAACAGAAAAGATTGTAGGGAAGCAAAGAGCATGGTCACATATTTATATGGGGGGAGGGGAACAGGAGCAAACCATTTTAACTTTCCGAATGTAACCAATAATTGATATCTTGTGACAATGAAAAGCCAAAAATTTCATGGCGTATCATAGGCAGGGGCGTGGAATGGGTAGCCCCCCCCTTTAGACTGTCACTTGGTTTTCTATGCTATACACCCGAAAATGAAGAAGAATAGAAAGGCAAAGACAATGAAAATGCAGAAAAAGGAGCGGGTTAACAAAAATTAACAAAAAGACTAACTCGGGAAGTATCGGGAATCTTCTTTCTTAAAGCCGCTTCTTGACTTGTCTGAGAAACGCTCCCCCACTTATCCCCCCCCCCGAGTTTCAATCTTCAGTCTAGGTAGGGGGGCTTGGGCCTTAGCTCCCGAAATGTGAAGAGGTAGGTTTCCGAATTTGTACTAAGGGGTTGAAAGTAATGTTAGAGCACTCTTCTGATCACTATTATGCTTCGTATATGGCGCATTTCAAATAATTGCTGCTCGAAAGAACTTATAAGAATTCTTGAATAGCTAGAAGCTTAGACTTTATTGTTTGGAGAGTGGTCAATACTTATGTCGTTTTCATTTTATCAGCGGTTTCCTGAAAACCCTTCGGAGAATCTATCCCTACCTGTCTATAGGCCAACATATTAATAACGGAGTTTTACAGCGCTGTAAAATTACTCTTAGCGAAAAATTGCGCTTAGCGCTTTGCTTGCCGACAATGACAGCCACAATCCCCTCCCTTCCAAGTCAAAGGTCAAAGGACAAACTTAGCAACAAAGAACATTCAACATCATCGTTGACGATATATCGTATATCGTATTGCCAACCAGCCGTGACGCTGGTCCAGCAATTATCGCACTTCATGCCAATTTAGTTCCTTGATGGAAGCAGTGATGCTGATCTGTGGGTGAAACGAACTTTCTAGTTTAAAACAGTAGCTAAACTGATACGAGGAGTATGAATAATGCCGTAGCTCTATAGTCCACATTTTCATGCCGGTGGAAATCTGGCATCAAGCAATTTCATCGCCAGCGCTATGGACTCCCCTAGGTGTTTCTGTACCTGGTTTCTACTGACGATCTCAGTTTCATTGATCCTTCAAGGAATCAGTGTGACTCATGGCTTGACAGACTGTAAGTAGCATTTATCTAATCAGAGAATTAAATATGACTTGTTACAAGTAGGTATAGTGACTATTTGATTACAATCATACTCAAGGATTGAACTTGCGTATTTAGATCGCCTATCCTTGTATAGGTATGATGTCATTTGATGTTGTGGTACTCAGAACTTACTGTTCGAGAAGTGAAACGAGTCGCAGAATCAAGAATTTCCTGCAATCGGCATGTTTTGATGAACGAACTATATAACCACTTCCAAAATTATGGATCATTGTTTCTGATGAATCCTAGGTATGTTCCAGTCGTAAGATAAATATAGGCCTCAGTTATGTATATGCAAAGAGTGCTTATATATTTAACAATCCAGGGAAGTAACAATTTTGAAATTTTATGGTGTTCTATTAAGACCACAAAACTCGTCACCTATGAGTAGGTGGAATCCATATGTTCTTAACAATTTCGAGAGGAAAATTATGAATCATGTTGCATTGTGATTTCCGTGTGGTCAGATACCTGTTGTGGTTTGTTTACCAGCCTAGTGATCAAATATCGTGACACTCTATGAAATGGTATCAACAAAACACCAACTTGCAAGCAATTCCAAACAAATTCATTGATTTGCCTCACTCAACAGTACTGAAAGCACATAGGCCAATTGATCACGATACAACAGTAGGCACGAGTTCAATGGTACGGGTCTATGCGAGGCCTACATAATAAGCCAATAATCTACGTATGTATGTATGTATGTATGTATGTATGTATGTATGTATGTATGTATGTATGTATGTATGTATGTATGTATGTATATATGTATGTATGTATGTATGTATATATGTATCTGTATGTATGTATGTATGTATGTATGTATATATGTATGTATGTATGTATGTATGTTTGTATCTATCTATCTATCTATCTATCTATCTATCTATCTATCTATCTATCTATCTATCTATCTATCAACGAATCAATCAATCAATCAATCAATCAATCAATCAATCAATCAATCAGTCAATCAATCAATCAATCAATTAATCAATCTATTAATCAATTTATCAATCTGACTGTCTTATCTGTCTATTAAAACATCAAAGATGACATGCATTTCTTGAGTCTCTTATATATATAAGCAATGCCATTGTGAAAACATCAGCAATATCCAACCACTTGAATGTTAAGGTTTTCCTAAAACTTGATTGTTGTTGTTAGTATTTGTAACAGGGATGATTCTTGACTAACTCAAAATATAATTTTGTTGGCCCAAGCTACCATATCAGGCATGTGACAAAAAGTAAACTTTAACTTCTGCTAAGTTACACACTACAACCATTTGGATCTATAACAAATATTACTTACTCAAGTTTGTAATTTCTGAAATATAGTACCCAATTTTTAGTATTTGTAACAGGGATGATATTTGACTGACTCAAAAAAATAATTTTGTTGGCCCAAGCTACCATGCCAGGCAACCAAAATATAAAAAGTGGCAATGTGACAAAATGTCAACATTAACTTCTGCTAACTTACACACTACAACCATTTGGATCTATAACAAATATTTTCTACTCAAGTTTGTAATTTTTGAAGTACAGTCCCCAATTTTTAGTGTTTGTAACAGGGATGATTTTTGACTGACTCAAAAAAGTAATTTTGTTTGCCCAAGTTACCATGCCAAGCAACCAAAATATAAAAAGTGGCAATGTGACAAAGAGTCAACATTAACATCTGCTAATTTACACACTACAACCATTTGGATCTATAACAAATATTTTCTACTCAAGTTTGTAATTTTTTAAAATATAGTCCCCAAGTTTTAGTATTTGCAACAGGGATGATTTTTGACTGACTCAAAAATAATTTTGTTGGCTCAAGTTACCATACCAGGCAACCAAAATATAAAAAGTGGCAATGTGACAAAGAGTCAACATTAACTTCTGCTAAGTTACACACTACAACCATTTGGATCTATAACAAATATTTTCTACTCAATTTTGTAATTTTTGAAATATAGTCCCCAATGTTTACAGATAAAACAATGTGGTAGGCCTTGCCTGCAAGTAAAAGTGTGATGTATAGGCATAATGGGACAATTTTTTCAATGACAAATTTTCCATAAACATTACTTAAAAGAAGAAAAATGCTAATAGCAATGTCCAGGTGGTGGATGTACCAAGGAGGGACTTGGGATGCAAAGCCTGATCCAAAATTGCTCCACCTCCCCCTAAGCCCCCACCCAAGTATTTTGAGTCATAAAATTGTCATAAACAAAGAGACTACAATTTCAAACAATGTTTATTCTTATTACAAGATTTCATTAGGTATCATGTACTTTGTTTAATTTGGTCTGTTAGTTTTTCAAGAGTAGAACTTTGGCACTAATATAGATCTGCATCCCCGTCGATAATATATATTAATGTCTTGAAGCAGGATAACGTCAAGAATAAATTATTTTGTACTTCAATAAGTTTAGTAACTTTAAAACACACATATAGGTATAGGTATATATATAGGTATTACAAATATAAATGATCAATGTAACTTCAGTAATTCTCCTCATACCCCTCAGGACAAACCAACGAACCAAGTCATTTTGATTTGGTTAGTTGGTTTGTGCTGAGCAGGTATGAGTAGAATTTGATAGAGTAGCAGATAGAAAGGGCTCAAAATTTAGACAGAGAAGATTTACTTAGAAGATATATACAATAAAAGGTATACGTCGAACATACAGCCTGTGGACGTGAAACTGTAAAGCTTGGAAACTATTTTGGTAGCTAGAGTTTCAAACTCGTCTATTCGGAAGCTGCCTCCTAGTTTTTGTATCCACTATTTTATGGAAGGTATAAGCATAAGAAACAAGGTATGCACATCCAATGCAAGTGAGTGGTGCTTAAACTCCTTAGAAAAGATTATCGTCGATTTAGAGGGCTTCTACTCCATGCTAATATACTTTTACCATCCAGAGAGCAATTGTACAAGGACTCCTCTTTTTGTCTTGGTTAGAGGTCGTGGTAGATAACAAAGTAATGGATACTGAAACACGAAAAAGTAACATAAGGAGACTTGTTGACAATTCATCAATCGGTATTGAAGATGTGCAGATCTTAACTCCGGGAACCCTTGCTAATGGACACGATGCATTAATCCGTGGCAAAAAAGTTTTCTTGTCGCGGTTACCATTCAAGCGCGACAGAAGCAACTGGGGGTTTTCTTAACACCCAATGTAGAGGGATAAAAATCGGAGAGTATGGTGCTGTAAATGTACTATTGCCAATTGCTCTTCTGCTACTTCAGCCTCCGCAATAGATCTCATTCGCAGGTAACGGAGGGCGTGATTTGGTACCTTTCGCCATCTTCCGTCTCTGGGAACTCTTTAAATATGCTGCATGTAGTATAGATAGAGCTATTATGTGTAATACATTTGCTGCACAGTTGGATACCCCCACCCACCCAACCCCACACCTTCCTCCCATAGTGTCTCGAAACAACTTCCAACCAATTGTGCACGCGTATAGGAAAACTCTTGTAATTTCAACCGTATTTATATACTTCCACTTTCGAAGGATGCTGCTTTCATGATGTTGAAATTCATAAGATGTTGAGAATAAACGCTAGAATTAAATAACTCTTTAATTTTTCTCTTTTCCTTCACTGCGTAACTTAAATGAAAGACAAAGAGCTAGATTCTTTAGTGCCTCAGTGTTGCTTGCTCCATACCAACTGGTTTTCTCTAATGCAGTCTTCTCCTACGTCCTTGTTCTCCGCCTTCTTATTGGTCACAACGGTCTACCCTCAGCCCCATACCACTACTCTCTCATTTGATAGAAGCAAACAGTAAAATCTGTTGCTCCTTAACAAAACATAGTGCCTTTTCGGCCTTTTGGCAAGGAGTGGATGTAGTATTTGTGCTCATTGATGACAGATGCCTTCCATAATCGGGGAGAGGCGGTCCTACTGGGCGGTTGAGCCTGCCTCATGGCTTGCTTCTCTGCCCGGTAGTACAAATTGAGGGGCGTCGCCCTTGGACGCCCCAGCTGCCCTTTATTTATTAGTTAGCCTGTTTGGTGGTTTTTCTGTTTATTTAGGGTAGTTTCAATGTCGGGCCCACTGCTCATCAGGGGTCTTAGATTGAGAGATTGCCTTTTAAAAGTGTTTTCGCCCCAGTGGTAATACTCCAACGTTGAGAAACACTGCTCTGAGGGACTCCAGTTTGTTTTGGAATGGAATTGGACCATCCTCTACCTCAAAATTTGCTAAGGTTGCCGAGCAGAGAATACTAGCAGAAAAATACATCATCAGATTTTCTGTTTCGTAAATTTTCCTTATTAGTAATCCTTTATACTTCAAATTTGCGAAAGTAATGTAAAGTGCATTTCATTTATATAACGCCCTGTTTCTGCTAGGCAAATTCCATGGCGCGTTACACTTCCGCGTAGCTCATGCCAATGTGTCTTCGTCATCTCCTCCTCCATCTCCTTCTCCACCCATTTCTGGGGAATTGTAAAAGCATAGCTGCCACGCAGGGCGATTACGTGCGTTTACGTGTCTTCTGTAATCATATTTTTAGGAACGTCCCAGTTTTACATCTTGGAACGGTAAAACACAACAGAGTTCTCATCTAGCTTAAGGGATATTATAGCAGGACCGGAACTCGAATCGCTGATTTTAAACCCCCGTGGATTACGATTGAGGTTCTCTCGACTCGTTTTATGTATTTTATTTAGACATATACTGTAGCAGATGGATTCCTTTTCGGCATAAGTTGTCGACATATAATTGTTTATATTAAGAAAGTCAGAAGGCAAGTTCCTAAGTAAAAATACTGGATAATTTCTGTCTCGACAATGCTTTAAATTCAATTAACCTATTTAAGTCTGAGATCATCTCATGTTTTGATACCTCAGCATCGAATCTTGGCAACTGGACGATTGCCTACCCTGAAATCTGGAGAGACATTTGACAGCGTAAGGATAGTGCCCCTCCAATGCTTTTGCTGATTGAGTTTGCCGTTAGCGTATCTTGTATGATAGGTAAGTAAGTAACGATAACTCTCTGACCTACGTAACTAATCCAACTAAATGAGTTAAGGTAACTAAATTAATTATAGTTACCTTAAGCTACTAATTTATCTGAAGTTCGGTAAAGGTGAATTCTGCCCCGGTGATTAACTTTCCAGGGGATGGGAACTCCTACTCTAAACAATTAGTATAATTTTTTAGTATAATACAATTTTGATTACTATCTGACAATCTTTTTATAACGTCAGTGAACTTTGGCCCGAACGAAAAATATACATACATCTTTGCGAATAAATTTAATATACCCAAAACATAGTTAAGGTAATGCATGCGGTCGTGAAAGTTAAACTAATAATTCCACAAATGAGAGCACTCTATTTGCTGAACAATTGGTTTATCTTTGATGCATGCGTCAAAGCAGATTACGGCAAGGACTGGTTATTGTGTTGATGTACAATAACAGTGCAGCAATCATAAGTGTGGCAAAGTTCACCACTGTTGACATCGTTTCTAATTTGTACGGTGAGTTTTCATCAAGCCAATCATCTACCGCGGTCGTTGCATCTTTTATATTGCCATGCTGACCCACCATGGTCGATAGATATCCACGCTACTATGGCCCGTTGCTTGTCTTGTTGGGCACAATCCGGCACAGCTTTCCTGATCTGATTATTATAAAGCTCAATCCTCTGCTGTTTGTTGCTTTATTGGATTTCTCACTCTAGCTCATAATCTGAAAAAGAAACTATCAAAAAGGACAAGTTTTCCGGTATGTTTCATAGATTAGAAGTTTTCGTATAGGCATATGATTGCTACCTCTCTCCGCGTGTGCCGAAACGTACCCCATAGGAACTGTTCCCCATCAAAACAGTACAAACACAATACGATCAAAGCAAGTAGTAATGTAATGCCGTAACGATGTCGCGAGGCAAATACTAATCAGCCAAGCACTCCACAACGTGCAATTGTCCCAAAACCATCTCTTACGCCACACGGCGTCAAATGGGCCACTAAAACTAATCGGCCTGCCAGAGTCGGCAGGCCTCAGATTTATCGAGATTTTTTTAACTCTACAAGGAGTCGCCTGGCAGTACCGTAACTTTCAGCCTTTATCACCTTCAAATATTGCAAGAGACTTCCCTAACCTAAATATAAGCCCTGATCGCTATGGTATCAGCCCTACAATTTGTCTACGAACGAAGGAGAATATTTCCTCGACCTGTCAACAGTGACATGACCTTTTTCTCATTCATCACGATAACATCATGTGAAAACCTGATAGGGGCGAAGTTCGAAATTGTTACTTTTAGGCACGGCCGTTCATTTGATTTTCTCATTTTTTTATTTATGTAGCTGACGGTTGTTGCACAAACTAAATAGAACCTTGCATCACTCGATAGTTTCCAAATATCTGGAATACTTCATTTAATAGGATACAACGACTGACGTAGATCCTTTATTTCTTTGTAGTGGATATGATTTAATAATAGGAAGCAATGATTCGCCTACGGCTATTTCGTATTATCATTAATTTATGGTCCGTGTTCTTACTCGCTTATACAGCTGGCGAAAATAAAGCAAAATCAATTCCAATTGGTTTTAGGTCAAGCATCTATGATGATTTCGAAATGAATATCTTGCTCATGCTGAAGCTGAGCAAACAAAACTAGGCAGGAATGTCTTCATCTTTGTCAAAGATACGCCCAACTCTCGTCTGATAATGCAAATAGCATGTCTACAAAAACTATCGAAAACTGTAGAATGTCCTCTTAATCGGACAGTCGCTCTTGGGGGAGGTCGTAAAAGACACCATGGCTGTAAACCAAACTCTCCTTACCATTTCCGTCTTTCTCATATTTATTTTTATTGCTGTGGAATCATTATCACCAACAGGGTAAGTCTCAGGCTTATTTTATCTTATATTTGTTACTACAGAGCTTAATTTTGTGAGTTCTTTCAAGCATCAACTAGATGATGGCCTTTGCAATTGAATCAGTGGAGAAAATAAAGTTTTCTTGAAGAGCATTTTAAACCTCTTGCTTACGGAGGAGGATTTGTACCTAAAAGGCTGGGACAAAATGGCATTTTTGCCAAAGCGCAGTCCTTAGCCGTACACAAAGAAGAGGTGAACATCTTGGCAGGGAAAAAGGAAAGTATAAGAGAAGAGGGATGACATGCCTATATGGAGTGGCTCGCAAATTAGTACAAAGCAGCAAAGATGAAAACCATTTGGCTTGCACATATACCGGAGTTGTAAGATTGTAGTTGTCGAGGTGAGCGGTAAACACTTCATGACGACATACGGTCTCCTAAATCGGACAGTATATACAGTGGAAATGCTGTGCACCTTGATAGCATCTACAGATGGATGTCCTCTTGGGATGCTCTCATAATATCAGCTCAGTATGAGGAGACTGGATCCAAATTTACTATGTTTTACGTAACAGTTTAGTTCAGCTTGATTAGTGCAGTGTCGCTGCAAACACTGTATATTATTACCTTGTAAATACCAAAAGTATACGGAAAAAGACACAGTGTTGGACAACCTTACATTCGTGAAACTGCTTGTTCGTCTTTTTCGAAAAGTAGAATGTGGCCGTGATAAGTTAGCAAAATGTCAAAACACAACTACATCCGTGCTTCCTCTCTTAACCTCCAACACATGTTTGTTATCTTAGGAAACTGTTTTTGTGTACAGACTCCTTTATACGTTAAATGGTTGTTTGTCTCGGAGCAGAAAGATACCGTACTGTCTTGAACAAGCTAAGAGTGCTAGAATACGAACAGTTAGATACATCATAACGAGGACAGAGAACCAATGCTATTGTGTAATACGTGAACCGTTCATCTTTAAAGAAACAGTGTAACAGTCAACATTAACCTCAAGTAGAAGATATTGTTGATAACTTTGCCATGTCTTTGAAGTTTACAACGTTTGATTTTATGCTTATTTCATGATGCAAATTATGCAAAGACTTCAGTCCACACCTGCTTTTATGAGTGTAAATATTGGTAGAATAAGCGGATATTCTGTAGTTAGAATACCGCGAACGAAGAAGTAACAGCCATGAAATTTTATCGAATTACGGTACAAATGAGTATTTGTCTGTCAGTAGACTCATGCGACACCAATCACTGTTAAGCAAAACTGCAAATCATCACCAGACTGGCATGACGCAAATATCATCTGTAATGAAATAAAAATGCAATTAAATTTCTAAAAGAGGCATTACATCTCATCTACATCTATCAAGAACTTGGATGCTATTTTCTTTTGTATCTACTAAAGATTTTCTTTTTTTACGCTGGGCGTTTCTTGTGATATTATACCTTGATATTATCAATGACTTTCTGTTATTTAATACTTCATTTGATGCCTTCTAAGAAAATAAAAGTCTGGAAAATTTTTTCTCTTGATGTCTGTTGAAAATCTGGTGAACATTACATTGATAGAATTAATGACACTAGAACAAATTGCGTAACTATTGGCAAAACAGTAAACTTTGATCTGCGTCGTTGATATCTCACTAGACATTGCGTCATCATAGCACAAACAGATGATGCAATTCTAGTCCAAATATCGAGAGGATCATCGGCCTTTTCAAGGATGCTGATACTTTTACGTGTCTTTTGTATATAATGAATTCACTTTACAAGGGCTCTTTTGAAATTTTTGTAGTGCATATTATATTTTTAAAACACAATTACCAATGCATCAGTAGGTAACTGCAGCCAGCCATGGCGTGATTTTTTACTAAAATATTCATCGTCCTTTCTGTAGATAAGGCTTGCTCTTTTTATCCAAATAATCAGTACTTAAACTTAATACTTTATTTATTTGATTATTTTAACTAAATTTGATTTATTCAGCTAAATTTTGACAATATTGCGAAGTAGAGGGGCAGACTTTTCCGATTGATGGATTTGATAGTATTGTAAACTATAGTGAAAATGATTTACTGTATCTAAACAGACCGGACTGGTTGGAAGCTTAACAAACATCGCGGTCTCAAGATGTCATTTCATCAATTGATACTGTTAATACTGTTCTGAGCAAATACGATTGCTACAGAGAAAGAGTACATGAAGCAATAAACGGGCAACTGCCCAGGACACTAGTTTACCAGCGTTTCTCCATTTTTACTTTGGTAAATTGATTAATTTATATCCTTCTTTTGATTTCAAAGTACATTAAAGATTAAAGAAATTATTAAAGAAGTACCTTATCTCATTGACAGATTAATAGTTGTAAATCTAAATAAGGCAAGACAACAAGGAAAAACGTTTACATGTAAATATAACTGTTATGTTGATATTGAAAAGTCTACGTTCCTTGCATGGGATCTTGTTACTGACAAAAGATGTATTTAAGAAGGACAATAATCCAATAGCTTCGAAATGAATCAAAGCATTGTAAAGATACTGATAGGTGTTTCTACCCTCCTTACGTTGCGAAACTTTCTTACTTAGCCTAAGTTAGCCTATTTTGGACACACCTGGCACCCAAATACGTGCCAGAACATGGCTGAGATCGGGGACACTCACACATTTCCCATTATAACAATATATCCTTTCATTGTTGAAAAATTAATATTTTAAAGTAATTATTGCCAGGTGAAGATATCGGTAACTTAATCTAAGATACCTTAAATACTTCACCCATTTTTGACATACCTGTGAGAAGTTCATTTTTGAAAATGCACGGACAGACTCTTTTGAGCCTAATGACGGCAATGATGATTATATCCGATTGACCAGTTCCCGGTGTCTGATGGCTCGTTATTCTAGTAGAACATGAATTGAGTAACCACAGCTGATGAATTAAATGCCCATTACCTGTTATAATATTATAGGTCAGTCATAGATAATGATATCTTCTTTAACGAGTGCTTGATACAAAATGCTTCTTGCCATTCTCTAATTTCATTCTAGACTGAAATAAATGTTATTTGTCACAGTTACAGTTTCAAATATCAATGGGTTATGTATGTTTCAATTGAACCCTTGTGCAAATGTTTTCTTCAGCAGGGCAATCAGAATATGATTTCCAATTGCTGTTCTAAGCTGTTTAAAGAATAGTATTCAGTAACTCAATGAGTATTGTTACAAAATATTTAATCAAACCATCAGTAAATTTTGTAACCTGTGGTCATCATCATCATCATAATCATCATAATCACAACCGTAGCCTGGTAGGCCGTTGGTGCACCTTTTTCAGCACTTCTTCCTTCCACCTCCGCCTGTCTTCCGTCATTCTTACTGTTATTATCATGTCTTATCCTATCCATTCTTTAATATCATCAACATGCATTCTTTTAGGTCTTCCCCTGCTTCTTTCTCCTTCTACGTTCCTCTTGGGTGATGGTGTTCTTCATCGTCCACTTGTCTCTAATCACATGGACATATCACGTCAGCTTCTATCTTTTATGATGTCCAATAGGCTGTCTAGTTTCCCGTACCTTCTTCTGATTTCTTCTTTGACATATTCATTTATTTTCTTCTCCTTCCACGAAATCATTAGAACTCTCCTCTGACATTTCATGTCAAATGATTTTATCTTCTTCTCCATTTTCGCGTTCAGTGTTCGCATGTTTCGCATCCATATAGAGCTGTTGAGATGACAATTGCTCGTAGAAGGTTGGCTTTTGTTGATAATGATAGGTGTTTCTCTTTCCAGATTGTGTCAAATCTCAAAAAAGCACGTGTGGTATTCTGCTATTATTCGTCTGTACTTCGGGCGTGGGTTTAAATTACTGGTCTTCAAGACGTTATAGGTATTTGGGGGTATTTTTTGCCGGTTTTTTCAATTATGGCTCGCAACAAGATAAAATAGCCAGTAAATGTAATGTGCAACTAAATACAAATATGATTTTGTTCAAAAAAATGAAGAAAAGCAGTATGATACATTTGTCTTGAAAGTTTAAAGATTATCTTTAGTAGGAAAGAAAGAGACATCCAAACTTAGAATTATGAGCAAAGATCTTTGATAAAGATTCCTTTGTGAGACAGGTAGAGTAAAAGTAAACTGATATCAATTTTGGAGAATCTGATAAGAAATGGAAAAAATCAGTGTGAGAAAAGCAATGTTACAACAATGAGATAGTGTGCTGAGGCTAGACGATAGTTCATTAACGTATTATATTATTAACGCCATATTGAATTCGATCGCATAGACAAGCAGAGGCAATCAGCTATATGTAACAGTCGTAATAAATGCAAAGGCCAATACCAGTCTTCCCCAACAGTTCTTTACAATAGAAGCACCAGGAAATATTTTGTCAATAAGAAAGCACTAAATCGATCGCTTATTTATGTGATGTGTAAAATAGACAGTACGTAAGCTAAACCTATCCTGTGAAGGAGAAAGCGTTATTACATAATATTGAATGCTCATGAGATGTAAAGAAAAAGTATTTAGGCATCATTTAGATTCATCTTATTTTCTTAGCAAAGTAGTGATATTGCACTGTTGCCAAGGAATTGTATTAAAAGTAGTTCTTAAGATGTAATCAATATTCTGCTGATGCGGTACTGACATCTTTTGTGATTATTTTCATCGTGTTTTTTCTTATTCGCAAGGTCTGTTATCTTCCCTTTTGTGCGTTCTTTACAATTTAGTGCAAGATTTCCATTTTTTATCATTTGATTTAATTTTGTCTTCCTCGATTTCTTTTGTTTTAAACGTTTCAACTTTTCTGCTGAACTTTAGCCTAGACAAAAGGCAGTTGCTGTTTTGAAATTAGTAGACGTCTTATGTTTCTGTATTTTGAATACCCTAATGTTGGAAACCATGGCATACTTTAATTATGTTGTCTTTTCATTTAGCATCACTGTATACATTGGCAAGAGTAACAGCTACCGGTGAAATAGGAAGCCCTGCATTTGTGAAGTTAAATAGTAATAAAAAACATTAAACAGTGCTTTGGGGGGTTTTGCCATGTTCCCCATTGGTTTTCCTCTCTAAAATTACATCAAATTGTATGAACTTCTTGTCTGTTAAGCAGTAACCTTAAATCCTCGTTTTTTCTTTGTCCCTGTCTCTCTTAAAAAAAAGAATTTTCTTCTAGCGGGTCCAGCTCCTTCTTGGAGAGTTTCCATGTCTGTTGAGTACTGCTGCGTAGCTACCTAAACACCGTTATAAATTGTCAGAGTATATCTGTTGCAATTCTTTTATAGGTACACAACAAAATAAAACATTTACGCAACAAAAAGAAGGTCTTCAACTGTGGTAAGGGATGACAAATTTCTTGAAGTCATCAAAAATTACGACTTCTCAAACTCGCCCCCTCCTTGTCAATAACATGAACAATAGATGTGGCCGCCCAACTAATCTTACTTGTCTAGCATACTTATCTAAATCACTTTTGAATCACATTTCCGTTGTTAAGGGGTATGACAGTCCCACACGCCCCCGTCACCCCACTGCAACATCCTACATAACACTCAAATGAAATACGTAAGCACTGATTATAATCTTTATTGTAACTCAAGGGCGTTTTAGATTATTGTTAAGTGTGCGCAGTAACAATGGTAAAAGTAGGCAGGGAATAGCTTTAAGTTTCGTGTAAATCAATAACTTCTATTAAAATAACATTTCTACATACTTCTACATCGTACTTGCACAATTAAACTCATTACCACATTACACGATACATAACTGACCTAAGAGACTACATGAGGCAGACCGAAAGATTGTAACAACCTCTTTAATACGGGAATTTACGTTGAAAAGTTTTATATCTTGCTTAAGAATTTCTTCCCCAAATTTAATAATTATTGACAGGGTAGCAAAGAATTTAAAATCAGAGTCATTCGAAAGGAAATCTGACTGAAGACTGTGAACTCAATATTTTCTGAAAGTCAGCTAGAGAACCCATGAAATCCGATTTTGTTTTATAGCCTCTCCTTGCTGCAATATTATAGCATTACAGTACAGCTGTTAGGTATAGTGGCGATGAAGATTATAATGATAAGGTTTATGAATGAAATGAAGTCAACATTTGAAAGTCAAATTGGTACTGATAAGAATAATGACCGTTCAAATGATATTCGAATGTGGCAATTATAAAAACTGCTGATATAATCCACCATGTTCGAGTATGGAAATAGGTGTCAGGATACACCGTTTTGTTTACATATTGTCAGTGTTTACCTAATTTACATTAACGTTATAGTTTTACTTCCAGTTATCTAAATAGTAGACTTACTGATTAATCGAAAACTAGACTCTAGGCAAATATAATTTATGCACAATGGTTTCTATTTCCATAAATTTTACCTTCTTGCTCCTGTATATCAACTCTGAACACGCAAGTCTAATTCTTCGACTCTAAACTATAATTTATTTCGTTTCATCTTCTAATTAGTGCATGCACAATAGCGAGATTTATGTCTTCATATAGCAATCAAATTAACAATTAATTAAAATGCAATTACATGAAAATCACAGTGGTATAAACGAAGATTTGATTAGATGACATACGTAAAAGTCCCGTTTCATAATCACACCATTCTCTTTATTAAATGCCGGAATGTCATTTACGTATCTGTTTTTAGTGTTTAGGTCCATTCATTTGATGAATTATAGAGATTCTGGTCACAAAGTGCTCTATTATGAAATCAATTTGGCACAAATGACGTCTCATTGTCACTAGGCACCAGTCTCCACGCAGTGAAAAGAGCAACGTGACAAATCACAAGCAAAATCTGCTGGATACACATTGGTACTGGAAGTGAGCCAAAACCATAACATGCACCTGTATTTCATTCTTTAATAAGGATCAAAATGCGATACCTGTTGGCTGTATGTACTATTCAATAGTCACGTAGAACTTTGCTTATGTAACGAAGTTGTCAAACAGCAAGAATTTTATGAATGAGCCATTGCGAAACAGCTTAGTTGTTCCTTTACAAATTTCTATCTAATTAAACATGCCTAATTTCTCCTAAGCAAATAAATGAAAGAGCTAGGGGCATTTGTTCACTCTAATAAAAGTACACTATTCACTGTCAGAAGCTTTTTTTCGTATGATATTTTATGAACATACGATTTGTTAGACATCTTTGTTTCATGCGCTTCTCTTAGTACTTCTGTTGATTTATTTAAGGTCGATAGCATCATCATCGGGTACTATCATTAAGAAATCTCCGTTTCCCTACTCAGTTTAGAAAAGGTAAAGGTAGTCCGATATTCCATTCAGAGGGTAGGGGATGTCATATGGTAGAAAATCACATATCCTGAGCTACGGAATTGTGAGGTAGGGGGACTAGTTGCCTTCCTTGACACATTTTAGCCTTCACCAGCTTATGTCAGGTACCCATTCTCCTGCTAGGTTTGCAGTAGGAGTTTTTCACATTGATGACAGACTCGCCCCATCAACCTTCAGCATGCTAGACCAGCTCTCTCCTGACTGTGCAACTCGCCACCCAGTTTAGAAAATGAGCCATTTTGGGTTAATAGGGAGCGGAATGCTCTGAATAACTATACCATTAAGGAGTTAAGGATATATAGACACTTCGGAGCTATTATTCATTGCCGCATGTTTATCCGTTCCATGTACGAACCAATTTGGGAAATGTGCCGTATCTATCCTTTAATTTGTTAGAGTGAAGACCATAGTAACCAGCGCATTCTACTTTTCTGTTCAAATTTGTTTGTATTGTCAGGCTTATCTCCGTGTTTATTTTTTTATCATTAAAAACAATAGATAGAAAGCAAAGCCTGCTAAATAGCATATCCCAGCAGTTCTAATGTTGCCTGGGAGACGTTATCTCCAGGATGATCGACACCTTAGGACTTAAGAAATAATCCTAAGCTCTAGTGAGGAGACATGTTAATCAAATAAATTCGAGAAAGCACCAAACCGTCGAATTAAACAGGTTGTATTTATTCTAGGTGATCTGTGTTACGCCATATCGTAGCTGGACAGTCTTATTGTTGTGAAATGATATCACAGATAGCATCTTCAAAGGCTGTATGGCAGCGGTGCCGACCAGTCTGATTCTCTGTTCCTATAATAAGCTGAAAGGTTATGCATTCATGCAGAATTGAATCTACAACAAGCACCTGCGGCCCTAAAAATACTTTGATTCCATTTGGATAGGAAGGTTGCCTCAAAGTACCTTTGAAATCATCGATTGTCAGAGCAGACTGCTGCATACTTTTCTATACATAGCATCATTCCTTATTGGTTTGAGTGTCACTTGAAAATCGACTTGTCTTATCCTGAAAATAAGTTAAATTATAAATGGAGTCTGTCAAACTAACATACAAGTTCTAATTCTTTTCTTACATGAATGTTCATAATGTAGGTATATGTTCTGCACATCTCCTGCTCTGTTAACTGCTTTACTCCAACCACAGCCTTCGAAGTGGTTTAGTTAGGCTGCCTTCTTGTTTCCCTGTAGTAGAGTAAGCATGCTGTATTAGTGGTGATTTCTTAGCTTTCTGTCTCACTTTAGGAACAGCCTTTTTGGGGAAAGCCAAGACTCCATAAATGCATTTTCCGCAATATTGGTCTAAACATGGTCAGATCTCGTACAGTCTTTATGGCATGCAGTCGTGCGCCATCTCATGTCCTTTAAGTAAAAGGCACTGACGCAAAGAACAAGCTTTTGCAATAGTACCAAATAGCTGCCCTTAACTTAAAAATGATAACATGTTGACGTTCAAAAATTAAAAGCATGTCTGTAACGATTTAAAAGGCTTAAGATGAGGATTTGAATGGTAGTATTGGAGATCAGCAAGTGCAACTTTATGATCTACTGATTCGCACTGCTAAAATTTATTTCAATTTGAGTTTTAGGCTATAAACCTATTGCTGATCCTGATTGACCCGCTTCCACAAAGTTGATAATTCTCTCTAATTTCTGAATGGCTTCTTTCACAGCACAACTCGGTGCAAACTTTACTTTTTTTACTTTGGTAGTTATTCTGTCGATTCCCCTCCGAGGAATATCAGATGAAATATTGATCCGATTAGTTAAGTATAATTTCTGGGGTAAATGAGTAGGCTGCATTCAGGATAAGAATAACGTATGGACAGGTTAAAAGATACATTGATCTACGTGGAGTTGTCAAAATGAACGTACAATTAGCCTCGATTCTGGGAATATATATTTTATAACGTTCCTATGACATGTAGTTTCATAGCCCATTGAAAGACTTATTATTCGAAGAAACTCAGTCCCTTACCCCTGCTAGTAACTCAACCCCAGGAAATACTAAACGGAACGCCTTAAATAATTTTCTGCTTTCACAATTTGTTATCATTGTACCAAAATTCGGACGAAAATTGTCATCTACACTTTTATCAAGTCGACAAGAAATCATGCATATCTTAATTATATCAGGTTTATTACTAGAAAAGTTTGTGCTTCCATTAATTTTGATGTTTTATCGCAGTCCAATGTCTCACCACCTATTCTGGGGTCTATCTCACATAAACCTACCATTATATCCCATTTTCACGTTGCACAGCAAGTATACTATTGAAATGTGAAAGAAAACAAATGTTGGTATAGCTTCAAGTATTATGCAACCAATAGAAAATGACGTAGCAAAGCTTTGTATTGTGCAGGAAAGTTTAGGATTGTTTATCTTGCCAAAGGCGTTGGCTGTACCATCGCTGTGAAATCCTTTTGAAGCAAATTCCGTTGTCAACAAATATGAGCATCGTCATAGGATAGGAAATAACAAGCTGTCCATATTTCGAGCAAGGGACGCAGATCTTCTATAAATAGTAGTATCAAGTCAATAGGGTATTTGAATATAAGAGAGACAATTACACCGACTGTAGAAATATGGAAATCACTTCAATCTGGCCTGTCCGCAGCTGGAATTTTGTCCAATAGTTTCAACGAGTTAAAGGCCATCTACGCAATTTAAAAGAAACCCCTTAAGGCAACTTTATTGACATGACTCCATCTACTTTTTCCTAAAACAATACAATTCACTAATTTCTAAGGGTATTTTACAAATGGTTTTTGTTTTGACAGACAGAAGGAGCTTATAGTAAACATGTAGTCGACGGTACATAAATTAGTAACCATGCTTTGGTAAGAACCTCGTTTTTTTCAATGTTTTTAAAGATAATCCAGACAGTGTATGTTTGTTTCTCAGAGGGTAAGGGATTTATTGGTGACGTAGGAACAATTTTATAGACCCTTCTTAATCCTTGTAACAATAAACAGACTTGAAAGTGTACTTATCTCCTGAGAGAGAACTTACATCGTAATAATCATCGTCATCCTCTTCGTCGTCGCTATCATCACCATTAATACCATGAACACCGTCAGCGTCATTATCACCATCAACATCACGACCACTGTCATCAATTTCCTCATTATCATCATCGTTGTCTTCCTCTTCATCCTTGTCACTTTCATCATTATCATCATCGTTATCACCGTCATCCTCCATGTCATCTTCCTCCTCCACGTTCTTATCCTCATCACCTTCCTCCTCCCCTTCGTTGTCCTTATCCTTTTCGTTCTAGTCCTTCTCCTTATCAAACGCTTCTGCAGGGAAACCCACAAGGTATTTCAACACACTTATTTGTTGGTAAAATATTTGATTTTGCTATCAAAAGTCCTTTTTCCACTTTGTAACATCATATCATAGGTATTGCTTCAAATATTTTCAAGGGTAAAGACTTTTAGGTAACATACGTTTCAAGTTTTAAACCATGTCATGGCGAACAACAAAGATCCTTTCCGTAAATTTGATTCCCACGGCCATTTGATTTAAGATCGATAGAAGCACACATCTTGTAGTTTAAAGTGATAAGAGTGATTTATAAATTGTAACTATTCAAACGGTAACGATGCTTAGATAACTTATTTTAAGTTATTACATGAGTTGTGTAGAATAAAGGAGAGTAAATGATAGTTCAAAGTGTTTTCTTACTATATACCTGGTATGGTTCAAACGAGCTCTCGCAGTTATCGAAGTCGAGTAAAGTAAACACAAAACAACCAGATGTTTACAAAATTAGCTCATCGAATTAATTAGATCAAAGTGGGATCGCCATGCAAAATTATATTTTAAAATTTGTTGCTATTCGGTTAACTAGGATTTAGAAACTCGATGTGTAAGGTAGTCATTAAGAGGTTTGATTACATCTCCTAAAGTGTGCCACTTGAACAATATCAATGTCCTGTCAGTAGTATTAGCTGATCTGTATGGTTACAAACTTGAGTGGATATCTGTTGTACCGCTTTTGCTATTCTTTAGTGCAGTTGGTTGAATAGTGTAAATAACATTTTCCTTCCTGATTCAAAGCGGTTGCGAAACGATTCGATATCTACAACAACTCGAACTTAGCTGAAAAATGTCTTTATGGCCAGACAACGTCTACCAAAAGGAATATACTTGTTAATCATCTAAATAGTGTACTAGGCTATCTTAAACATATTTATGATCTTGTAGAGACGTAAGGGAAAACTTACCATGAGAAAGAAGACTTCTTTCCTCCGCAATATTCATAGTTATACTCGATGGCGTACCTAAACTTCCAAAATTTCTCCCTAGCCAGCAATAAAATCTGATTTCAAGTTGTCGAGCAGACTGTTGCTGTGTCCCTACTTCCAATGTTGATATGCGTAGTGAAATATGTGGGTTCCAAATGCAAACAGCAGTAGATAAATGACTCACATACAATACATGTCCCTTTCACGTGAAACGATGAATGAAATTTGGCTGTCGTTCATTTGCTCGATTTTCCCGCCCTTTCTTCGTCTACTATATTCTAAGCTAAATTCGAACACCAGTAGTCTCACTGCTTGCTCAATCATCACATAAACATTCTTGTTACAATCATCAACTCCAACACTCTATTGAAGACACTCACTTCAAGCTCAAAGCAAGCTTCTCTCGCTTGAATTGACAACTATCTAGGGATCGATTCCATTGAGAAAATTTTGAAAACACTAGTTGCCATTCAGAGACATCGATAAAATCAAAACTTTACAGGTCTATGGAAAATGGAAATGCGCCAGCATAGAATACAAACATTGATGAGTTGGCAATTTCTGTCTAACTTGAAGTACTATGAAAGTAAACTTTACATGGCTGGACCGGAGAAAATGTTGTTTGTATTCCTTCACGATATAACAAAGGTTGGCGTGTTATTTATTTATGTAAGGAAATAATAGCAACAGCTCTTTGGAGAGAGGGCCTATATATTTGGGAAAACGTACTACGCAGGAAGAGTGGACAGGGAAATAATTGTCTGTCATTAACATATCGATGCAAGACCTTTTAAACTGGTACTGTTACTAAAAAGATGTGGGTGTCAATCTACCTATGTAGGCTTCTCCCTTCTCTTTATAGGAAGGTAAAACGATGGGGTATAAAAAGTATATGTAAATAAATAGTGCTTGTCTCAAATTCACACTCTCTTGTACAATTCGTGCTACTATTTCTTATTTTGGCTGGGGGAAAAGATACTGTAAAGAAAATAAACCCATTTAAGATTTTCTGGCAAACATTCTAGAAGCCATTATTTTTCGCTTCTTCATCCCAGCAGTAAAACGTGAATGCTGCGATATCAGCACCCTTCCTTGCAGTGTCTTGCAGCTTTATGTTTACACTAAATTAGAAATACGTTATTAGGAAAGTGGCAAACATATGTGCATGCAAACCAAACGATTTGGCAATCTCTCATGCTGTAATTGTTTGAAGCAGTTAGCACAGCAAGAGAAAGCCATGTCCCCACAAGCTGAACAGATGGACGATCAACCCTTTCAGTTTAAATTCCGGTACATAACTGTGTCTCAGGTCTTAGCTTTCATTTTCATCGACAACGTCTTTTAATTTCATATCAAGGTAATCCAAGGACTTATGAGAGTTTAAGCCCCTAATCAAGTAAATCTCATCCGCAGAACACGATTTTCAGCGACTTCAAAGAGCACAAAGGTGACTAGTTTATTATCTGTCTTTCCAACGATTGCATTCTTTTGCATTGGGAAGGAAGTATATGGTGCATAGGTCTTCCTCTTTTACCAAACAAGACCTTTCAATTAGCCCTCTTAAAATAGTTCAGGCTTATTTTAATGCTTGATCCAAAATCTAGGTTCAATAACTTTGAAGTGATACGTCAGTTTAGCAATCCAATTTTGAAGAGACAGATAACAGGGTGGGGTGGGATGGGGTTTGGGGGTGGAGGTTGTATGAGACTAAAAATAATGAAAAGAGAGAGGCGATGAATACACTTAAAATGACCTTTCTCTTACACGGCAATGCAATAAAACATGAAAAAAGAAAATGCGCTAAGCGTTCATTAAAATATGCGACTGGCAGTACAGTACCATGTCATTAAGATAGCCTAAATGAGATAACAAGAAAACGTTGAATAAATATATTTCAAATGCGATGTTACAAGTTATCATTTTTTTTATTTGCTTAATAAAAACGTTCATAAATTTATAAATGTCATGATATAAAATTTAAATAAACCACAAGCTCCGAAATTTTTCTAAAGTTAAAAACCATGGGAAAACTATGTCAGGTCCAGTGAGACTATTTCAGCCTTTCGTCGTGATAACGAAACGTTTCGGATTTAATTCAAATTCTACCACGCTTTAATAGAGAGTACACATAAATTTTGAGACAAAGAAATATTTTGTTTTTGTATATTAGTGGTATTAATGTGTAGACTACAAGAAAGCAGAAAAAACCAACTAAACTAGCATTAGATGATACTGAGGAACTTGAGGACCGACCCTAGTCACCTATTTAAGAAATAAAAACTTAAGAACTCGTTCTCACTCTGGCCTCACAAGATAAAAGAAAATGTTATACTGTTAGTAGTATAACCAAGACAACAGGAAAACCTATGTATGAGCTGACAGCCAATGTTTAGCTGGCCCTTTTTATGCCACCATCAGATGCCATGATGGCTGTACGATTTTTAGTCTCTGCTCCACCAAAGACTTTTTTCACTCATACACAGGGAAAAATCAGTTAGTTGTAGGTAAGTGTTAAGAAGAAGATGAAGCATCACTTGCAACTCTTCGAAACAGAAAAGTACATATTTGTAATCATTGATACAAGTTGAACATGTTGTTGTTATTTTTCTGTTGTGATTCATAGTTCTTATTATATTGTGAGTCATAACCCTCACTACCCTTATTCCAAAAACGTAACTTCCATTATCTGTAGAGTTGAGCCTGTTCAATCCTTATAAGAGATATTTCGATGAAAAACGGAGTAAATCTATCAAGCTGAGGTTAGTTTCATAGAAGGCAATGTACTTAGTATTCCTATATTATTACTTGGGTTGCATTGAGCCTGATTTATCACAGACAGGTCAGATGTTTCTTGGAATGCACTTTAGTTCATGTCGACAATCGTCCATCATTTGCATGTACATGACGGCTTTACAAATTCCTTGATCTTATAAATCAAGACGAAAGTGATATATGATGATGAAAAATATGATGATGCCCTTATACTGGCACTCAGGAAAAGTTTAGCTCTTTTACCCTTATCTTATCCTTAGCATCTCTTACTTTCCTTTCATTTCGATCGCAATAAAACACTTGAATACGCGCGCGACAACTGTATCCAAGGGCAGTAGCTGCTCTCTGCGCCAATTGGGTCTTGACCGTTGACTAGCCAGTAATTCTTCCGCTCAACATCCTGTGAAATTTACCATGGACTTATGGAATTCTTTCATCTCTTACAGTCCTTCAATTTCTAGTGAATCAAAGAATCAATCCTCCCTTTCCCAGTATCTACATCATCTACACACGGGAAAATCCTGTTATTTTCAATTTCAGTCAGAAACGTTGACTGCTTTAATTAGACATTTGAAATCGATTAAATATGTTGTTGCCTACTTATGCATGACTAAGTGAGCTCAATTTGTTAAACTTTTAAACAATTTTTTTCGTTATTTAGTTTTCGAAAAGGGCTGCAAATTCACTGAAGTTTTTATCTTATATTCGCAATTTGATGTCGTTTTCAGCTCGCTAAAATTAACCCCCTCGGGGTCGTAGTTAATCTGGCTATCGGCGGAAATATTAAGTTCGGCGAAACGTGGAATGTCCTCCGGGTGTACCCAGCCCACGTGGGAAATATAGTGACGTCGGGTTGCCGCAAGTTCGGGATTTGCCCTTTGCGCCGCCTCAATGGCATTCAGCGACTCGCGAATTCCGCGGTCGCCAATCGCATGAATAATGGCGCCGAACCCCACCCGCTCCAGTTCGGTGATGTATTTCGCCAAACGCGCTTCGGTAAAGTAGTTTAACCCCATCGGATTGGCATTGGGAAAAATCAGATAGCCGTAGGGTTGCAGTACCGCGGCGGAATTCAGGTCAGGGACGCCGTCGGAATAGAATTTAATCTGTGAAATGCGCAGCAGCGAGCCCTTGTCATCCCGAAACATGGACTTGAGTCTCGCCAGTTGCACACTGTCATCCATGTGCGGATAGGCCCAGAGAGATAATATACTGCGGGCCTTGAGCGTACCCTCCCGCTCGGCTCGCAACCAGGGTTCCAGATTGCCCCTTTCCCAGTATACCCGTGCGTTATTGGCGCTGGTGATGCCATGCCGTGCCAACATGTCCTGGGCCAGCAACAACGCATCGTAGCGCGCCGCCTGCAAACGCGGCGTTTTTGCCAGCGCTTTGTGCAATAACTCGTCACCCGCGCTGTCCGACAAAATGCCATTGGGCTCACCCGTTTTCGCATCCTTGAAAATCAGCCCACCCTGCGGGTCAGGGGTATCGCGGGTAATCCCGACCACCTCCAGTGCTTTGCTGTTCACCCACATCGAGTGGGAGGACTTCTCCATAAACGCCGCCGGTACATCCGGGAATGCGTCATCCAGCAATTCCTTGGGCATACGCTTGAGCTTCAGCAGACTGGTGTTGTGATGACCGCCGCCCAGAACCCAGTCATGCGGCCTATCCTGCTCGGCGCAGGAACGAATCCCGTCAATCCAGTTCTCAGGATCAGAATCCTCTGCGGCAATTTCCACCAGATCGCAGCCCATGAAGGTTTCCAGACTAGCGCCCTCCAGCGGGTGTACATGCGCATCCTGGAAACCGGGCAGCACCAACCGTTGCTGCATATCCATTACCCGTGTATCAGGCCCGATCAGTTTCTCAACGCCGCTATCATCGCCGACATAGAGTATACGTTCTCCGGCAACGGCTATTGCCTGCGCCCAGGGTTGATTGCTATTCACCGTATGTACCTGCGCATTGTGCAGGACCAGGTCCGCCACCTGACCAGCGCTCTCTTTTTTTTGCTCGGGCGAGCAAGCGGTTACGGCTAACGCCAGTAGCGTCGAAATCAAGGGCAGCATTTTATCCACATTATTCTCCATTTTTCAGATTGCTATTCGTTCGCCATCTTGAGTATGGCATGAAGCAGGACATTAGCGCCTGCTTCCAGATCCTTGGCTTTGGCATTTTCCGCTTCGTTGTGCGAAATTCCATTTTCACAGGGAACGAAAATCATACTGGTGGGCACCCTGCTTGCCAGGTACAACGAATCGTGTCCTGCGCCGCTTACCATTTCCATACTGCTGTAGCCCAGATGGCCGGTGGCCGCGCGCACCGCGTCGACGCAATCAGGATCAAAATGTGTGACAGGCATGTGCCAAAGTTCCTTAACTCGTCCCTTGACCCCCTTTTCCTCGCACCTTTGCGCAACTTCCTGGCGGAATACACGATCCATTTCCGCCAGAATTTCTGCGTCGGGGTGGCGCAGATCAACGCTGATAATCAGTCGCTCCGGCACGGTATTGCGAGATCCCGGCTCGGCCTTGATATCACCGAAGGTGGCACGGCCCCAGGGCGCAAACTTCGCCGCCAGGTCGTAGCAGTGGTGCAAAATCGGCAGCGCCGCCATGAAGGGATCGCGCCGTGTTTCCATTGGGCTGGGCCCGGCGTGGCAGGGTTCACCGTCAATAACCAGATCGTACCAGCGTAAACCCTGGATCCCGGTAAGCACACCGATCTGTCTGTCACCCGCTTCCAGAATCGGACCCTGCTCTATGTGGGCTTCAAAGGCTGCCTTTACGGGTTTAGCACGTGCAGGGATATCTCCCCTGTAGCCGATGCGCTGCAATTCGTCGCCAAAACGCTTGCCTTCCTTGTCGCAGGTGGCATAAATTTCATCACGATCAAAGGCCCCGCACCAGACTCCCGACCCCATCAGCGCAGGCGTAAAACGGGCGCCTTCCTCGTTGGTCCAAACCACAGCTTCGATCGGCGCCTTGGTGGCGATGTCGTTATCCGCCAGCGTGCGTAACACCTCCAGCCCAGCAAGTACGCCGTATACTCCGTCAAACTTGCCTCCGGTCGGCTGGGTATCGAGGTGACTGCCGGAAATAACCGGCGGCAGGGTGTTATCAAGGCCTGCCCGGCGGGCAAAGATATTGCCCATTTCATCAACCGTAATCGTACAACCCTGTTCTTTGCACCAGCGCACGAACAGGTCGCGACCGGCTTTGTCCTCGTCGGTCAGGGCCTGCCGATTGCAGCCCCCCTTCGCAGTTGCCCCAATCCGGGCCATTTCCATCAGGCTCGCCCACAGGCGCTCACCATCTATTCGTAGATCCTGCATTATCCTGCCTCCCGTTTTATACAAGTCATATTTTCAGGTCCGGTATCACCTGCTCTATACTCTCGCGCAAAATGGAAAACAGATGGTCGGTATTCGACCTGTCAAAAACCAGTGGCGGTGAAAGCACTATCTGATCGCCGACGGGCCGGACGATCAAGGCGTTTTCCCGGCAACGCTCAAAGACGCGCTCTGATATACCAAGCCCGGCGGGTAATGGTGCCTTGCTGTTCCTGTCGGCAACAAACTCGATCCCCACCATAAAGTGGCTGCCGCGCACATCACCGACGATTGGCAAGTCCTCAAGAGATTTTGCCTGCGCAAAAAAATACGCGCCCGCTTTCCGCACATGGCCGCAGATATTTTCACGTTCCATAATCTCAATATTTTTCAGCGCCGCAGCGCAGGCAACCGGATGACCGGAATAGGTGAAGCCCATGGACAAAACACCACCTTCACACTGCGGCCGGCTGATAACCCGATATATATCGCCGGAGAAGATAGCCGCTCCCAGGGGAATGTAACCCGAGGTAATGCCCTTGGCGGTTACCATGATATCGGGCACGTAGTCGTAAACAGCCTCCGATGCAAACCAATGGCCGAGACGCCCGAACGCGGTCACAACCTCATCCGCAATGTAAAGAATATCGTTTTCCTTACAGACCTCCCACATTTTCCTATGGTAGCCGGCCGGAGCGACCAGCACACCGCCCGCCCCCATAATGGGCTCGGCAATAAAGGCGGCGATATTATCGGCACCCAGTTGCGCTATCCGGTTTTTTAGCTCGGCGACCAGGAAGTCGCAATATTCAGTTTCCGTCAGCTGCTCAGTGCCTACCGGCCGCCGGTACATATTGGCAGCGGATAAATGGCTTATCCAATCATCGGCAATGCGGTCAAAACTGTGTTTCGTGCCATGTATACCGGTCAGATTGGCCGCCACATAGGTAGCACCGTGATAGGCATTTAACCGGGAGATAATTTTTTTCTTCCGCGGCTTGTCACGCAGATTGTTGTAGTAGTGAACCAGGCGAATGGCCGCATCGTTGGCGGTGGAACCGCCACAGGTGTAGAACACGTGGTTCAGGTCACCGGGCGCCAGCTCCGCTAATTTGGCTGCCAGTCTCGCACCGGGTTCATTGGTGCTATGACCGAAGGGGTTGTAATACTGCATCGCCAGCGTTTGTTCAGCAATGCAATCAGCCATTTCACTACGGCCATGACCTATATTGACGCACCAGAGACCGGCAATGCCATCCAGCAACCGGTTGCCGTCCGAGTCAATAACATGCGCCCCCTCAGCACGGCTAATAATCTGGCTACCCCGTTGTTTGAACGTAGCAAAGTCGGTATAGGGATGGATAAAATGATCCCGGTCCATCTGCCACACCCTGTTCGCTTCGATTCTTCCCATTACCGCCGACCTCTTTGTGTTACCTACTGTCCGTTTTTCATCGCGCCGGTTTGACGCGATGAGTCTGTGGCAACGTTACCGGGGAGGCAGCAACCAATCAATCGACATATTTTCAGCCAAATGATTAGTATTTCTAATAGATCGCAGGGTAATGACGGAAAAACAGGTATTTTGACTTTCGGGGAAACCATCCCAGGCGGCGTCATTCACAGGACGCCGCCGGCTCAGGAAGAGATAGCAATCAAACAGGCCGTAGCAAAAACAGCGATTCAATATCGCCCATAGTTTTTCTTCCCCCCCGCCAATCGCAGGGCATAATCCTGCCAGGCGGTGAGAGTCAGCTTGGTCTCGCTGCTGGCGTCCTTAACCACCACACCCACCAGCATGGGCTTATCCTTAACCGCTTCCACCTCTTCCATTTCGATGGTAAGTGTTATGCCGCGTGGGTTCAGGATGCTGAGTACACTGGTGCTGCCGAACCAGCCTGCAGCTTCGTAGCTCTGGAATTTGTTGCCGCGTTTATTCATATCGCAGACAAACAAACCCAGGGTTGTTTCACCGTCGTAACCCAGCAGCGGCGCTTCGCGGACGTCCGCATCCATGTCCACGCCATCGAGCTCCTTATAACAGGCAATTTTCCGGATATCCTGCTGCATGATCCGGCTGCGGTTACTCGCTATATCCCGGTACGCCTGGAGGTTGGCGGGCGCCGGACGGTGTTTAAACAGGTTATTCACCGCTGTTCTTACCTGCGCAAGGCTCGCACCTGTCGCCGGTAATCCGGCCAGCTCCTTATCAAAGTCATCGACGGCTGTGAGTGCAGCATCATTGAGTGCACCGGCATAGGCTTTCTCAAACTCACTCCAGCGCGCACTTCGTGTTTGTCCGAGACTGGCCTGGATCTCAGCCCGGTAGGCGATCAGTTTCTTCAAGCCGTCCAGACCGGCCGGGAAGTCCTGCAAACCGGCAATTGCCTGATCGGTAGCCTTTCCCGCTATGGCAACGGTGCGAGACATATAGCGCTGGTCAAAGCTGCTCCAGCGGGTACTTTGCAGCCCTTTTAGGTCCTTCTGGAGCTGGGCCCGAAAAGCCTGCAGGTCCGTCAGCCCCTTTAGCGTTTCCGGAAAACTGTTAAATTTCGCGATGGCTTCATCGACGATTTGATCGGCCAGCTCGACCCCCCGGTTATGCAGGGTAATTTCATGATTTTTCTTTTCGATGGGATGAAGATAGGCGAACTGGGGATCCTTGGCCAACCGGGCGAGTTCCTGAATACGGGCTTGCGTCGCCGGCATCTCCTTTGCCCTGGCCAGTTGCTCCTTTTTCAAGGCTTGCGCCTTGCCGTGTTCCGCATAAACCTTCCTTTGATACCCCATAATCGAGGTATATGAATCGACCCGGTTTGCGGGTTTCATGGTGCCTAAAACAGTATGAAGGTAACCCTTTCCGGCATTATAAAATTTTACCGCATCGTATTTACGTTGCTTCGAAGCGGCCCAAGCCGTTTTATCGGCGATCTTACCGCACTCTACCGCAATTTTTCCGAATTGATTGATATCAGCATCGGTCCATTGATCATAGGTTTTACCAAAGGTCGGCTTCAGCAATTCGTCCTTGAGTCCCGTCAGTAAATATTTGCCCTTGTAGGTACCTCCCAGGTAATTGCCGCCTCTCACATCCTTATCACTTTGATAAGCGGATGCAGCCCACTGAATAATGGCATCGCACTTTGGAAATTGTACTGCGGCGGAAGCGACCGGAACGAATCCGGGCGTCGTTATTAACAAACAAACTACTGAAAAAATTACCGCCGGTTTACAGCCGGATTCTTTTCGCCGTGACATGATTACCCCCGGTGTGTCGAGTGTTTTTGTTAGGATTCCCCTCCACCATAACTGCGCGAAAATCAGGTAAATGGAGATAGCCATGAAAGGCAGGGCCGGGAAGCTTGTGACTCCTGCGACTCAAACTTACTGCCCGCGGTGTCCGAAGTCAATGAACATAGCCGTTTCTTTGCTGCCATTATTGCCGCCGGTTAGCTATCATGCCCTATTAACCATGGGGAAGCTGCGGCGCAGGGGTAAACAACCAATTGAAAATACTGTTGGCCGGTTGCGGCGATATCGCGATACGTTTGGCGAACAACCTAACGCCGCCGGATCAATGTTTTGGTCTCAGGCGAAATCCGGAAAATCTACCAAAACACATTACCCCGGTTCGCGGCGACATCACCGATGCCGGTAATCTCCAGGATCAGTTATCCCGAGGTTTTGATGTGGTTGTAGTCACCCTGACCCCGGACAACACTGCAACCGTCTCGCGCGAGGAGCGCTATCGCCGCACTTACGTCGAGGGGGCCAGGTCGTTGCATCGGGCCATAGAGCGATCCGCACATCCGCCGCAGCTGGTAGTCTGGGTATCAAGCAGCAGCGTCTATGGACAAACCGAGGGCGAATGGGTGGATGAGGAATCACCAGCCTTACCAAACACCGCCTCCGGCCGGCGCCTGTTACAGGCGGAAACGGAAATTCGGAAGCTGTCCTGCCCTGCCGTCATTGTCCGGTTTTCGGGGATTTACGGCCCCGGCAGAACAGGGTTAATCAGGCAGATTGCCGCAGGCGAAGGCTGGCCGCCGGAGCCCGAGCGCTGGAGCAACAGAATTCACAGCGAGGATTGTGCCGGTGTACTCGCACACCTTATCAAATCGTTCAAGGCGGGGGAAAAACTCCACTCGCTGTATCTTGCGAGCGATTGCGAGCCCGTCACTCAGCACCGGTTACGGTCCTGGCTGGCTCAGCAAATGGGCATTTCCCTCGACGACACCTCTGAAACGAAGGGTACTCGGCAACCCAACCGGCGCTGCGCAAACCGGCGGCTGCTTGACAGCGGTTACCGGTTTATTTATCCGGATTACCGGCAGGGCTATCTGCCCTTGATCAATAAACAGCAATAGGCAGACAGTCTCAACTGTATATTATATCCATAAAAACCTATAATGCCGCTCTTGGCCCTTGTCATCGCTCGTTAAGGAACGCCTATGTTTTCCAATAAAACCACACAATCAACACTGCCCCGGTTCATCATTGCCGGTTTCATGGCGGCTGCCCTGTTACTCGTCGGGTGCAGCCCTCAAAGCCCTGAAACGGAATCCGAGGAGATTCCGCTGGGACAGCTCCCCGATACTGTCCGGCCCGAAAGCTACCGGGTCGACCTGACGATTATTCCCGACCAGGCTCAATTTGCCGGCCATACGGAAATATCCGTTATGCTGACGGAGGCGTCGGATCATATCTGGTTGCATGGTAACCAATTACAGGTTAGCCGGGCACAGGCGCAGCTCGCCGGTGGAGAAACGGCAACGGCGAGTTATCAGCAGGTTGCTGAGATAGGCGTCGCCAGACTGGATTTCGACAGAACCCTGCCGCCCGGACCGGCCAAACTGGTTATCGATTATGCCGCCCCCTTTAACGAAAGCCTGGAGGGACTTTACCGGGTCATCGACAACGGTGAGGCCTACGCCTTTACCCAGTTCGAGGCGACCTCTGCGCGGCTGGCGTTTCCGGGCTTTGACGAACCGCGTTTCAAGGTACCCTTTGATATTTCCCTGGAAATTGACATGAACCACCGGGCGGTTACCAATACGCCGGCGATCAGGGAAACCGTACTCGACAACGGCCGCAGGCGTATTGAGTATGCCACCACCAAACCACTGCCCACTTACCTGATCGCTTTCGCGGTCGGCACATTGGATGAGGTGGTGTGGCAACCGGTTCCGGCAACCGAGCTGCGCACCAATCCGCTGCCGTTACGGGGCTACGCAACCAAAGGCAAAGGAGCCAGGCTGACATACGCTCTGCAGCACACGGCTGAAATTTTGACCGCGCTGGAAAGCTACTTCGGTATCGCGTACCCCTACGCTAAGCTGGATATCATCGCGGTTCCGGATTTTCAGGCCGGCGCGATGGAAAACGCCGGCGCCATCACCTATCGTGAACAGCTTATCCTGCTCGATGAACGGGCACCGGTGCCGCAGAAACGCCGCTATGCGATGGTTCACGCCCATGAGCTGGCACACCAGTGGTTCGGCAACCTGGTAACACCCCAGTGGTGGGACGATATCTGGCTGAACGAAGCTTTCGCAACCTGGATGGCCTACCGGACCATGGATACGCTGGTACCGGATAACAGCTACCGGCAGGAGAAGTTATCGGCAGCCCTGGAAGCAATGCGCAACGACCGGCTGGTCAGCGCCCGGCAGATTCGCCAGCCAATCGATACCCACTCGGATATTGCCTCTGCCTTCGACGGCATCACCTACAGCAAGGGCGGTGCCGTACTCACGATGTTTGAGCGCTTTATCGGTGCCGAAGCTTTCAAAACCGGCATCCAGAATTATATGCGGACCTTCGCCTTTGCCAACACCGACGCCCGCGATTTTATTCATGCGATTGCGCAACAGCGCAGCGACCTGGCGGAGGGCATTGTTGAGAAAGCCTTCTTTTCATTTCTGGAACAGCCGGGAACGCCGCTGGTGAATTTCGACTGGCACTGTCAACAGGGTTCCGCCGAAGTGAGCGTATCGCAGTCCCGTTACCTGCCGCTGGGCACCAGCGGCGACGATAACCGTCAGTGGTTGCTTCCCCTGTGCCTGGCCTATGACGATGCCGGTGAGCGGCAAAGCTATTGCACGTTAATCACTGATCGGACAAGTACGTTCAGCTTGCCGGGCGCCGGCTGTCCCAGCTATATCATGCCTAATGCGGATGCCAGCAGCTACTATCGTTATACCCTGTCGGCCGATAACTGGAACCAATTGCTGAACAGTCGACAGCTAAGTGAAGCCGAGCTGCTGTCGGCCGCCAACAGTCTAAGCGCGGCCTATCACCAGGGCAGTCTAAGCACAGCGGGATACCTGCAGGCATTGCCCTACCTGGTTGCCAGCGACAATCGGGAGGTAATAGCGGCGCCGATGAGTGACCTGCGGTTAGTGCTGAATGAAATGCTCGGCGCCCCGCAACAGCAGCAGCTACGCGAAATACTAAGGAAGCTATACCGCGGCAAACTGTCCTCCATCGGCCTGGAGACGCAATTGTCTTCAGACGCTGCAGAGCGGCTACGCCGCACACTGGTCCAATTTTTAGTACGCGATGTCCGGGACCGGGAGCTGATCCGGAACCTGTCCGAAAAAGCGAAGCGCTACACCGGTACCCGTGATGAAGACAAACTTAACCCGGCTGCGCTGAACAGTAACTTACGTAACGCGGCTCTGCATGCGGCGGTGCAGCTGGCGGCCCCGGCCTATTCCAATCACCTCAAAAATCTGATGCTGTCTTCACAGGATGCCCTGTTGCGCCAGGAAATCATGCGCTCCTTGTCCCGCAGTCCCGACCCATCGGTACGCAGGGATATGCGCGCGCTCATTCTGTCCCAGCAGTTGCGGGACAACGAAATTCGTAATGTGATCTACCCGCAAATGGCAGACCCGGTCAGCCGGGACGAGATGTGGCAATGGCTACTGGAGCACTTTGACGGTGTCCTGGAGCGCCTGCCGGCCTCCGCCAAGGGCAACATTATAGCGCCGGCTGCCAACTTCTGTACGCCGGACAGGCAGGCTGAAATCACAGTTTGAATCCGTACCCGTGTAAACGCTTTGGATCGGATCCAAACTGGTACTGTTCGAAAATGAGGTAAAAAAATACAACTACGAGAGTAAATTCGAAGTAATCCCTATTCAAATTCTATTTTCGTCCTTGTATTGACACATTATCCATAATCTCCTATTTTTTATATTTCAACCGTTGCCACATATCGCAGCTCGTATTACAATCCAGCAAACCGTTGATTTGCTAATTCGATTAGCTTGCAGAGCTGTGGATCAAAATGGATCTGATTCCCTTTCTAAGGTGTTTATACGGGATCGATTTGGATCCGTACCAGTCTGAATCCGTACAAGTTTGGATCCGTACCCGTGTAAATTGGGTCTGAGTCGCTGAGTAAGTGTCAATTGTAAAGTGCCTTTGAATGTATCTAGCTGAGAAAAGGCACTATGTAAACCAGTGAACTTTATTTTTGCCAACTGCTCCCTTGCTTATGATATAGCTGTGTTGGGCGCACTGAAGTAGCGATCGGTGATGCAGAAGGTGGTAGATGCTTGCAAGTGCGCAAAGCCAAAAAGAATGAGAGACTAAAAGCAAAAATCTGATCTGGACGAAAACGAGACCGACTTCGTTTGGATAACACTTAAATAATCGCAGGTTGACAGAGCAACACCTTTGTGTTATTTATTCCAACTTTGTTACTTTCAAGGCAAGATCGATGTCCTAGAACCATAGAAAAGAAATTATTTGATTATATAGTGTGAGCTCTTTATTGTTAGTATAACTTACCTGAAGTCCATTAAGAGCCAACGATGCAAGTTTTGAGGATCGAGATTCCAATGCTAGCTTAAATGGCAACAGGCATTGTTGTCTACAATGAAAAGAGAGTTTATATTTTCTTCGAGAAGACAAGATTTGAAATGTTAGTTTTGAAAAGAACACTTCTCGATGATACTTTCTAACTTCAATAGGCTTTGGGCAAGGGAGAACACAGGTTGGCCGCTATTAACATCAGAAAGGGAAGCAAAAGATCGTGATCAATGGAGAAGTCTAGCGAATGGGCAGTGGGAAAAGCTTCATGGAGGAGTGTGTGTCTAAAGATAGAAAAAATTGGCAATAAGAACAATAATCAACGTCATCTACCTTATTAGGTATTATTTACATTCGCCCAATTATTATCACGATTACGAAGATAACTGATGAGTCCAGTCTCTTGAGATTTCTCCTCTTTATCAATTTGGTGCCGTGACTAGTTTTACATTCCTGGATTTTCCTATGTTTTACTTGTTCCACGATGCCCCCGAAAGCAATACTTAATTTAAAAAAAGCCTAAAGAAACAACGTCTACGTACCGTTACGCTGTGCGTTATTAAGGGTAGACGTGCTCATTATCCAAACACGTTGTGTAAGCTCACGTTCAGGAAAGTTGCTCATCTTATCAAATCTTTCTCGAATTCTACGTCTCTGATAAAGAATGGGCCGTTCAACCGAAACTACCCCAAATATACTGTAAAAGCCACTGAAGAGGCTAGCTAATAAAAGAAGCAGCTTTAAACTTGTGCAACTCTCAATGGGAGCAACAAGCCTTAATAGGCTCTTTACTATGCAAAAGGATCACGTCTCAAAGATCCAGGGGAGCGTCTGTAATAAACAAAAACGTGCGATCCAATCTAAGCCAGTCGGCTCTTATAATGTAGTGCACAGACAAGAACAGGTATACCATGTTGGTTGTTGGGAAAGGTCCAGCGTCGTAGCAACTAACCGCTCCGTCTCCACTGGGATGGAATTTATGCAAAACAGATATCACAGATTGATCTTAGCATAACGGCCGTTGCTCATCGTGCCGAGACAAAGAAGCATAATACAAAGTTTACTTCTTGAATTGGAGGTTAAAAGACTTGTCATAAGACCACCAGTGCGCTGCATCTAATATGGCATACTAGTGCTGCATACCTTAATTCATGAGGCTCCAATTTGACCTTGCCACTTGAGCGATCG
>JAAAKM020006971.1:14166788-14193958 GCA_010016025.2 Alatinidae sp. Z8VKAUB7J3 | reverse complement strand
TATCTCAACGATTGCACAAAGTATGGTACTCAGATCAAGACACGCTACCTTTTCCAACAAGAAGAATGCAATGAATCCAAAATATTATCAAAGTTCTGATATTCTTTAAATCGTGACGTCACCCTTTAGTACTCTATTCCTAACCCTGAAAGTTTGATAATTACTTTTATTAGATATGATTAGAATGACGCATGCTCACAAACTCAACAAAGCGTAACCCACAAAAGTGAAAACATTTGCTCTGAATGCATGGATTTTTAGGACTTTTACATCAACGTGCTCCATCGCAAACGTCTTCATTCTTTAGAATGTTCGAGCTAATTTGTAAAACTTGAGAACAGGTTAGGAGCGCCAAGTTCATAAACAAGTACACAGCGTCAAAGAAAAATTAAGAAGCGAGTCGGACCCGCAGACGCCCGTCAGCTACACAAACGGAAGGAAAGATTTGTACATCCCAGGTTTTTTAAGGCCATCACATGCAACACGGCGATGAATATAAGCTATATCGCTTGCACTGTCGGGGCATGTTTACATAGTTATCTTAATATACGTCAGCACAGATTAGACTTTTCCATCGTGTGTATTCTAAGTGTCCGAAAATAGAAAGCCAAAGGTGTTTGCCAGGTTACAAGAGCCCATAAAGTACGGAAACCTTCGATTAGACAAACTTGTATTTTCATGTGGTTGTAGACCACCATTGGACAAGTTTCTACGAGAGTGAATTGTACAAACTAGTTGTCTGCCTTATCTCTAATAATCGCAGATTATCCCATAATCCTATTTCGGTCCTTAATCCCTATAGTAAACGAATTGTTTTCTCGTTCCGTACATGGATCACATTCTTATTGACAGTGTTTAAACAATAATACCTGGTTGTTTTTCTGGAAAGATATACAAAGATGGCGACGCTCACCATTGGAGGTGACTTCCATCGTTTCTTTATCTAGTACAGAGATGCGTTTGTTTACATCCCTAAATTAGTATTCCTGATATTGAAACGTCGAACCAAGAGCTTTTATAATAAAGGTTGCGGCTGAAGTTTGCCTAGTAAAACACCTTGGAACGCTTTGTGTAATACTTTCGAAGAACTGGCTTGACTTGCCTTCAGATCAGGTTGATTAGGTTCTATCTCATCTAAAGGAAAACCTCATGCATCTTGTGGTAACTTAACCAAACCTTTCTTATCTATCTGTTAACTCAGTCATTGATTTATTCTTACGCTTTCTCAATGCTTTATTCGATCCTTTTTCCATTACGTGCTCACTGATTCACTCGCTGACTCATTGAATTACTAGCTCACTGACTCATTCACTCACTCACCCACTCACCCACTTACTCACTTACTCACTCACTCACTCACTCACTCACTCACTCACTCACTCACTCACTCACTCACTTAGTCACACACTCACTCACTCACTCACTCACTCACTTATCCACTTATAGTATAGTATAGTATAGTATAGTATAGTATAGTATAGTATAGTATGATATAGTACAGTATACAATAGAAAAGTATAGAAAACTATAATACAGAATAGTATAGTACAGTTAGTATAAGGATGATGGCCAAAACAGGGAGATGATGTGGTGTTGTATGGGATGCAACAGAATCAAACCACAAATGAATGGGACAGACTTAGAAGAAGTTGGGGTGGGTGGTATGTAATGCGAAACCGCGAAAGGGGGAGGGGGCTGCTTTGTGTACCTCAAAAATGTTTTGACCTTAAAACGATTGCAAGTATTTCTTAAATATTTGACATTTTCAGCATCCGAGAAATTTAATATATTGCTGGGGGTACTCTTACACCCCTCCCCCCCCCCATCCTGCAGTGTAAAAGTGACCAAGACTACCATTATATAATATGATATGTATCAGTCGACTGCCGTCTGCATGTTACAAAGGCATATAAGCACTCACAAGAACGTACCCGCTGTCATTGCCAATTGCAACTAACTTTAGCTCATGGTGCCAGCACACTTCGCTTCGACGTGGCATTTCAAACTGTAGAATAATGGAGAGTGTTTCAAGAGGTAAGAAGAGAAAGAATTTTGCTTCAAGCTCAATATACTGACATCTCCCGACGAGGAGCAGCGCCACGTTAGTTCCCGCGCTGCAAGAAGACAGTCTTCACTAAATAAAGGTTTTACTAAACGAAACAACAAAATACCAAAATTAAGTCTAGATACCACAATCAAGGGCGAGAGCTTTGAAAACCAATGTCGTAAGCCCCAAAATATTTGAATTTTTCCGTTAAATTTTATTAAAGGGCAGTAACTTTCCAAATTAAGCCGCCCTTCAAAAGTTGGTTTTTGGTACAAAATTTGAATATTGCGTTGAGTAATGGATTCATTTTGCTAAAATTTTTCGCCATACACTGATCACAGCAATCGTATAAAGTGAAAGCTTTCTCATTACACTACACACGATTGCTGTGATCAGCGTATGGCGAAAACGTTTAGCAAAATGAACCCGTTAAGCCGCCCTTCTTTTTAACGTCCCTTCTACTTTCGGTGGAAGCTAAAGGAATAATTACTTTAAACAACGTGCGCATTACAATCTGTTAAAGTTTGATGAAATCAGCCCAAATCGTACAAAAATGAAATAATTTTACAAACGCAACAGTCTTCTAGCCAAATTCCCTCCTCGAATAGATGCAGCTCCTTTCGCTCGCAAATTTGCTAAACGCCTTACAACGCGTTATTACTAAGCATTATGATAACAATTAGAAATTAAATGTTTGAACGGTTCACTTATCATTTTAAATCCTCTCTTTTCAAAACCTTCATGATTACGCAGATATTGCATTATGACCTGACTACTCAGGGGAGAATTTGGGCATGCGCAGTAATATACATTTCCCTGCTCTCTTGCAATTCGAGTAGTACCGAACGCCATTGTGAATTTTGGAAAGTCTAAGTGAAAGCATATGTGATCCTTTAAACACAGTATGATACCCCTGTTACCCTCGCGTTACCCCTTATGACCTAGCTCTAGCAACTCTAGAATTTCGTGTATTGCATATCTATTCTATTCACGTAACACTACCGTTTTTTTATTACTATCTACCGTTTGTTTTGTGTCTCAAGCTTAAGCATCATTCTGCGTCTACACATTCACTACACATTCGCCTTCATTGTTGTATATAGCCATACGAGTGCAAGCAACTTGTTTACTAGTAATTCTATGACCTCTGTTGACGTATTTTAGCAACTTTAGCTACTACTGGCACATTACCATCGTATCTTAAACCGATACTGTTCTTATTGTGACTTGGAATATATGCGTGTGTTTTGCCACGATCCAGTACGTTGAATGCACTGATTATCATCAAATACGTTATTTCGCTTGTGTGCAATTCAACGTTATTCTTTTGGTCACTGTTTGCTGAAGTAAATTCGTGCTCCTGACGCGTCGCGACGCTGAGTGTAAACAAAGTGAGATCCATCAACTGAAGTCTGTGTAAAGCGCCCCTGCCGCAAGCCACCTCTTACACTAATCTCCGAAAATATTGAAAACCTCCATAAAACGGATACCTGGTAATAGCGGACACTTTTTCCAGGATCCACAGGTGTCCCCTATAGGCAGGTATGAACAAGTGTTGTATTTAGCAATTTATAGATAAGTTAAGATGTTCAGGCTTTGCTTTATTGTGTGTTAAGCAGCCCTTTGATTTGTTTGGCTTAAGACTTTTCTCCTACAAAGATTGCTTACAATTACTATGGCGAAAGTGAAAACATTGAAGTATTGAAGGAGAAAGAATAGGATTCGACAAGTATCTCTTCGTCTCTTTTTTATAAGTCCAAATCATTATAGATGGAAATATTACAATCTGCAATGGACATGTGACAGACTAATGGTTCGCGTGACATTCTTTACTAGGTCGATGATGAGGCCAATCTTCAAAATCCTGCAGTGCTGGAATTCTCGACCTACAAATGGAGGGCTAATCTCGAGGGCTAATTTGCGAGTAGCAAAGTATCTAGCGTCTGCCAGCTGGCCGCAACAAGGCAGTTGGCAGAACAAATAGCCGTAATAGTGCCGAGTTCCGATCATTCAAAAACAAGCACCAATACCGTAGCAATAAAATAAATAAATAAATAAATAAAAATTTAAAAACTGCTTCTGGACAAAAATGTAGGGTATAATATCAAAGATACCTTTGGTGACACGTGCTTTCTAATGATTGTTTTGATATCCAATGCATGTCTTTTCGGGTTTTTCAATGAATGCATTAAAATCACGCCATCCCCTCCACATGAATAAATGCATGACACTTTGCTCGGTGCATCTGAAAAGATAAAATTTCTGTTAAACTGCTATCGCGCACCAAATAATCGTAGCCCCTCGCTTATTAATTTTTTGAAATTGATACCTCCCTCGCTCCTTATTAGGACCACCCCGTTTATTAATTTCTAGGTATTTTCCCAGCACTCAAAATGTAAATTATATCTGAAAACACTTGAATAACTCCCATGCCACATTTGACCTTCAAAGAGTTGCTAATTAGTCAATTAGTAGGATTTTTGTCCTCGTTTGTGTCATCTTTATTTAAAACTTTCACAAATTTGAGACTGGAGTTCACACACACCTCTTTATTTGGACGCCCCCCCCCCGTTTATCTGGACAGCTCGTTTATTAACTTTCGACCGTAATGATGACTCCCCCCGTTTAGTCAGACCCCCGATTTATTCGGCAATCAAGAGTACGAGTTTTGCAAGTTTTGCTATCAAAAATGCCCTATTAAACGCCAGCGCGCTAATATAACAAATCAACTTCCACATGGGGAGCTAAATGAGAGGGACACTGCACTAAAAAATTAGAACGTATTAATGCAACATAGGCCTCCTCTAGAACTCACTCGTTTTAAGATTTCCGTAGCCGTATAAACGTCTCCACTTTTCAAGCAGAGGATATTATTGGCGGTGAGCGATTCCTTGTCACATGGGAGCGTCGAGTTAAAAATCTGCCAAATTGTATGCATATACACGGGGCTATTACTTATCTGAATGTCATATTACATCTTTCTTCCCACGTGCTAAGAAGAGTATAAGCACTGCTAGGGCTGCAGTGAATGTAAAATTCTTTTAATCTATACAGAGTTTATTGCAGAGCAAAGATACAACAACAGGCATGCTTCGGTGGCACAGGGAATCTTCCATGCTTTAATTATTACGATTTCCTGCATTCGATATTTTCATAACTCTGTCAGAAGGCGGTATGGCCTAATAATTTTCAACAAATTTCCCCCAACTTTAAAATTTTGCTTCAACGCAATGAAGGCTTTAAAGGTAGCAGCTCTCGCCAGTTACCAGACTCCTACAATAGTCAATGGTTTTTATTAGGCTGTGTTTGCTCGTTTGCTGACTAAATAGCTCTTTCTACTTACCATCCTCCATACATTCCAACTCGGGTCCAAATGAAATGGAGTAAACAGTCTTCTCATGCATTGACTGGAACTGTTCGCACCTGAAGAACAAAGGGGAATTTCAGTCTGACGAGCACAGCAACCTTCGTAGTAGTGTTATTGATATTGGTAGTCCAGATCATTGCATCCCTGGCACTCGGACAAGAAGGCTACTGGTTGCATGTAAAAAAGTTAAAGTGAGCTTATCCACGTAAAATAGACTTTGAAATGTTCTTAAAGAAGCAGACGACAAAGTGGGAAAACCTATTTAAGTTTTGAAAAGAACACTACCGGGAATCGAACCCGTGACCCACGCTTTCGCGGCGTGCGCTCTACCAACCGAGCTAGGTGACCTTCGATGTTAACATACTTTTATTTCTCTAGTCGCCACAGTAGCTCCCAATAACCCAGCGGTGGACATCGCCATCAAGCTCAACGCAATTGGAGACCAGCCTCTCTGCGCCATGTGACGTGACCAAGGAAGAACTGCCCTCCCGTCATCAACCCAAAGCCCATTGAAAGTTAGAAAGCGGTGACATATTTTCTATTTCTCTCGTGTTCTTATCAAAACTAACATTTCAAATCCTCATTTCAAAACTAACATTTCAAATCCTCATTTCAAAACCAACATTTCAAATCCTCATTTCAAATCCTTCAAATTTGTCATCAATTTGCCAATATTTACTTTTGTTATCAATTGCCATCATTCAGATTCAACTGTTGCATTAGTTTTGGTCATTCTCGTCTCATTAAGTGAACCCAGACTTTTTCTTTTTTGGGGTCCACCCTGATTTACGAGAGGACCTCAAATTTTTATGGTGCATCAAGTTATGGGGGACCTGAGAAAATTTTACCAATGGGTGACCTAGAATTTATTGGGGGACCTGAAAAGCTGGATGAAACCATGTGTACACCCAATGCTTGGCATGACTCGACTTGACTAGACTTGACTCGACAATGTTGTACAAAGTCGAATGAAGTCTAGTTTAAAGTGTAGCCCGTTTATACACGGCTTAAGATATACAAGTTTACATATCCATGGGCCTATATTTATGTATAGTTTATAGCATCGCCCCCACAATTGCCTATAGGGAGGGGTACACATTTTCAGCCTACTCAACCACATAAGAAATAACAGGTTACAACCACGTAAGTGATTAACATACACCTTTCTAAAAAAGTAAAAAGATAAAAAACAATGTTTTCAAAAAAGTGAAAAAAAACCCACAAACGTTAAACAAAAAAAATTAAAAGTTAAAACAATATCTAAAAGTTTCAATGGAAGTAAAAGAACTCAACATATAAGCAAATGAAAGAGAAAAAAAATTAAAAACACTAGGTCAACAAGTCAAAATAAAAGCCAAGAAGTCGATTTAAAAAAAGGATTTAAACTATGTTTTAAAAGATAAAAAAGTCAACAAAAGTTTTTAAAAAAATCGCGAAAATACTAAAATGTGGTTTTCTCATTAATAAAACGAAATGTACCAAGGCAAAACTAAGATTACATAAATTAGGATAACATTTTAAGAAAAAAAATACTCCCCCAACTTATTTTCAAGTTGCGATAGCAATAATTGTAATAATTCGATACTTTGAATCAGGCTGATATCATTCTATCACTCAATCATACAGTCAATCGGCATAACATCTTAATACCCTCCCCTCTTGCTGACTTTACGTTAGGACAATTTATATATACATGTTACGTACATTCCTTTGTTTCCCTTGTTTGTGTAATACAGCCCGACTACTCCATCCGAGGTGCCAAATGCTATTTGTCCTTCCTTGTAGGGGTGATAGGCGATCTATGAATTAAAATCAGAGTATATTTGTGGGTAAGAAATTCGTTCCTTTTTCGCTTTTTCTTTGTGCGTAAGATCGCATTTCAAAATTTGTCAAGTGACGTCTAGTAGAAAGTCGAGCCCGCTTGTATGAGGCTTAACCGAACTCGAAAAAAATACACGGGTTTCTTTTGTTCTTACATGTTATAACTAAACCCAATAAGGAAACAATTCATATATTTCTACATTCGATATCTAACAATCGTCTGTACTCTGAATAGTTTCACTCTTAACTCTAAGTCCATCTTAAAACTCTCAAACTTCTCTCCGCACAAACGCGTGCATCTCATCTTAACTATACATGACGACGTCAAGTTACGTATCTGATTGACGCTCCAACTAGGTCTTAGGCTACTTCCAGATCATGCATTGAAGGAATGTTCGCATAATTACAGCAGTTCGAAAAATCGAACTTCGGTTAATTTTTTTATGCTTAATTGAGTAAATCTAGTATTTGTTATATTATGCTTATGTTTTATGCGATCTTATGTTACTTCTTTGTGCGTCACTTAGACTTTGTGATGAAGAATGGTTAGTATTTTTACTAGGATGGATCCGCATACTTAATAAACACACAACAGACCTGTAGTAGACAAAAAGGAAATGAAGTGACGCAAATGCATCATATGTGTAAGTGCTACCTTGCGACATAAAAAATTTAAGCCTGGTTCACATGCAAGTAAAATCCGTCGCCAGACAGGCGTCTGGCATGTTATAGGCAGGTTTACTAGCATGCGAACGTTACTATTTCGCTGTGAAAGTTAAAATTTGATTGACATGTGCCAAAGCAAAAGTCGTCGGAAAGTAACAAAAAATTTTGTTCTTTTCCAACGAATTTTCTCTGTTGGTTTCCGACTATCACTTGAATTGCTGACGCCTCTTTTGTTCTGACGCGGAAATTCTATGATGACGATGACAAGTGCAAAGTTTGACAGCTATTTAATACCAAGGGGAGATCAGGTACCTTAGCAAGCACAGGGGGTGTATCCTGGGCGTGATAATTATTTTTTGAAGTGTCACAATCAACAGGATGGATGTAAACCCCGTCAACGACATTCTGATGTGAAATGCTCCGTTTTGGTTATTTGCGCTTGCAATGACTGGATCGGGCATGTGAATCAGCAGAAGTAAAGTAACAGGATCTCTTTGCTGGCTCCTCCTCTCAAACCTAGCGACGGATTTTACTCGCATGTGAACCCGGCTTAAAGGATACAAGAGGTTGCCACTTTCATCTACCTTTGGCTCTAATATCAAATATACTTAGTTTTATGTACCGGGTTTGGAAACAATGATAAACTCTGTTTATCTCGCTTTATTTTTTCTGTTTGTTTGTAAATTCTATATCATGAGTAGTGGGATAAACACAAAGGTGTGGCGGCAGAGGAGGGGGGAGCGGGGTATCTCACAAAGGAAAGGAGAACTAAGACAGTGCTCGAAGTAGAACCAATCGATCCATTAGAAAAGTCAAGAAACATGAAGTAGGAAAGGAAAGAAACTTTGCAATAGTTATAACAGTAAGCAAAAACAAGATTTAGAAGAAAAACAAAAGAAAGAAGGAAAAGCCGCACATGGAAGAACAATAGCAAGAAGAAAAACAATAGTAACAACAAAAAGGAAGAATAATAACAACGAAAAGAAAAAAACGCACGAAGAAAAGCAACAGAAAGAAGAAGAGGAATAGGTTGAAGAAAAACAAGAGCAAGAGAACAGAAGAGAAAGGAGAAGAAGAAGGAGAGGAGGGAAGCGAAGAAGAAGCAGACCACGGTTAATAAGAAAAGCAACACAAAGTCAAAGAACAATAGCGAAAAAGTGAGCAACAGCAAGAAGAGGGATAGGATAAAGAAAAACAAAAGGAAGAGAAAAAACTAGAAGGAGAAGAACTGGGAGAGGAGGAAGGGGAAAAAGGAGACAAAATCGTAAGCTAGGCAACATTTCTTAGAAAGCGTTTTCATAAAATAGCAGAGAACCAAAATATCGAAGATGGTAACTATAAACGTGTAACTGATGTGCACTAGAAAATAGCCCCTAAGGTTGTCGACAATTCTGGGCACTTTAGCAAGCTATAACTGGTAATAATGACACATTTGAGTACGTTAGTCCGCGACATGTTTGAAAATAGTACATTTTGTAGAACTTGGAATCCTTGCAAACATTTGCCGGCCTTCGATCCTCTCATAAACGTGACAAGATATTGCCAGCTAGGCTGCTATCAAGAGCTATTGAAGGTAAATGAATCTGCTTGCAATAGCGTCTAACGTCGACGACAAAACTCTTCGTTTCTTTAATCGCCGGCTTCCGATCAGCAGGTAGCCCGGTTTTAAAACTGCCCTAAGCTTACTTTGCTCTTAAATTTAAAAACTGCATCTGTCTTGACATGATTGAGCTTCGAGCAAGATATGTTTATCATATCTGGTCAAAATTAGCGTTTGAAATATGGAAGTGTGGTCAAAAAACACTCAAAAACCCTACTTCAGACGATTACTTTCTAGGTCAAATGGCCAGTTTAAGGAAAAGGTTTTTAAATGCATGAAGAAATAACACTCCATTTTCCTTGCTTATTATGTAGTTTAGACAAATAGATGGCTTTCAATGTTGTGCATTTAAAATATAGTCACTTTTTAAGGAAACATGTGAAATTTCATAGAAATGCATCTCCAAAACGGCATGCAAACATATGACATTGGTATAAAAAATAGGGTCATATCTTGGAAACGATAATACGGAGAATCAACTTTCTTTACAAAAACAAGAGAAATGCCAGGCGGAAATCGTATTCTGGTGATACAAAAATAAGGGAAGACTTTGGTCCCTTATTCTTCAAAATGTCGCCTAATTTCCGGTTTACGAATATAGGTAAAATAGCAACAAAAAACACTATTATCACCACAATACCTTGCAATTTTAGAGAGCTGAGGGCATTCGAAGCAACAACCTCATCATTACAAAACCACCACCTTAACCATTGGACCATGGTGTCCAAACAGTTAAGGTGAAGATTTTTAGTGACAATCTTTCGCAAATTCTCCTCCACTCAGTGTGTACGGGGAAATTAATAAATTAATATTTACTGCGTTTCGGCTTTGAATCTTCATCCGTACCAGAGGTATACTTTTGTATATGTATATGTATAGTTATTGAGATGTTTCTTCTTTTAATCTAACATTTTAGTTTTGAAAAGAACACTAGAGAAATAGACAATATGTCACCACTGGGGATTGAACCCATGACCCATGCTTTTGCCGGATGCCATCGCAGCTGTACCAACTGAGCTAGGTGAACTCTGATGTTAGCATACTCTATTTCTCTAGTCGCCACATTAGTTCCCAGTCATCCAACGGTGGACATCGACATCCAGCTCAACGCAATTGGAGACCAGACTCTCTGCACCATGTGACTTGACTATGGACGAACTGCCCTCCGGCCCCTCATCAATCCAAAGCCCATTAAAGTTAGAAAGCGGTCACATATTTTCTATTTCTCTAGTGTTCTTTTTAAAACTAACATTTCTAGTCCCCTCTTCTCAATGACACAATCTAACATTTGTAAAACTTTATTGACATCTTCAGAGAAACAAGAAACTAATAGCTTACTGGATGAAAGAAAGTGGAAGAAAATCATCTATCAAAAGTATGATATGTGGTGCACTTAAGTGTAAACACGCATGCACTAATGCATTGATTAAAGACCGTTCTCATTAACGCCATCTCTCCAGTTAAACTGAACACCCCCGTTATTCATCATCATCATCATCATCATCATCATCATCATCATCGTCATCATCATTATCATCATCATCATCGTTATCACCATCATCATCATCATCATCATCATCATCATATTCGGAAGACTCGCTCTGGACGACACGTACACTTTCCTGATCGTTTTATTTAACACAAATTTTAGAACATTGCATGAAACACTGTCATACACATTAAAATTTTTAATGGAACATTCAGTAATCCCACAACCTAACATGGAACATTTCAATTATCATCAATTTCAATCGAACGCTTACGCTACAATTTTATTCAAGCATTTTTATTAGAATAACGACAATTTTGTACATAACTTTTACATTTATTATCTTCTCTTATCGTTCGCTCCTCCCGTCACTCTCTAGGAGGGGAGCTCTGTCGTGAATCTTGCATCATCAAGTGCAATCTGACGTAATGATTTCGCGATAGGGATTTTCCCTCTCTCTCTCTATTTTCAACAATGATGTAATTCAATTTCATGTCAACTTATATAAAAACACAAGCTTATAAATCCTCAATACACACACTTTCACTTCGACTTCAACAAAGCTGTTGGTAATGATTTTAGTTGTATACGCTAGTTTCGTTGCCGCGGATATTAACAGTCTTGCCGCTATCATTGCGCTCAGAAGTCTTGTAGGTTATACATCAACCACATAACCTATAAATATTTCCGATGCATTATGATATGCTACAGTGACCAATATGTATGCCGACCATAATGTCAGGGGGAGCGGAATACGCTAGTGAATTCTCTCAGGGGGCGTTGCCCGCCCTTGCCCCCTCACCTTTGTGACTGGTTTAACGTGATACGCAGTGCCGGTTTGAGGGGGGTGCCGAGCGTGCCGCGGCACAGGGCCCTGCACCTCAGATAGAAATTGGGGGGACGTCCGCTCAGCTCATTCAGTACACTCAATGACACTGAAGGGCCCCCAAATCACTTTATGGCACAGGAGCCCCTCTTGCCCAAAACCGGTACTGGTGATACGCGTCAATTAGTAACTCCACTAGAGATTAGACAGGTCGTACACTACAGTCCATTATTCTTGATTTAGATTTACATTGTACGAGTGTACATCTTACGAGTGACCTGCAACACTCCCACAGGCCAATTTCCTCAACTACAGGTCAGCTCGTATCATCAATGTTGGCATATAACAATAAAACACTTAACAAAGCAATCATGAATCGTAATAGGAAGGTAATCAAGGGCACAAGCGCATCAATACATGACGGAGGAACTGATCACCTAAATGCAAAGAGTGCTCTCTTAACAGAATTACTGAAGTATCATTGAAAAGAGAGGATTTGAAATACCAGTTTTAAAAAAACACTAGAGAAATAGAACTTATGTCACCACTGGGGATCGAAACCATAGATGATTGGGAGCTAATGTGACAACTAGAGAAATAGAGAATATAGATATTGGAGGTCACCTACCTTAGTTGGTAGAGCGCATGCCGCAAAAGGGTCATGGGTTCGATCCCTGGTGGTGATATATTTTCTGTTTCGTTAGTGTTCTTTTTAAAATTACGGAAGTGAATGTATTTAGGTGAAAGCGATAGTCATTGCCTATTATTTATAAAAAACGTGTGTCGGCGAATGAAGTACTTGTTAATTTTTTAGATTAAGAAGGTGCACCCATTCCAAGGGGGTGCTCATTGATGTAGATAATATAACGTGTTCTAATACCATAGAATCTCGGTCATAGCTCTCCCGGTTATAAGTCCATCAACTATAATAAAAATGTTCCCTCTGGTAACAACCCCCTAAGGTGCTATTCTTCTTTTCCATTGAAGTGGACTTTGATTAAAAATTTTAATGAGGTGAACACAAAAAAAATTGCAAAAATGCATTATATGGTCTCAAGAAAGTGGAATAATGTCTCTACACCAGGCGAAAATATGTACATAAAACCAGTAACGCTACAACTGAAGAGAAATGCTACGAACACGACTCAGAAATAAGACGAGTTGAATTGGAAGAGGGTATTAATCTTTCTACGACAGAGTCGAGGTGGGAGCAATACATCGTATTGCCTGTAAGCCAACGATTAAGTACAGAAAATACATGGAAAGATACATATTTAGAGAAACCAGATATAATGCGTTGAAAAGGATTCATCAGTGATTAGAGAAGGACATTAAAAGCAAAATGTACATATTACCTGAATAGGGAAGGTTGGAGCAACGGGCTTGCCCGACTATTGACCATGATATTTAAATGGAACTTATGGAAAAGTTCTAGGGAGAATGTAATTATTCCTCAGGCCTTTTTGGAAAATTATATATCATTCGCTTCTGTGACTTGATAAACTGTGCACTTAACGAAAATGAACCAGTTTAAAGAAAGAAAGGAAAGTTTCACTAAAGCAGCCAGAACAATCGTCAAGTCAAAAATATTGAAGTATAGTGTGAGGTAACCCACAGCTCAGGAAATTTGAGATAATGATGATAAAGTGAAATGGGCATCTAACTCCTTACAGGTAGCATACTTCTGCCACTGTTGATCCCTAAGAAAGATAAAACAAGTTGCTTTGGGACAATGCATAACTCAAGCTGCTAGACCCAGGGCTGCAACCTGTCTGAGATTATTTGGCATTGGTGTTCAACTTAAAAATACAATGATCTAAAATGACTTAGAAAACAATCTTGGCAAACTTGGTTACTCGATTTCGTCAGTTAAAGCCCTAAATACAAATATTGCGCATTTAGACAAGCATGTGTGAATGTGATCTTGACTGCAGTTTTATTTTTCTTTCAGAGCTTTCTCATTTGCGGTCTCAATTCGACTTTTGATGACGAGCTCCTTGATTTCTCTACGTAATTTACTATATAAATGCCATGAAAACTTTGTTTTTAGTTCAATACGATTGGGTTATGATGACATTGTCTGCCTCCTGTAGAAATAGGCATACACTCTTTGTATATTTATGACAATGTTATCATAACTCAATCGTTTTGAACTAAAAACAAAGTTTTCATGGTATTTATATAGTAAATTACGTAGAGAAATCGAATTGAGCCCGCAAATGAGAAAGCTCTGAAAGAAAAATAAAACTGCAGTCAAGATCCAGAACCGCTACCTCTCACAACTGGACAGACTCAAACGCAACGCCAGGGGCAAAGAAATAAATAGTTGCGCCATTCTATTGAAACCAGTTGAATTATTAGGATAAACTTAGCAATACAATCAAATTCAACTTAAGTAAAAGAACACTTAAAATAAAGTTCGGTCAAAACATAGCTTCATGTGCTGCCTTGAATTTTATGAAGCCTTAACTCGTATTAGAGAAGCTCCGTAATCGCGAATTGTATTACTTGGTGATTGATTAGGTGCATTTGTTTACAAGACATGCTGGATAATTTTGTAGACATCCATTTGAGATCAGAAACATGACATCAGAAAGTCTTAAGTTTGTATTGCACTAGTAACATTGATCGTACAATACATTCAGTGTTCATAGCAATTTTGACTGGGGCATGTTGTAACAATTCATTCCATTTACTTCCATTCGTACGAGCAGGGAAATTACGCACTGCAAGATGAAGCATTGAAAGGGATGAAGTACAGGGTCCAACGAATGCCGAAACTGAACCAGCATGCAATGACTTCTGTCTGCCCCACTCCCCTCTCACTTTTCAACACTGGTTGACGGCCATGTATACAGCGTTCTCCGAATGGCAATTGAATCTTTGACATCTCTAGATCAAAGACCCCTGATAAGCCCGACTTTGAGGCTACCCAAAATAAACAGTAAAAGCAGAAAACTGGCTAGCTAATAAGTAAATTGAATTTTATTGATCGACTATGTTGAGACTGTCTCACATGGAACATGGACAGAATATGCCATCAATGCGAGCAGATAGTAAAGCCATTCCTTGTAAAAAAGCCGAAAAGCGATTTTACATTCTACAATTACAATTTTGCTTTGTACCTCTGGGTTACACATATAAACATTGGAAAGTTTCCCAGGATCTTTCAGTCTCCCAAGTGTGAGCTGAATGCTATAATTTCTTGCCCGAATTTGAAAGCGCGGCTTTAATTTTGAATGTTTGGTGGATATTTGGTGAATGATTGGTAATCTGTGTCAAAAGTAACTTGCACACTTTCTCGTTCGTGGGGCCAGTTTTATTGATGCTATGCTTTAATGAATTCCCACAGTGTACATTTATAGGAACAAATGTGTCTCCAGCGCATTAACTGGTTAAATACTGCTCCCTAAGCATAGAACGGAAACAAAAAAGCGACCAAAATGACGCACAGTACGCGACACTTGCCTAAAGGATACAAACATGAGAAGTGAATAAAGTACCGCAAAACCTATTTTAGCAATTGAAAAAATCACCCCCCCCCCCTAAAAAGAACCCTCGGCCAATGTTCAGAACGCTCCATACACATTTCTAAGCTATTTGTCCCCAGACAGACCCTGGAAAATACCGTTTTTAAAGTAGCAATAACAGAAAAAGGGTGCATGTTTGTTTCGGTACCATACTTGCCTCTTGCCGAATATTTTGATATAATTTTCTGTTAGAAGGTAGATGGTCAAAGGCTGGTTCGAATGAATTATATTTAAAATTTCCTAACACTGTCGCGCAATGGCAAGAGATAATACAACAATCAACACATCAGAGACCGTTAGACAAATGGTTTAGTACAGTGAAAAAGTTTTGTTTGTTGATGAAAATCTTTACATATACAGGAGTAAACATAAAATGGTAAAATTCAACGGTATCTAGTGATTTAATTTATTAAGTACATACAGTATCAAGAAAGTAAATAACTTAATGCATATTTAAACAAAGAAAATCTAATAAGAATCGCTAGGGAGCCGTGGAGACTCATAAATTATATTTGGTTGCAAGATTTCAAATATTTCAATAAATAAATAATTATGTACAGGAAACGATAGCTTAACGTCATTATAAAGTATTTACATATTCCTAAATTCATTAATATTTATGTCCTGCAGGAAAATTCAATTTCAAACTATGCACAAGCAAATCATAAATGATAAATTGAAACTGTTCTTACTATGCGCTATTACTGGTGTATTTTGTGACAGCTTTGGTTCCTTCACTCACAGCGTGTTTCGCCAATTCTCCAGGCAGCAGTAACCTTACAGCAGTCTGAATCTCTCTTGAAGTGATAGTTGATCGTTTGTTGTAGTGAGCTAGTTTTGATGCTTCATTGGCTATTCTTTCAAATATGTCGTTGACGAACGAGTTCATGATCCCCATAGCTCGACTGGAAATTCCTGTTTGAGGATGAACCTGCTTTAGCACTTTGTAAATGTATGTCCCATAGCTCTCTTTCCTTTTTCTGATCCGCTTGCTTTTATCTGACACTTTCATCGTGACTGTGTCCTTCCTTTTACCTTTGCCTGTTTTAGGGGCGACAGGTGTCACTTTTTCACCGGCTTTAGGTTCTACTTTCGGCGCCATTCCTGTGTTTAAAGCAATCCAATCAGTTTAATATCAACACCAGCTATAATATGTTTAAAGCAAGGCCAACAAAGATCTTTTATATATGCTAAGTATTCCCAAATGCACCTTGCAGTTTTTCTGCCAAGAAAGAGTTGAAGGCCTACTTGCACGCAAGGAGAAATATTAGTGCATTTGTGGTCACTTTCAACATTTTTGTATCTTACTGTTGTATCTCGAGAACCTATGACGTAGCAATGTTTCCCCAAGTGCCTTAGTTATGCACATGTTAAAATACCCACCCTGTAATGCTTGAGTTTAACGCATCATATTCTGAAGGGAAAAACACCACTATTAAAGACTATGGAATGGCTTTGTATGAAGGAATTAATAAACATGCTCATAGTGGGCGGATTGAGGTAATTTAATGCATTCCTTTCACTTGAGTAGAAGTGACTTAAATTATGTAGAATGGCATAGATAGCCAAATCTACATTGGTCATCTTAATGCTTGTCTCCATACTCTAGAGAAAGGTCTGTATCTTAAAAAGGGTTACTGAGATGTCAAAGGTGTGGTGTCAAAAGCATTGAAACTCCACGCTGGGGAATATCCAATCCCACACTTTGTACGCCTTTCACTGTCAATGCTTAACAGTCTAGAGGGACTAACTGTTAATCGTCACAAAGGGAGACGTACATTGTTGCGCTTAGACAAAGCCTATACCCACTACGATGCAGCCCTAGCCACTATCGCCCTCACACAGACACACACACACACTATTCCTTCTATCTTTAATGGGTGGAATATAGTGTGCAATATACAAATGCGTTATATATTTCATGCTCATAATTTTAGAGAGTATCATCGGGGTTCGATCCCCGGGTAGTGACATATTTTCTATTTCTCTAGTGTTCTTTTCAAAACACATAATTTTAGTGTACTTGTGCACGCAGACGTAATAAGCTGATGAAGGTTATATTTGAAAGCTTGACAAATGTGGGTTTTTAGTGAATTAGACGCTAAGAGTTTAAAGCAGATTATGAGTTTATGGGAAGCATTTAAAAGGTTAGCAAGTAATTTTTCTGCTCTTTTTTAATCCAAATTTTTTACGGATGACCACTATTTTTCACGGCAGATCATGACATGTTGAGGCCTTTGAGAGAGTTAAGTGGACTACAAAAGAAAAAGGAATAGTAATTTATAAAAGCTAATAGAATGTAAGGGAAGAGACGGAAATATTGAAGCAATCAGGGAGCGGAAAAGAGAAGAATGAAGAGAGGAGGAAAGGAAAAAGAAAGTTGGGGCAGAGAGGTGATTTTCAAGGTAAAATTACCATAGCCGAACCGGAATAAATACACAGAGTTTCCTTTGTTCTTGATATATCAGAACTAAACTCAATAATGTAACATTAATTATTTATTAAAAGTTCGATATCCAAGAAACGCCTGTACTCTGGATAGTTTTATGCGTAAATCGTAATGTATTCCAAAACTCTCTAAACTCTTTGCAAACGGACGCATGTTCCACATCTTAAATGTACATACTGACATCCAGTCACTTGTCTGGGCTGCGGCCCAACAAGGTTTTAGACAACTTGCAGATCACGAGAGACTCTCCAATCTATCGTCATCGGATCGTTCAAATTGATCTGTAAACGATTTACCCAACGATTTCTAACGAAACCTCTAAAATGCGTTTGAAAATACTCCAAAACCCCTGCAACAAATCAACTATCGGCTCATATGCAGTTGCTGGTATCAGCATTTGGTGTAACTCCTGGTCGGCATCGGCCCAAATCAGGTATCAGCTCATTTCTACCTCACGTAACAGAGTTGTCCATAAGTCGCAAGCAGCTCCCACTGGCCCGTAATTACGGTGGCATTCGGGGGCTGTGCTCCTGATTAAATTTTGCCCTCTCTCTGTTACAATCTCGACAAACTACATTCCGATGTATATGATATATCCGTTATATATTCCAATATATATAATTTCCTACATTTCTATATCACTGAGAGCAGTCATGATATCGGTATTGTAAATAAATCTTTCAACAGTAATATTCTCTTACCTTGTCATTCGGCACTCAAAATAATAATTGTTAGCTAAAGTTTTTAATTTCCACCAACTCATTAACTACACCTAATGCCTTACTAGCTCCTCTGATGGGCGTGGCTGAATATGGGCTTAAGCAACCTTTTATCCTTTATCATTTGCCTCTCGAAAAATCCAAAGTTCATCCAAGAGAGAAACATTGCAAGGCGGATGGACACAAATAAAATAATGGAGTTAGCACTCTATGTTTTTAATATTGACTAGTTTCTAAGGACTGCGATCAACAATAGCCCTATCCCTAGCATTAAAACTAGCGCTAACTCTATTATAAGCCAACTCCAATTTATATATAACCAACAAGTCTTTCAAAATTACCGATTAGTCGCTACTGCTTTCCCGGATGGGCTAACGCCGAGTGAATTGTAATAACCTAAAATAGAAGTACCACTAAGATATGTCGGACATTGTTGGATGGCTTATTGCTTTTGAAAGAAGTCTTGCTATCAAAGACCCATGACACAAAAGGGCTAAGGTTATATGGTCCCATCTTTACCACAACATTTGTACTTCGCAAGTAAGTTTAAAGGCTTCCCAATAAGCAAACTACTGCTGGTTTGTTTTTATCAAGGTTGTTTGATTGCCTTAGGTTAACTCTATGATTTCTTCCTGGATTTCGATACAAATTTTGTAAAGATCTGACATCTTTGCGCTACCTCCATTTTCATTGAGAAACAAACGGTGGATGTATCATTCTTGTTATTTGGAAGAGAAAGAAGTTTCCAGGACATTTTCCTACTATTTTTGCAGCACCTTACACCAGCTACTTAATGTTTTAATGAAAAGGCGACCAGTACTGGTGTGCCACTGCTCTGGTAGCGATAGCAGAACATCACTTATACGTTCGCTCTTGCTTCTTTACGCGTCTTTAGTAAATTATCATTCTAGAAGTGACATACTAGACTGCCACTAGATGCCCCTATAGCTATTTTCATTTAAGGCGACGTTGCTGGAAAGCAATAACACCTCATCTTATCTGATCATCACAACAGAGGTGGAATTCTCATATTTACATATTTTGATTCGTATTTGAGTGTAGGAATAATAATTTCTCAGTTAAGATAAATTTAAGGAAGTAGAGGTTCCAAACGACACTTATAAGGTGGCATATATACGAGATACACAGATAAGTTGAAAATATTGCTAACTTAGGTAGGCCCCTTTAAAAAGCTAAAGCAGCTATTGATTAAGAAGTTTAGATTACATTGCCAACAAAAGTAGACTAGGCAAGTCAAGCACGTAGTCAGGAAGCATTTAGGGTCCATGCTCTCGTAATAAAATTTGCTCCTTGCCCTGTTCAGATTTCGACAAAACAATTTTGTGATTGAATATTTAAAATCAGTCAATGCCTTAATACTATTCGTTACTGTAAGCCGATCTATCGATATCAATGCCCTCTTACATTGTCATACGTGGCTTTCAATAATTTATAATTTCCATGATCCGCATTATCGCTCCCCCTGATAGCTTAATGGTCCCCTTAATGGGTGTGGCTGGCTACGAGCCTGAGAGATGTCACCTCATGCCTTGAGAACCTTAGGTTTTGCATAGCCCACAGCACAATGAACACATTTGAAATCAACACAACGTACAAAACGGCGAAAGTATTTTGTTTCATTGAACACACCTTTGACTACGACCATGTTAAGATAACGGTCACTAGAAGAACTATTCGTACTCGCTCACGTCATGCCATCTTGTACCTTGTCAACAAAGTAGTACACCCGAGAGAAAAATCTGACAGAACACACAAATCACTCTCTTGGGAAAACATTTCTTTCTTGGAATTGTCCATAAATAAGAGGCTACTATGATACAAAAGAGCAACCATTCATTATCAAAGCAATTTAAATGTCTGAAAGCAAATAAATATGAAAGCATTCGTTAATGAACAACTGTTTTCAAAATTTGCATCGTGAGGTGACGAGGAGCAACATGCTCTATTTTTCACTGAAACAAAGTAATTAAAGGGATCTGGTGATCAATGCAGCGTGCCATTGAAATAGGTTATAGAAAAAGATATCATGTTCTCACCTCAGGTAAAGAAAAGAGATGCATTTCGTTTACTTACTCCATGGTTACATTTGTTAATTAACGATTATTAGTTCGTGAGTAAAGTGTTATGCACTAATAGCTATCCTTTGATTGGTATGGACTTATCATCCTAAGCTTCTCCCCCAATTCCAATGGCCTTTTCAGAACCATATCTCCTCATATTCACAACGAAATGCCCATATCTTTCATGCTGTTGTGATATAACTGCTTTATATTTACAGATTAAAGTACAAATAGTAGCACCTGATATATATTTACATCAGTTTACGGACAAACACTCATTTATTGCATATCCCTCCATTTAAATTTCTCTTTACCATGGTGAATATTACAGCACGTTAACTCAAAGGAAAGCACTCACCTCCCTATTGAACAAAACATGGAACAATATAATGTAGGCACCCTGTGAAAATAAATAATTTAAAGATTCAGTGGGAATTCCTAAATTCTTGAAAATAACAGTTCAATGGAATACATAACACTGCCGAGCGGGTATATTATTTTGCCTATAGTGATTATTGTCTACTGTTTAAGCCACCAAGAGAGAAGCTGGGACAAGGATTAGCTACCAGTGTTTAACTAGTGCTTTCGGGATCTTAGAACTCAAACCCGCTTCCTGGCGACGCCCTTGCAAATATCGACCTGTAGTGACGGGAAGGTAGGAGTGAAGCCATCCACTGCCGTCCAGTAAGGAGGAAAAAAAGCTTGAAATGTCCATACTCCCATTCTTATGGATGTTATTTTTTAAAAAATTTTCCATCGCAGCCCTGATTTGCCTTTTCAGAAGATATGGCAAGGTAATATTGTGCAAATGTTAATTCTCTTTGATATCTTAGTAAATCTTTAGCTTTATCTTTCGTTGATATTAGAGCAAATACATTGGAAACTCTCTTTAATATCATAGCAAAAAAAATTAATGTTCGGTTTCTTTGAAATCAATGGGGAAACTTGAGCCTAGCAGGTACCTTGGCACAGCGAAGCACAGTGGATCGAATGGCCATTACGAAATCCATAGCGCATGGGGAACCAAAGCGACTGGACTTCATAACCAGGATGGTATGTGACAACCTCTGTAACAAAGGGCCACGCGGCCTCAACATGGATGTATTCTAATCTCCATCTATCTGGTGTTTAGTGACAGGGAATTGCGATACAGATGCTCTTTGATTCATGTTCCCTTTTTTCTTGGCTGCAATCTACATGGGAGAGGTTGCGACTACTGCGCAGGGCATACATTGCAACCTCTACACAGGGGTAAATAGGCAACGTCTGCACAGGGTAGGTATTGCTGCTTCTGGATTTTCAGTTAGTTAAATAGATTAGGGAAGGTAAATCAATAACTCCAAGGAAGCCTAAAAAATAGAGGGAAGACACTACTTCACCTGCTGCTTTAAAAGTGAAAGATATATATGCAATAAAAGCAATAAAAATTATTTGCCTAAACAAAATAAACAACAGATAAATCAGGAAACCAACATTATAAACGACAGTTTCGATAACACGGAAATTTGAAACGGACATTTTCCTTACGGCAAAGAACCTAATGCTATACGTTAATGTTTTTTCAGAATTCATTCTTCCAGTTGATGTCCGCGTTGGCCTGCTTGTATGAGCTCAAGGTACTTAGAAACGCAATGACACGGAAACAGTTATGTTTAAACTACTTTGTGAATCCTAATATGTACGATTACGTCTACTCAGTCCTTATTAGTTGGTTAATCCCCATCTTCAAGGGTATTCACATGTCAAACATTATCACATAAGACTTAAGTTAAGACTCAATACTTCTACTTAATCCTTGTTACTTGGTTGAAAATTTTATCTTCGACGGTATTTTATAATTCCCATGCCAGTCATGATCACATAATTGTATACTGTCGTGGTCTTAAGTAATAACTCAATGCTTCTAATTCGACCTTGTTAGTTGGTTGATATTAGCATCTTCAATCGTATTTCACAATTCGCATGGCAATCATTATCATAAAATGGCATGGTTCTTTAGTCTTAAGGGGAAAGTCACAGCCTTTGTTTCGAGCTTTATAGTGGTCACTGATAAACAACATTTTCCCATCACTCACCAGTCGGGCTTTCACAGACCACAGAAAGATTAATTGATGTTACAATTTCATTACTACCTATTTATTGTTTAAATAATTTTCCTTTTGTGATACTGAGTATGGCAAAATTGGCTTGTAGGGTCTTGATGGTTGGTTCTGTATTTATTGGGCGTTTAAGAAAATACTTACTACGATATGCATAATAGATGATGCAGAGACTGTCTCTAACATCTAAAAAACTTTCCAAATCTTTTGAGACGTTTACCCCAATTTTATGTTTATAGGGTCTACGTTGGTTGGTTTACAGTTACGACCTGCTCAAAGAACACAAACTGCCATTTATGTAAATACAGAATTTGTCCTAAGCCTAGAAAACTTCTTCTCTTAGACCCATTGCGACGCTCGTGCGAATTGGATGTTTAGCGATGCTACCTGATAGATCGATATCACGTGAGAAAGTGATGATATAAAGCTCTAGTACAAAGGTAATCTTTCTTAAGTCGTATGAACTAGTAAGATCTCCAAAGTAACAGCGCTGAAGGTTTTACCTGTAATATAGTAAACCCAGCAAATAAATAGTGGAACAGTTGTACATCCGCATTCACTGATAGAAGACCAATAACAAATGACGTTCCCAACACCGGTAACAGCAGGAATGAAGTTACTAGAGTAAATCTGCGAGAGAAAACAAAACAAATGGATTAATAAAAAAATCAGAACATGATATGGCATATGGATGTTATAATCATATAAAATGGATCGTTTACATTACGTGTTGTAACAATTGCTTGGGAATTTGCGAGTGTGCATTCGTGCAGCATTGCTATAAGAGCAAATCCAACTACAGAGAAGGCTCGATTACGCGCACGCTGTGAAATGACAACCGCCTGGTGAAGGTTAAATCGTGACAAAAAGAAAATACACGTACAGATCTTACATTTCATCCTTAGCACAATAAAACCAAGTACAGACAGAGAAGATAAAACGGATCAGCATCAAACGTGGACCAAGAGTGGCACTCAGTCCTATCGCAAACAGTGTGATGACCAACCACTTCAGAACATTTGTGTTTCATCCGAATGCGGTACTCTGTCTCCTATCATAAAGGCAACCTTAGTATCTATCCTGGTTTATCATTGTCTGTAATTTTGCATGTCTCTGATTACCTACCTGCTTTCCACAATTATGGGCATCACTTAGATAATATCGAAGGGTCATTATGGCCTTGACACAAAATAAGGCTTCGTTAGATTGATGTTATAAACATCTCCAATTTTAAGAATTTATAGCATCTAGAGTTTGAGACCAAAAAGATTGTAGATCCCAACATCATTACCATCATAATCATAATCTTTATGGGGCTTCACGTGGAATTGTTCTCACGCGGTTTTCAGCGGTTGAATGGAGTAACCTGAAGAAGTCTGTTAGACCAAACGTTGTCAATAAAGTTTCCATATTTGGCGTTTTACTTATGATAACTTGTCGGTGGACTATTCAGTTATCATTTACAAAGATGTTACTCTTTGAACTATGTTTTATCCTCTAAAAATACCATTACTGCATACTTTCAGAAATGACCTTCAGAAATGTTAACTATACTGTAGACACATTTGGCACTTCAGTAAGAGACAGCATCTTATCACAACAGAGGGGACAGTTCCTTGATTTATAGACACGGATCGGGCCATGGAACAAGAGAGTACATGGTCACAACCCCTACAAATCATCATCTATGGGCTCCACTGCCAAAAAACAAGCAAAGCCATCAAAGTGCTCCAGCTTCAGATTATAAAAATGCGAAAATTGCACTTGGCCTTCAAGAGAATTAACCATAGTGAATGAGAAGTGTGCGCTATTGACCATTAATTTCTACTTCGCCATCGCATCGAAGCATTAATTAAACAGCTAAGTGCGTGGCACAGAAGTCAAAAACGGCAGGAATAGCAATACCACTTTTGTATTAAAAGCCTTGAGTGTCAGAGGCAATTGCTTATCAGAGTATACAAAGGGGTTCCATCCCTTGCACTTTGTTATAAATATCCTTTATATCTGCGGACATCCAATATCTCATGTGGGTAATTCATAGGAAACTTACTTGATTGTTCCTGCGTATTTCTTCTCTCTTAACTCTTTCCTCTTTTCGCATGAAAGACACAGAGCAGCTAAAAACACTAAAATGTTTGCCTAAAAAGAAAATAAGCAATGGGTTATAAAAGAGGCGAAGACTAAATGTAAAATCTGTGGGCATCTAAAAAAACCAAAGAAATTTACAAGCCCGAAGGTACGAATAAAGAGGTTTCAATTTGTTTGGTAGAATATCGTTAACATGATAACGCCTCTGTAATCCTAATCAATACAATTAAACATCATAGTATTTTTACTGGGTATTTTCCAGGGATTTCCGTCAACTATGATCTTAAATTACGCCTCTCCATTAACAAGTATGGACAGTGACAAATTTGACTTCTACGAAATGCGTGACGCCAAAATGGTCGTAAGTGTAAATACATGTTAAAAAGGAACGGTGACAGGTGGTGGTTTTCAGAGAATTTTCCTCGGCGTTATGGTCCAACAACAAAGCTACTAAAACAGGGATGCTAACACTGGAACTGCTACTGTATAAATGTGAAAGGTAGGTGGCGTAGAAATTAAGAGATGAAACTGAGGGAGATTCGTCATGTTGCAAAGCAGGAGTCAAAAGAAAATACTGTAACGAGGTTTGGCGGACATGACCCTCTAATTCTCATCACAAGTTGGAAAAGTTGTGGCTCCTGTAACAACAACACTGTCAACTTTTTCATTGCAGATCAAGTATTACAAAACTCCGAGAAATTTGGTAAGATACTCTGTTTCACGGGCATTTTATCATGTACAAAGGAATACGTTTGTACTACTTCTACTGCATGCTATCTATCCTACAAAGAGAAAGCAGTAACACGCCCAGTTATGCAGTACTTTAAAAAGGTACCTGAAATAATGAAGTGGTTATCAGTATGTATTACCAAATGGGGAACCATAACCCAAAATACAGGATGACCCCTCACACAATGAAGTCCGGAAAATTAAAGAAAAAAGAGCTTGCTAACTTGTGCAGGTGCTCATTTTGCTCAATGACACCATACGGTATTCACAAGGGTGTGAAGCTGAATGGCGATGTCCAAACAGTGGAGAACTGGGAGCTAATGTGGCGACTACAAAAATAGAGTGTGCTGTCATCAAGATTTACTTTAGTTCGGTTGGCGGAGCACATGGTGCGAATGCAGGGGTTACGTGTTCGAATCACTGTGGTGACATACTTTCTTTTGTATATATAACTTAAACAGCCAATACCGCATAGGTTCCCTGCTAAGATTCTTAAAACGAGTTACTACGTTCTTATCTCTGACGGATATCCGTCATACATAGTTTAACTTTTACGTGTTAACTCTATGTACCCAAGCTATGTGATTATGCTACAGTAATCAGCTTGGACTGCAGAGGTAACAGAAGTCTCAATGCGCTAGGATCATATTTGTAAAGGAAAAGTACGAAAATGAAATAATTCAGTAATGTCCAAATATTATACATTGGAACACCTACCCCAACAATGGCCATGATCGGCGCCGTAAAAGTCCATAGCATCTGACCGCCGGTGATAATCCAACAGCTGTAATGGAAGGAATTCAGTAAAAATTAGATGCGAGGCCACGTTTAACCTGTAATATTGGTCTTACCAGACCGTTACAAAAGAGTTAACCAGACCAAACTACTACCTATCGAACATCGGTAAGACAAAGTGATGTGTAACAACTGGAAAATTACATCAGGGATTCCCTCAAAAACACATCAAAATCCGAATCCTTAAAAAGGGTTAGGTATCGATAAGCTGATCTCTATATAAACGCCACAGTACTTAAGGAACCACTCGATAAAGACCCAAAGATCTAGCGTAGTCGAGCAAGGTAGGCATTTATTGTTCCTATGCGACTCCTGACCTAAAATATAGAAAGGAGATAATTCATGTTGACGTACTGAGCGAGTTCGAGCGAACCTCAATTCTTGGTGAGACAGAGCTCACAAAACATATAGACCTACAAAACCACTATTCATTTTGATTCTATGGGGTACGAAGCGAAATATAAATGCTTATAATATTCTGTCTACAATACATACACACCTTCATTAAAAAGTAAAAGGTTGTCTGACCTAAGATAGCCTTTCCTTTCTTACTACAACAATATTTTGTTGTGCACTATAAAATACTACAGTTGATTCGATCCTGTCATATGCAGACTTCATTTCGTAGGTAACTGAAGTGACAGCTTTCACTTACAACTGACTATTTCCGTATCCCTCGGGTGACAGACCAGCTGTGACACCGACGAAAATGACAGGAGCACCTGAAGAGAGAATGCAATTGGGAAACCTAAGAAAGAATCCGGAAATGTAAGGAAGATTTCCCCCTTCTTCAGCAGTGCAATGTGAAATAGGGTATAGCTAGCACTTCGAAAAATTAAAATTGCGAAGAGGAAGACAACTCAT
>JAAAKM020006971.1:14110124-14140454 GCA_010016025.2 Alatinidae sp. Z8VKAUB7J3 | reverse complement strand
AAGAGAGTTCTGAAACAACAGAAGAGAGTTCTGAAACAACAGAAGAGAGTTCTGAAACAACAGAAGAGAGTTCTGAAACAACAGAAGAGAGTTCTGAAGAAAAGAACGATTGATAAATTCTACGTGCGCCTTATATTCAAAATTCACCTAAATTTACTTATGAAAATAGATATTCCAATACCCTGCCCAAGTTGTGGCGGGAAAATGTATTCAGTTTGCTATGAATCATCATTTTCTCTTTTGAAAAAAAGAAGTTGGCAAGTATGTAAAGAATGCAATTTTGAAAGAAATTCAGAGGAATTCAAAAAATCAATTTGCTGTGCATAGCAGCCTCATTTTTTCTAAACAATTTTTAAGCATATACAAAAATAAATTACAAATTGAAGGTATTTCACAAACCCACCTGTATTACTTGTAAAAAAACAATATCAGAAATTGAAAGAATGAATGCAGACATTGAAAAACGGGATTTTTTCAAAGAGCCATTTTCAGAATCAGAATTAAAAAAAATCATAAAAATGACTGGAAAAAAGCCATCAGAGTTATTGAGAAAAAGAGACAAGATGTACAAAGAACTTGATTTAGAAAATAACAAAAAAACAGATGCTCAAATAATTAAATTGATGATAAAATACCCAGGATTAATTTTAAGACCAATAATCATATCAAAAAATAAAGCATATGTTGGAAAATTAGACACATCCAAAATAAAATGATTCAGGAATTTTCTTTTTTGAATATTCTAATGGCTTCTAAATGAGAGCAGTTTGCTTTGATTCCTTTCCCATGATGAAATTTATAGAAATTTTTGAATCCAGGACATTCACAAGTATCAGATGTTACAATGTATGATTGCTCGGGATTAGATGAGGATTTTACTTGAAAAAGATCATCTTCAAGTTTTACAACACCACCTGATTCAACCAATTTTTTTGCTTTACGAATAGTGTTTGCACTCATAATAATACAAAGAACAAGTTATTTTTTATTCTTTAATTTTTTTAACATGTTTGCCCATTTTTCATCTTGTGCCATTGCATTCTCATATAGAAGTTCAAATATCCATCCAATAATTTCATTCCATATTGCTTTAAGAGACTCATCATCAGTCCATAAAACACTAGTTTTTACAGCATTCATTGCAAGAATGTTTTTTGCATTTTTTGAAGGGTTTTTGTTCCATTTTTTTATTACCCGGTCACAAAATTCCATAATCTCAGTTTTCGTTAACACTAACTCATCAGGATCAAACAAATCTTTAGCATTAGTTTTACCATTATTTACCATATTTTACCATCATTAAACAGAATTATAATTTTTTAGAAGAATATTTTCATAAATTCTTAAATAATTTTCTTATTATAATATATTGACGAGAGACCTGCTTTTCTGCCCAGAATATGCCTAGAGTTCGTTTCACTCTCGTCGAATTCTATCAAGGCCACGTTCAAATGATTATAAACTGATTTTCATATTTGTGATTAGTGAGTATGAAAAGATATGTTGCAACAAGGGCTGCAACAATGTTTGGAGTTTTGATGATTACACTGCTGATCACAATTTCACTAGTAGGATCAAACATGGATACGATTCTAAAACAAGGAATGGTATTTCAAGTTCGTTCAGAAATTACAGAAAATCCTGCAATTGCAGAAAGTTTTTCATCAGTAGAAGAATTTGAAAAATTCATTCAAAGTCAAATTGATCAAAGAATGAAGGTTATGGGCTTGGATGAACCATGGTATTCGCCTCAAAGAATAGGGCTTACAATGTACAAAATTTTATTGCTAGACTTTGGTCATGCAACTTTTCTGACTAGTGATGCAGGATCATCGGATGTAAAAGACATAATATTTGAAAAACTACCAAGAACAATTCTCCTATTTACAACAGCAACAATTATCATTTCAATTATTGGTATATTTTTAGGAGCATTATCAGCAAGCAAAGTTGGTTCTGTTATAGATAGAATTACATCAAGTTTTGCAATTATCAGTTCAAGTTTTCCAGTATGGTGGATAGGAATGTTAATGATATTTTTATTTGCATTCACATATCAAATATTTCCTGCAAGAGCAACACCTGATATTCCATCATCAGATCCAGGGTATATAGGATCATTGTTGTATCACATGGCATTACCTCTGATCACAATTGTTATGATTGGTTTTGGTTCATGGGCATATTTGGTGAGAAATTTCATGGTAGGGATTATGCAAGAAGATTTTATCATGGCAAAAAGAACAATTGGAATTAAGCAAAAAAAGATAATCTATACCCATGCATTAAAAAATGCAGCACCTCCAATTGTAACCATTTTAGCATTGAGTTTATCAGGTTCGCTGGGAGGCGCAATCATTACAGAAGCAGTATTTGATTGGCCAGGAATGGGAAGATTATACTTTGAGGCAATCACAGTTATGGATTTGCCAGTAATAATTGGAGCCACATACATCCTTACAGTATTCTTTCTAGTTAGCATATTCATTGCAGATTTGCTTTATGGATACTTTGATCCAAGGGTGAGAACAGGTCAATGAGTAGCATAACACCCCAGGAAATCAAACAAGAATTTCTCAAAAGTAAAATAGGAATTGCAGGAATTACAATTCTAGGAATTCTTATTTCAACATCAGTTATCGCAATTATTGCAATTCCGGTTGAAACATTTCAAGAATGGAATAACCCAGGGAATTGGATTTCATATCCCAAAGTAGCAGTTCCAATTTGGATAAATATTTTCATGACTGAAAAAATTCCAGAACATAAAATTCTAGAAAATCCTAATGTTCAAACAAACTCAGAAGGAGAGATTATTGCATTATCACATAATTTTGGAGTAAATTTTGATTATGAATTTTTTCCAAATGATTTTATCTACGTTTTTTCATCAGAATATTCTGAATCAGTTTTATTGCAAATGTCTGTCATAAGGCCTGATGGAATAAAATTAGAATTACTATCTACATCATTACCTTATTCAAATACTAAAACAGTTCATAGTGAAAGAATTTTTTCAACAGATGAAACAATAAAGAAAAATTTGTTATTACAATCAAACCTGTTTGATTTTAATTTAGAAAAATTATCTGTGGAAGATATTGTATTTTCAAATACCAAAACAAATGAACCACTAAAAGGAAATTATGTTTTTTCAATTGATACATACTCTGTCAATTCAGAAATCAAAAGTCATGAATCAAAATTGATCATAGGTGGAAAGGCATTTGGTGTGATGGGAACAGATGAATTAAGACGAGATCTAGCAATAGGGCTGTTATGGGGAACTCCACTTGCGTTGTTTATCGGTTTGGTAGTATCCATTGCATCTGTGATAATGGGGTTATTGTATGGAGTATATGCAGGATACAAAGGTAAAAAAACAGACGAGGTAATGATGAGATTCAATGATGTAATCTATGCATTACCAGCATTGCCATTTTTGATAATTTTATCAGTCACAATTAGTAACAGTATATTCGTCTTAGTAGGATTTTTGATGATTTTTGGATGGGTAGGTATTGCAAAGGTTGCAAGAAGTATGTCCTTACAAATAAAGACCAAAGGGTATGTGGATGCAGCAAACATGATGGGGCAAAAAAACTCCAAAATTGTACTCAAACACATCTTGCCTCAATTACTTCCATATGCATTTGCAAGCATCGCAATATCAGTACCAGCCGCAATAACCACAGAAGCAGGTTTGAGTTTTCTAGGATTAGGAGACCCATCATTTCCAACATGGGGACATATACTTCACGATGCAAATACATTTGGTGCAGCTGCAAGAGGATTATGGTGGTGGATCATGCCTCCAGGAGTAATGATTGCAATTGCAGGACTTGCGTTTGTGTTTATAGGAAATGCATTGGATGCAATTGTCAATCCAAAGCTAAAACGATGATTAAAAATAACTTCGAATTGTGTTTATTGCTGAATCGTTTAGTTTGATGGTATAAGTTTTTGAATTTGGATCAGTTTCTTTTGTTTGAGCTAGAATTTCAGTAAATTTTGTTTTTTCTTCTTCAGTAGCCCCTGCTTCATGAGTGCAAAGATTGAATGCTTTAAGATTTAGATTATTTTTTAGTAAATGTGCTATGAATTGTTTATAATCTTCAGGATTTGTCCAGTCTTTGTTTTTTTCACCACATGCAGAAATCCATACATCAACAGAATTATGAAAGATTACCTTTTTACTAATTTCATTTAGAGACATTTTCAGAAGTCAGCACGTTGCATCTTAGAACCACATCTAGGACAAGAGCCACCTTTGTGTTTGTTGTTACATACAAGACATACATAACGTACACCGCCAGAGCCACCTTGGGAACCCATTCCAAAGAATCCACCACCTCCGGCACCAGAGTCACTACCACCATAACCGCCTCTCATACGATTCATGTATCGTCTTCTCAAAATTAATGGGAATGCGATAAAGATTGCAAGTGCGGCTCCCAATCCGTATGGGAATGGTAATACCATTTGCAATCCGATGCTGATAGCCAATGAAGCAAATAAGAAAATCAAATAAGTTTTGTAATTAAACAATTCATAGAAAGTACCTTCAAAAAGGTTATAAAGTTTTGTCAGTTTTTTTGAGATTCCACTAGAATTTTGAAGGGTTATTTTATTGAGAGAGGAATAGCGTTGCCACTACTATCCCATGCAAAAATTGATTCGTCAGAATATGGAGATTTGACAATCAAAGAAACCAATCCAAAAAAATTATGCAAATCAGTAACAGATGGTTCTGCTGAACCACTAGGATGAGAATGGACAATTCCAACATAACTCATATCAAAAGGCAAGAAAGAGTGAGGGAATCCTGCAAATGTAGGTCCAGTGTAATTAAAAGGCGGAATTACTAATCCATCAATGTTAATTTCGCCGTTTTTTGATTTTCCTTTGAGGATTAAAATTCCTTCATTTGGATGTTTCATTTGACAATATGAGAGAATACTATCAAGAACTTCCTTGTTAAGTACAACTTTGCGTTCAAATTTTTTCTTTTTGAACAACATGAAAGGTATCAGACTTTGAACTAATTTAATTTTAAGACATCAAAACAGTGTATTTTGTATTAGAAAATGATCTCAGTTTTTTCTCTATTTCAGTAACAAGTTGGGGTATACTAGTGTCGATTTCATCAATTTCACCTTGAAATGTTTCAGATTTTAGTTCTAAATCATTTTTTGCATCAGAAGTTTTAGCAAATTCAGATTCTAAGGTAGTTAATTTTTCAGAGCGAAGGGAATCTAAATCATCAGACATTTTTTGATGTTTTTGAAAATATGTTGAAACTTGAGAAATGAATCCATCCAAGGTTTCTACAGTTTCAGTAATTTGAGACAGTGTCTTATCAATATCTTTTACAGATATAGAGCCAGAGGTGACATTTTTTCGGACATTTTCTAAGATTATGATTATAGAGTCTTTGTTTTCAGAAGTCAATACATCAAATGGGTTATCAACTAATTTACTGAGTATATTTTTTTGATCTTTTTCTAGAGATGATGAATATTCATATCGTCCAAGAGGTCTAGAAATTTTTGTAAACTGAGAGTTGATTTCATTTTTTATTTTTGTTTTTTCATTTTCAAATAATTCAAGGGATTTTTTTGATTCAACGTATTTTTTATATTCATCAGAAGATTTGATCTCAACAATATTTTTTTCTAAAGAGATAAGTCGTTCTTTTGTAGATTCTAATTCATTATTTGTGTTGATAATTTTTTGATCTTTTTCAATTTTTTTAGATTTTAGAGTTTCAATTTTTTTTATAGCATCAATAATTTCATCAGAAGTATATGAATGGCACTACTGAAATGACCTCTTATTGTCAATAACATTCAACGGTCTGCTGGGAGAGCAAAATTTCATCAATAAAGGCTCATCAATATCATCATCGATATTATTGACCGTCTGTGGGCCATTTAACAGAGATCAGGCGATGTTGACTAAGACGTTGACATTGATGTTTACGTTGACGTTCACATTAGATCTAAATGGTTATGTAATAATACGCATTATGTTCTAAGTACCTTCATTTCTAAAACAGTACTAACAGTTAATTGCAAATATTTTTAGGTCATGTCTATTAGTCTTGTTTTTCGTAGAGTTCTTTGAGAAATGAATCGCCTTATGAAATAGAGGATGACCCATATACCATCATGAGAAGTTTGCAAGACGGTCAGAACTCGGATGAACAGAAATATGTAACAATGACGAGTCCTAGAAGTACAGAATATGAAACAATGGGTGATGCTTTACTATCTGATGTCGCCAGTAAGTAATGCGAATTACCATGTTTTTCCCATACGGTCTCAGCTCACAATGGATTACTCACAGTGCTCTTCCTTTTTTTTGAAAAACAAAATCTGTCTGCCAGAAGGGCTTTAGTACGGAAAACATAGGTTACCATAAATTTTTGTACATGCTCATTTAAACGAAGAACGCGAATAAGACCTGCTCTTCACCTCTGATTGAAAATTAGGTAGCATAAGAGCGAAGAAGCATGTGTAGACCTCTTGTTTTTGACTTTTGTTTCCCAACCCATACATCATAGGCTTATGTAATAAATAACCGCATATTCCATGTACAAGTTCGTTAGCCGTAATGTAAAAGGTATTGACACATAAACAACTAAGTACATGACACAAGACACATGACACATGACACACGACACACGACACACGACACACGGCACACGGCACACGGCACACGGCACACGGCACACGGCACACGGCACACGGCACACGGCACACGACAAATGACAAATGACAAATGACAAATGACAAATGACAAATGACAAACGACAAACGACAAATGACAAATGACAAATGACACATGACACATGACACATGACACATGACACACGACATATGACACATGACACGTGACACATGACACATGACACATGATCCATGACACACAACACACGACACATGACAAATGACACATGACACATGACATCTTGCTTTCTATCCAAGATGTTACAAATCATTGGTAGTGGTAAATCATTTATCAAAAAACCTTGAAACGTAGTTTCTTTTCATTCGTTAGGCCTACTGAGCGCACTCGACTTTGCACTACAAGACAGATATTCTGAAATATCCCTTGATCCTTTACAAAAGCGTAAAGTCTGAAAAACAATGGGGGTGTTACAGGGGAGCTGGGAAGCTTCAGTTCCCTAACTATTTTGGGAAACTAATGTTATTCTCTGTCAAAAAAAACAAAGAGGAAGAAGGGGTCTCTTGTCAAATTGCAATTGTCCAAATTTGCAACATCTTATTCAAAAATTACAATGAATTAAAGAAATTTAAGGCATCAGCCCTTCACTTTTTTCCGACGCCGCCCCGGAAATATTTAGTTCTAAAGACAAGGGCTGGTTAGGCTGGAATAACAGTAAGATCGCTCAATAGTATTTAGTACTGTAAATACTACAGGTGTAAAAGAGAAAAAAGGGCCCATTTAAAATCCTAATTCTCAAAAGAGGCAAGTTCTTCTCTGAAAATCGAATGGAATTAAAAACAGGAAGCATCTGGTTATCTGTCAGCCCCAGCATATTATGATTTGTGCTGACGCCCCTGCATAGTGAATTCCGAGAGCCTTTTGTACCCCTTTCGAATATCCATACTTTGCTTGTAGGTTATAGTAGTATGGAGTGTTTGTAATGATATATAAGGCTCATATTTAAGAGAGGGCTTTAGAGATTTGGGCGACGTTGGCTTCAGCTACCTCTATTTCAAATATCTCAGATCCCTGATGAGTAGTGAATGCGATTTTGTACCTGCCTAAGAATTAACCATTAAGTTACAATCTTGACTAACAACAGTTGGTGTAACCAAGAACAATCTCCCCTTACAGGTCACAAAGTCACCAACCTGGAAGAGCAACCTTATACAGGGTAATAAGTGTGCCCCGGGAACCCCCACCGTCTAGACAAGAAGGTATAGGAGCAAGCCATACGACAGGCCCTAGGGTTTAGCTACCAGTCATTCTTTACTGTCAATATTCCGGATTGTATGTGACTAATGATATAAAATGAAAAGCTCCATGGTGAAAACGTAGGAGCACGAGGAATCGAACCCTGTCCTTCGTTGTTGCAACGCGATATGCTAGCCGTTACACCATGGTCCCTTGCCAGTCAGATTGAGAAATTTGGGATTTGAGAGTTGTTTTCTTCGTTAGATATATATATATATATATATGTATATATTTATATCTATATCTATGTAGTCTACCCATATATACAGCTAAGAGAGATATTACACTGACTACGATGGACATGACCAAGCCCCTGAAACGGCCATTTTCTCTAATGGTTGGAGATTAAGTTTCTTTAGGAGTGTCTTCGTCGAGACCCGATCAGTGAGAGACATCCCACGTATCCCCCATAACATTGGTCTGTCTGCTAGAGGTCCGACGTAGAGTACAATAGATGAAGGCCACTATATGTGTTTTGTGCTTATCTACATAACGTTTATGATATTTTTGTACTTTCTTTATCCCCAGAGCGCCTAACAAACGAACATAAAACTCCTATGGACAGGATCAATGAAGCTCTTGAACTGCTTCATCTGAAAGTTGGGGTGAGAGAAATGTATTGATAAGTTTACATTTGTTAAGATAGTTATACTTTATTTGTTTATGTTTGTTGCCACGTTTATATTTGTGCATATTTGTTGCCTAGTGTATATTTGTTGATACGTTTATATTTGATGATAAGTTATATTTGTTGATAAGTGTATTTTTTTGTGCATTTGTTACCAAGTTTACATTTTATTTGTGTATATTTGTTGCCAAGTTTATATTATATTTGTTGATAAGTGTATATTTGTTGATACTTGTTGCCAAGTTCATATTTGTGTATATTTGTTGCCTAGTGCATATTTGTTGATACGTTTATATTTGAGTTTATAGTTTATATTTTATTTGCTGATAAGTGTATATTTGTGTATATTTGTTACCAAGTTTACATTTAATTTGTGTATATTTGTTGCCAAGTTTATATTATATTTGTCGATAAGTGTTTATTTGTTGATACTTGTTGCCAAGTTCATATTTGTGTATATTTGTTGCCTAGTGTATATTTGTTGATACGTTTATATTTGAGTTTATAGTTTATCTTTTATTTGCTGATAAGTGTATATTTGTTGATACTTGTTGCCAAGTTTACATTTTATTTGTGTATATTTGTTGCCCAAGTTTATATTATATTTGTTGATTAGTATATATGTATTGATATTTGTTGCCAAGTTCCTATTTATTGATACGTTTATATTTGTTGATAAGTCTATATTTCATTTGTTGATATCTTTCGCCAACTTTATATTTCTAGGCAGTTTATATTGGTTTATATGTTTTGATTTCATTTGAAACATCGCATAGTAAGGCTACTACACATAATGTTTTGTTCGAAGATCACGTCCCACTGTTCGTCAATATTTGGAACTTTCTGTTCATGCAAGTCTCCGAAATTTAGCCCAGATTTGAGTCGTCAAATATCGGTATTCTCTATTATTTTAATGCCTAATTTGTTTTTATGCACTTACTTGTCACCGTCTACTTAACTTCCCAGCACTTTATTGTAGTTTTGTTCTATCTGTTTCGTAGATTATTCTCATTACACCCTTTTCGTGTTATTTGGAATTTCTATCTTCTTAAGAACGTTGTTCCCTTTCCGTAGATGATGCAAGATAGCATCGAAAGCTAAGATAAATACGTAAATAAGATGTTTTTATAATTACGTCTTGTTTTCTGGGTATTTGTGTTCGTGATTCGCATTAAGTTTTATTTCATTCGTTAAGGCGTTTTGCAAGCAATCAAGAAAAACATTGCCTTTTCATCGATCTTGAAATAATATTCGCTTCCTATTTTTCAGGATGTGGGAACTATCATTGAAGACTCTAATGGTCACTGTAACAGTGAGTAGATTTGCTTCGTATCCATTCTGCAAAGTTTGATTTTTTTCTCCAAGAATGCTACCTCTATGTGCCTTGGTGAATACCAAAGGCACAGATTGGAGAAAAGGCAGAAACAGGAATAGACTCACTATCCTCCAGGTTTTGTTAAGAGGAATTTCATAACTAAATTACAATAAAATCGCTTTATTATGGGGCCAGACCTTAATTTCCGGCCGGCGGTTTTATCTATTGTTTAATTTGTTGAATTCGTATTACGTGTTAACTACCAGTTTCTACATCAGTAGGTTTGGGGTTGCTCTTCGCAAGTGTCTTCCTTTAGAAGCTTTTCGTGCCCAGATCGAATACGTTTTGCCCTATCACAAATGCGGTTCCTATTCCGCTTCGGCAAAGGAATAGATTGCATCCTCATGGCAACAAAAAAGATGTACTTTAGCTGGTGCCTTGAAATTTTGAAAGGAGCTTTATCGAAGTAAGGTTAAAAGCTCCCTTTTTGCATTGTTTTGTTCTACTCGCGTTGTTTTGTTCTACTGTGATTACAGTTAGCCCCAGTCTATTCCATTTGTTCTTTTCCTGTGTTTTGCGTTTGCAAGGTATTTGGTGCAATTGTATGTGCAATGAGCTACCTATAATTCCAATTGCTCCAGAACGCCGGCTGCAGTTCTTCTTTGTTTTGCTCTATTTCGTTTTAGCTTGCCCCATTCCACTCCATTGTGCCTCATTCCCATATTTTGCGCTTGGAAGGTTTCTAGTGCAGTTGTATGTGGAATAGGCTACTTATCATTCCGATTAAACCGGAACGGCAGCTGGAGTTCTAATTTGTTTTGTGCTAGTTCTTTTTAGTGAGCCCTAGTTTATTCGATTGTGCTCTCATGCCATGTTTTGCGTTGGGAAGGTTCTTGCTGCAACTGTATGGGAAATGCGTTACTTATAATTTTAATTGATCTGGAACGGCAGCTGCAGTTTTGTTTTGTTTTCTTCTGTTGGTTTTAGTTAGCCCTAGTCTATTCCATTGCGAGTTTTCCGCTGGTTGCGTTTTAAGGTTCTTCGTGCGTTTTTATGCGGAAGGCGCTACTTATAGTCTTGGTTAATCCTTTTTAGCCCATCCATTGGATGAGGAGAACGAAATTTACGAAAATACAGGTGGGGAACATTTTTGTATATATAATATATTGTAGGTGGTGAGAGCAGTGAGATCGCAATGTTTCCTCAGGAGCTTCTTAAAAAGTTCAATTGTTGAAGGAAACACTAAATATATTTCTCCTTTAGGGTGCTTAACAAAGGAAAGATTCGTAGGCGAGGGATATGTGTTCTAGAGACTCTGTCCCCCTCTCCTGAGGGAGTATTTTTCTTTTCCGTCAGGCCACTAAGATTTATTTTATTTTCTATGTAAAAGACACAAGCGAAAAAATGAAGATAATACCCCTAAAACACAAAATCCGATGTAGAAGCTTTATATCGTCGACCTTACGCAAAAATCTATCGCTACACACAGACCCTTTCCAAGCAGCAGAAACTAACAACATCTTGTTTAAGATGAAGTGGAAGGACTGCCCAGCAACCTATGTAGACGAGACAAAGCGCTCTTTAGGGCAGAGAGCAAAAGAACACAAGAAACCCGTTGCTACAGGGGATCTTACGTTATCAACAGTCAAGAAATCGCGGAGCACTGTTGAAAGAAAGGGCACACATTTGATTGGGAAAGCAACCAAATTATAGACCATACGGCCGAGACAACCAGCAGGAAAATGCAAGACACTATCCAATTCGCGTACCACCAAAGACCCATCAACAACATATCTTACCAGCTTTGACACATACAACATCAAGCCACTAGCAAGAAAAGACAACAATGGCAAGATCGGCATGACATAACCTCACAACCTAATTTAGTCTCTGATCCCTCGAAGGTCCGCAGCCCTACCTCACAAGAACGACCACGCTACCTAATTCTAGTAGCCAGCCGATGGGAGACGTCTCTCTTGAAACGCAGCTCGCAAATAGACAGGAACTCAAGACATGATAAACTCCGATATCTATATTTAGTATCCCTTTTGGTTGGGGACTGCCAGCAGGTTTAGCGGGTTGGAATTATGCGGGGGCTAGAATGGTATTCGCTACAGGATTCAATATCATTCATGTTAACTTTTTCTTAAAATCCTCTGGTTTTATATATTTCCGATAATTGGTTAATGCTGTCAAGTTATGTTCTGACTTCCTCCCTCTATTTCTCGAAAATTCATATTTCCTTTATGATGGTAAAAATATATCAGCAATCGTTGTGGTATTTTTTCAGGCCCTGTATTTCAAGAGGAGGAGCCGTACTACGGTAACACAGGTATGACATTTTAATTTTGTCCAGTTTATATGTATCTTTTGTAGATTCTCTCCTCGATTTTGATGTATTTCGATGTCAGTTTCGACGTATTTCGACGTCGATTTCGAAGGCACAGCAGATGCGTCGTCTGCTTAGCGACCTCTTAAATGAAAGAAATGCCCCAGTTTTTATAAACATCATCATATTGTAACGTAGGGTGGCAGCCGGCGCTTGGTAGAGGAACCCCACATTCAGCATACAAATATTTCTCGTTCTTTACATCTATTTGTGGAAGTGTGAGTTTTCTTGCAGTTTCTCAGTCACTCTCTCCCAGACCTTTCAACTCTCTCATTCATCTCTTCAAACCTCTCATTAGGTGCGGAGTGCGCTTTTCCAGCACAAAAATGGGGCTCACTCGTTCTGAGGAATTCACCGGATACACTTGAAATATGTTACATTGCAGTCCCCTAATGTGCAGTTGGACCTCACCCGAGGGTCCCCCCTGAACGTTAACAGTTAAAACATATCCATACTTAACTAAGGGGATCAAATATTATGAGAGATTCGTTATATCGAATAATTACCGTACCCTGATATCTGTATATGTATATTATAATTTTTATAGTAAGTTAACCTTAACAGAAGGATCACCTACCTAACAGCCTCCTCTACGGCCACTTTCATACGGACCGTGTTGATGTCCCCCCCCCCCCCCTGTGTATAGTGGTAAATCGATGAATTATATTCACCAAGGACACTTTTAAAATGTTACGTTGCAGTCACCTAATGTGCAATTGCCCCCCCCACCTCCCCGAGGGTTGCCTCGTGACGTTAACAGTTTAGCCTCACCAATGCCTAACCTTAATAGTGTGGGCAGCACCCAATAGGGGATTAAAATTGGCGAGCCCTTACGTGACCGTTGTTGGCAGGTTACAATGTACCTATTTATACTAAGAAGAACTTTGTTTTTCTTGCAGATGAGATTGGAAACCCTCGTCCGCCACCTCGACAGCCTCGTCCCTTACCACGTCACAAAGCTCCCCCTCCCATCATACCGAGGAAATCGAGTACTTAAAAGCTCACGCGAAGGACTCAATAGATGATTTCTCATTTGGATGAATATAACTGCTTTCGTAAAAGGCCGTGCAGACCGACCGTGCATAAGTATGGAGAGGAAATGGAGTCGCAGGCAGGCCTTCGATGCCGACGGGAGACTGAGGAAATGTGCACATTACAAAATGACAGTAAACCGTAATGCTTCGTATAAATTCACCAGTCGATTATTAAATTTTAGGCAAATTGTAAGGGGCGTTTTGTAAAAGGAGGGACGTTTACTAAATCGTTTCATTATCAAAATATTGCAACCCGTACTTTTCAGAGGTTTTCCCACTAGAAACAAGCAGCCCTTTAGACCCTGTGTTCCTGTTTACACGAGACGGATCCAAACTAGTACGGGTCCAAATGGGTCCGATCACCTTATTTTAGAGTTTTCAGACGGGATCGGATCAATTTGGCTCCAAAGCTCAGCATGGGATTCCTCCATTGTTATAAGGAATGTAGTGAAATAGAACGTTGAAATACGGATAATGGGTGATTATGGCTAACGTTTCCATATGAGGGCCAAAATAGAACATGAAGGGAGATGACGTCAACTGTACCTCGCGATGGTAGCTCCTTTGCCTCATTTTCGATCCGTACCAGTTTGGATCTGGTCTAAAGGGCTTACACGAGACCTCCTTGATATCGGATCCAAACTAACCCCCTTTCATAAGTGGACCCAAACTGGTACTGATAGCAGGTCCAAACGAGTTCAGATCCACCAGATCCGTGTAAAGGCAAGGTCGATCCGTACAAGTTCTTGCCAGTTCCATTTGGATCCGTGCCCTGGACTTTCCACATCTAATTTCGTCAAAATTCAACAAAAAAGTTGTTATACGTATGATAGAGAGCAACATTGCATCGAAGTTTGATGCTTAAGAGGGGCATCTATTTCAACATTGTATCGAAGTTTGATGCTTCAACGAGAGGCATCTATTTCAACTTTGTATCGAAGTTTGATGCTTAACGAGAGGCATCTATTTCAAAATTGCATCGTAGTTTGATGCTTAACGAGAGGCATTTATTTCAACATTGTATCGCAGTTTAATGCTTAATGAGAGGCATCTATTTCAGCGTTGCTCAGTTTACAACATCTTTCTATATTTATCTTGTTAAAAGATATTATAAGATCTGCTCTTACATAAGGTTGTTTCCACAATAAGAACAAGAACAACAACTACTGTTACTTTCGGACTGCCATCTTAACTCGAGTTCATATGCGTGCAACCTGTAATACATGACCTAGTACATGACCTGATGTATGACCTTATGTATGACCTTATGTATTCTGTGTCGACCTATTGTTTCGACGTAATATACTTCATGCGACGATACCGAAATGCTCGATTTGAATCTGAAGGCAATGGAAATAAGTAACATTAAAACCTAGTATTAATAAAACTGCTATACGATGTCTCGGAATACATGGCGATAACATAACAAGGTTAAACTAACATATAACAATAACTATCAAATGCAAATTACCTCTTGGTTTCAGGCAGTCTTTGTTTCGCCTTGTTCGAGGACTAATTGACTGACTAGAGTAACTCGCGTCTATATATATGAGCTGCGATATGTAACAGAACACTTGCGCCTACTAGAAACCTACTTGTAAACGGAAAAAACAACTTATATCTAAATTAGATCGCAATTACTAATACTGCTCGTGTCCTACAAATAATGCAAATATCCAGCACGTACTGCCTTCGACTGTAATTTGAATTAACTACGTGACTTCGATTATCACGTCCTATTACCTAAGTGAGTACAGAACTCTGAATTCTACAGATATTTTTTCCACAGTAGAGTTAAAACAATTCGTGATATCATATTCTATCAGTGAAATACTTTCCGTAAAATTGATTTTCTGAGTTTTGATAAAATGATTTCGAAGAATAACTTAGCGTATACTTGGTCCATTTCACATCCACTGATGTTTCTGTCAAAATTTACGCAAATGAATGATATATGGTGAATTGCAGATCAAAACGTGCCTTTGCCTGGCGGCTGTAAAAACGGGGTTGCCAAACGCAAACATTATATGTCTAAGGAGAGGGGGATGGTCCTGGAAATCCATTTTATTTACTGGACGTTCTTTGTGAGTTGTCCCTAAGCTCTATTCAGTGGGTTGCCTTGTTTGAAGTATCAGTTGATGTATATTCTTCTCACAGTTCTCTGACTTCTCTATCTCTTTCTTTATCTTCTCCTTATTCTCCTGTGTGTTCACCTTTTCTTTCTACTTTCCTGCTGCCACCCTCTTTTTCTTTTTCTCTTTCTTTTACTTTACTTCTTCTACTACTTCTACTACTACTACCACTTTTATTATTACTTCTACCACTACCACCACTACAACCACCACTACCACTGCTACTACTACTACTACTACTACTACTACTACTACTACTACTACTACTACTACTACTACTACTACTACTACTGCCAATTTATGTTTATAAAGATATTGATAGAAACTTGATGATAACATACAATTATAGATATTGCTAAATGTAGGTTAATACAATATTATAGCCACAATTTAAAATCCCTAAATCTAAAGTGCAATATCAAATGTATTCTTTTCAGGATTCTAAGGATAACTATATTTGTACTTCACACACTGGCATTCTTTGAAAATCCATCATCATTGACGTAAGTACAGCTTTAGTTCAGTATTGTCAGAGTTTTAAAATTACAGCTTTTAACTGCTTGGTTATTTCATAGCTATAAGCTTTAGCAATTATTTAGTAGTTGTTTCAAGAGGTTTAGTACTGGTTATTAATCACGTGTGAATGCCCCGACACAAATTAAGAAGTCAAAGCATAAAGGAGGACAATTCCTTGATCAAAAGTTTTGTTGCCTACAGCCAATATTCCCCATAATGGATGGTTGCTGAATCATAGGAAGACGTGTCAAAGGGTGCATAATAGAACTGAGAGTATGTATAAGTTTAAACAATTAGATATTTGCTCCTGACTCATATCGTTGAAAAACTGTCAATACGTATTTAACTAACATATGCTCTACTGAAAGAAACCATCAGAACACAGTCAATACCCTTATATACTTCGAACTGCCAAATTCACATGTTGCTAATTTTACTAAATGCAAGATTCATTGGCTGCTAAACGTATTTCACACTGATTTTGATATAAGGCTAGTTTTTACTTCTTTTAAAGTCAAGAAGTTTTTTGAGTGGTAATGATTTTATCCCTTTGTTATCATGATCACTCATTGTTGACATATTTTCATGTGTGGGATGTAATTCCATTTATATAGGCGGAAACTGTAGGCATTAGTCAATGCAGGTGTGGGAACATTTGCAAGCGGATAAGAATTCCCAGATCTGTAAGCACTCAGGTATCTCGCCGTCATGCAAGGAGATATGCAGTGAAGAGTCTATTGTCATCCTAGATAACACCTTAAAATATAAGAAGCATGATATATCAACTTGAAAAATCCAGAATTAAATCTTTGATATTATATCTCCATCGCAGTGGCGATACCTTCTAATGCTATAATTATATAGGTAATTCTTGGAATAGATCTCCTCAACCAGCAATTTATTGTCTTGGTTTTCTCCATTTGAGGCACTAGCTAAATTTTTCATGAAGGAGAAAATTTGAAACCAGTTCAGAGGCATCTAATTTATTTCCATTTTCTACTGATAGGTTAAGTGCAGATCCAAGATATCGAGGGGATCGCATTGTTGTACCATGTGGAGTAACAGAGGCAATAGAATTTATCTGTTTCATAATATTGACTCTTGATTTTGGATTTAAGGTAATACTTTATTTTGAATTTACAGCCACGTAGCATGGTCTTGCATGCATATTTCCTGATGTAGATTTTTGGCCGGAGAAACAGTATTTCTGGCATTGCTACTACAATTTCTAAGTTTATGAGGAACCATCAGCGTAAATTTTGTGAGTGTCCACTGTGTCTGCGTGACAGGAATTTACTTTTAACAGAAATCATTTCGTTGCGTGGCAAATGATGCATGGATTTTATCATGGGGAAGTTGGCAATTGGGGCAAAGGTACAGGGTATGCACAAGTAGCAGGAAATCGTAAATGTAAATATTGTGGTAGTAATTAATCCTCTAAAGCCAGGCATATCAGCCAAATCAAATCATGGGTACCAGCAAGTACACCCCAAACCCCTCATTTTTCTTATTTGAAACGAAAATACAAAGCCCTAGGAAAAGTTCATTTGCGTTTAGTGTCTTCTTTTGGCGTCTTCTTTTGTAACCGATTTTGTATCTGGGAATGCGTATTAAAGCGTAATTTGTGCTGCAAGCTCCAATCGTGTCATCGGCAAATGGTTAAGTCCTGTTCTATTGTTTGCAATCGCGCACCTGACGTCATTATCACTAGCCAATCAGAGTTCACGGAAAACAATCTTCGAGAATTGATGTGTCAGTGTTGTGCAGGTCAACGCATACTGCCAACGTTATGTCAAGAGAGATTTGTGAAATGACAGACCTTTCTCGAACAAGATGTACTATCGTTCTCAAACGTCAATGATAATGGTGTTTGTGATGCGTAAACTGCAAGCACAGAATTCGATACCGAAGATAGGAGTAGCTAGCCGACGCGAGACTTCCATTGTGACAAGGATACTCTTGGCAGTGCAAAGACTTAGCCCAAAAATATGTGAACAAGATCGGTAAAATGTTTGGGACATGTGGTAAACTGTTTACCCCTTTTATTTGTTGTCCAAAATTGTCGGAAATAGCTTTGTGTTCTGCTTTTCAACTTCGATGATTTCGTTTGCATTTAGAGTGGTAATGAAAAGATAGCTTTCTAATTTTATGACAAATATACAGTCTGGTATATGTAACAGCCATGTAGAGAGCTAAGAAGATTCAAAATAGCATTCCAGATAAACTTGTTTGCCATGCAGACAAAAAGAATTCGTTTTCTCACTAGGCCTATTCAATTGATCTTGTTGTAATGGACGCTGATTGGTCCAAAAAACACGTAGTCCAAATTCTGATTGGCTCTTTCAAGAAATGCAGTTGGGTATATTCTTTCACACATTTCATTTCGGTCATTCCGACGTTATTACTCTGAGGAGTGTCAGACAAAAAAAGCTTTTCAGTACAATATGTTTGCGCTATTTCGTGCAATATTCTTGTTTTGTACCACAAACAAACTATTTAATATTGATTTGTGTGTTCTTCTTGACATTACTACCAAACCGCTACAAAGCATCAGTATAACTTTTTGTCTGCTATCCTTGCTTATGAAATCCACTGTGTCTGCGTGACGGGAATTTATGCTTAACCGGCATACATTTCGTTGCGTGGCAAAAGATGCATCGTTTTTATCGTGGGGAAGTTGGCAATCGGGCGAAAGTAAAGGGTATGCACTAGTAGCAGGAAATCGTAAGTGTAAATATCGTGGGTATTTTGGTAGTAACTTGTGTCAGCTCTCCTTGCTTGTGAAAATTTTTTCGTACAGGTAAGAAAAGAGATCGAAAGCTTAAGTTTGTTCACAACAAGTCTGACACCAAAGATATCTCACCTATATTCTGAGTTGTTTAAAGAAGGTTAATTGAGAAAAAGCGTCATGAAAATTAGCAGTTCCACACAGTGGTAGACTTAACAGAGAAGAAGCGATGGCCTCCCTGATATTATGATAAGTTTTCACATGCAATCATTGTCTTGTTTAGGAACTTCGATCGCGTTTCGAGATCATGAATGCAACTGAAATCAAGCGCGCGATCGTAAAATACCGATCGCAAAATCTAGCGTAAGCAACAAAAAGCATTAAATAGAAATAGGCCTTAAAAGAAAGAAAGAGAAAGCTAGTATATGATATTCAGAGAGGAAGGAAATTCGAAGATTGGCTTTCACCAAAGTACTTATGGGAAAGTCTTATCGTCATACTCCCGAAGCCTTAACATGTAAGTGTGCTTGAAGGTCGTTTGAAAAATTTAGTGTTAACTGCGAAGATGGAGGGCAGGAGAAGCAGAGGTAGGCCAAGGGCAACTTACATCAGTAGCTTGAGCAGTTTGTGTGGACTGCGGGGAACCGTGATGTTACAACTATGTGAAGACAGACCAGTGGAAAACCATGACCGCCAAAGTCCTTAATGGATACGGTACTTAAGAGAGAGAAAGGTAAATCTATCTATCGATATTATCTCCCTGTAGTAAATAGGTAAAGAACTCCATAACATTATCACTGATTGAGTGAAAGACTTGACCATTGTGTGGGCGAGTGGTTAAAGCAGGTGTTTCATAAGATTACGAGATTCAGTGGTTGGAGCCCGTGCTGTAATATCTTTGGTCAAGATGTGAACGCCGTTATACTGTACCATACAAGGTGTGAAATTGGCTATAATGCTTATCAGGGGGCTAAACTGAGAGATTGGGACGTGGCTATAATGCAGAAAACGCGTAAGCCTGCCATATGTTTAGACTCCCCGGAGAGTGGGGAAAATTTTACCTTTATTTACCAGGCCTTCGTTGTGGGTTAATGTCAGTTGTAAAGGGCCGTTGACTGGGTTCGGTGTAGAAAAGGCACTGTATAAATGCTGTGTACGGTGACGTTGCAGTTTGCAAAGTTATTAGCCCGCAATATTCTGGCGATATTTTAACGCTAAGAACGCGTTAAAAAGTCGATGAAGCAATTGGCGGTAGCTCGAAATTATGCTGTTCTGAGCATGCACAAGGCCAGGTTAATGCGATTGTACTATCGAAATTTGGACGGGGAATATTTAATGTGTGGATGGAAAACGTTTGCCGTGATATTACACTTGAAATTGCATTTCCAAGTTTATCTGGCATATGACATAACAGTGCGAGTTAATGCGTTTTTCTCTTCATTCTTTGTAGAGTATAATGGCTGGGAAGAAACAAGCCCGTAAGACCAAGTGGTTGCTTGGCTACATTGTTGTCTTAGTAATATCGTATGTAGACTGGCTTGTTACATTGGGTTACGGCTGTGATGAGGTAACTCCGCGTGACTCTTTCTTAAAATATGCCATATATGAATGGCAAGCTGTATAAATATATACCCTTGTATAACGTATGTTGGGTTTCACGTTCCACGACATTCATGGGACATTCAAATTTGTTAATCCATGTGTCTGCTTGTACACGCAAGCGATTTCAAGCTACAGTGGTTATTCAACTATCCGACCCCACATTTATTCGGACTTCGATTCGAAGTGACGGCAGCTCCTAAATGCCTTCCAAGATTTTGAAAATGTTCCCCTCGTCCTCCTGCTCAATGACAGTGTTATTGCTAACATCTGTAATGTGCGTCTTTACACTTCTTCGAGCTTCGTAAAAGGCCACCCTCATCTTTATAATATGTGATAATATTTTAAAATTAATTAGCGGGAGGGGCCGTATATTAGGCACCCAAGAGTAATCGAATAAACCACGCTATTGTTTTGACTGGCAACAGAGTACTAACTCCAGATTCGAATGGCTATCTCGTATCCCCTGAAATGGTATCACGTACCCAAGAGATGCAATCAACCTTAGTTAGAAAACCGTAACTTAATATTTATGTTGTTTCAGAACTTTGATTTTTTCTCTCTTTGTACAGCGAATAAGGATCAGACGGATATTACGACCGTTCTTCCTTCTTCAGAATTCCTCGCTCATGAAGAAAACGGTACGTTACAGGTCATGCAATTTGTATAAACTATTATTTATTATCAACTTAATCTTGATATCAGATGAGAATGGGCTTTAAAATATGTCGAATTCCGGATTCCAAAATATCAATGGTAAGTCCAAAGATAGAGGTTTGAGAACGACTTGTGATGAGGCCTACTAGTAAGGGGGAAAAAACGGACTCGGATGACAGATTGTTTCCATAATTCGCGAGCGGTGGTCCTACTAGGCGGTTGAGCCTGCCCCATGGCTTGCTTCTCTTGCCGTAGCCAAAATTGAGGGGCGCCCTTGGACACCCCAGCTGCCCTTTATTTATTAGTTAGCCTGTTGGGTGGCTTTTCTCTTTATTTAGGGTAGTTGCAATGTCGGGCCCACTTCTCATCAGGGGTTTTTGATTGAAAGACTGCGAAAAACGGATTTACGAGCAAAATAAAGGCAGAGACTATATGAAACCATCTGTGAACTCAAATTGAGCTTTGCAAACCAGTTGCTGAGACGGGTTTAGATCAGATTAAGAAGTGATGAATAAATGAAGAGTGCGAAAATTTTTCGCCCAAACGTCTTCGTTTATAACATTTTAGTTTTGAAAAGAACACTATAGAAATAGAAAATATGCCACTACCAGGGATCGATCCCGTGAACCACGCTTTCGCGGCGTGCGCTCTACCAACTGAAGTAGGTGACCTCCGATGTTAACGTACTCTATTTCTCTGGTCGCCATATTAGCTCCCAATCATCCAGTGGTAGACATGGATATGCAGCTCAACGCAATTGGAGACCAGCCTCTCTGCGCCATGTGACTTGACCAAGGAAGGACTGCCCTCCGGGCGGTCATCTATCCAAGCCCATTGAGGTTAGAAAGTATCAAAGGTTCGATCACGGTCACGGGTTCGATCCCTGGTGATGACATATTTTCTATTTCTCTATTGCACTTTTCAAAACTAACATTTCAAATCCTCTCTTCTCGATGATACTTTTGTAACGTTTCTATGTTTAAATAGAAACGTTAGCCCTTACGTCAGCAGTTGATTGTTCTGTTCATTGTTTGTAACCAATCGCACCCCTAGTTTTGGCACTTTGTAAATTTTAGCGCCCTTTCTCTGCTAACATGTTATTTTGATGACGTCAGGTTCTAATGAGAGTCACATGACAAAAGCTATTCAACCTGAATAACGATAAGTCGTCATTTTAGAGTAATCTTATTATTAAAATATATATTATTATAATCTTATTATCCTATAAACGTTATTTATAATTGGATTCTTTTGTTAGGTTCAAAGTATAAAGCAAACAATCCCGCAGATTTTAAGGTAAACAATACAAAACAGATATATTTTGCTTATCGTTGCTTTTCATCCTTCCTTTTATCAATGCACCCTCCTTCCTAATCCTCCATTGTCTTTTTTGTTACTCCCTAATGTTCTTCCGTTTTGTTGACCTTCTGGAAGGTCTAGTGATTGTTCTTCGCTTTTCTTTCGTCTACATATCTCTTGGGTTTTCTTTTATCGTATTCTATTTCAGTCCTTTATTACATCTTTGTCTATTTTTTGTCTGTTTCTTCTTCTTGGTACTAATTTTCTATTCCTATGGATTTTACTTGCAAGTTTTGAGTGACCTATATCCAAACAAACGAACGTCTTCTGTTGGTATTTGTACTACTTGTATCATCACCAGCAGCAGCAGCACAGGCATGTTTGTTTTCATCCGCAATATCCTCATCGTTGTCATCATCATCATAATTATCATCATCACCATGGTCGTCGTCGTCTTTATCGTCATCATCATCAGCAGCAGCAGCAGCAGCAGCGGCATCATCATCATCATCATCATAATCATCATCATCATAATCATCATCATCGTCGTCGTCGTCGTCGTCGTCATCAATGTCATCACTACCATCATATCATTATCATCATCACCGTCATCATCGTAACCACTATCATCATCAGCAGCAGCATTATCATATTCATCACGAACATCATTATCATTATAGTAATCATCATTATCACCATCATCGCCATCGTCCTCACCATGATCATCATCATCATCATTATCATTATCATTATCATCATCAGCATCATCATCATAACTACCATCATTATCATCATCATCATCATCATCATCATTATCATCATTGTTGTCGTCGGCGTGATCATTCTCACCATCATCATCACCATCACCACCATCGTCGTCGTCGTCTTTATTATCATCATCATAATCGTCATCATCATCTTGAGTATCATGACTATTGGTAAATTTGTGTGTAATTATAATTTCATATATTAAGCGACCAAGGCGTACTACGACCAGCGCCCATGAAGACAAAAATTATCACCATGAAGCTTTTTCTTGGGAACAAATTAAAGCGTTTTGTCTCGAAACTGGAACTGTATTCAACAATGGCTGATATTCAGGGTATTACCAAAACTTTTAATTACTTCATAATCTCCTTATGTGCATAATGTATATATTAAGAAGTAATAATGTTTCTACAAGGCCTCAGAGTCCATAAAGTCTTATCTCAATTTGCAATATTTTTTCTTTTATAGTGTTCTGTTCCTGTTGGCACTTCATCTGTACTTTTTCACAATGCTTGGAATGCTCATTTTCTCACCTTCGAAAATACAACAGGTAATACTGAAATCACAACTTAAGGAAGACGATATACACTTTTTTTAAATAAGAAACCAGCTTATAAGAAATTAGGGTTCAATATCACCGAAATTTAAGAAACTCGAGGGCCGAATGGGGCTGCTCTAAGAAACCTAAAAACATCTGAGAGCGGTTTAGACAGTTTGATAACGGGTTATTTCATGAATAGGCTAACCTGGTACCAGAGAATAAGAAACTGCCAAGAAACTTTGAGGGCTCAAAAGGTCAACATTTTAAGGAATTTCGAGGGCTGGACGCTGAGGTAGTTTCTTATAGAAAAAATTAGTGTACTGTATCGGTAGTGAATAGCTGTGTTACGAGTGAAGACCCATCTGACAGGGGTCACAGCCAAACTGGAAATCAGGGAAACCAGGGAATTATCAGGGAATTTAAAACTGGACCCATTTTATGAGTAAAATCAGGGAATTGTCAGGGAGTTTTGAAAAATTGAGGGAAATCAGGGAAAGCCTGAATTAAGATGTTCACGTCTTTTTTAGTTTTTAGTATATCTATTTTCTAGCAAAATAAATTTTCCATAAAATCATTTTGAATGTCATTGAAATTATACTGTGAATGATATGAGATGCATGACCTTGGTGTAACTGGCCTTCATACGATATATGATGCTTTAGATAATGGATACTAGATTTGCATAAGGCATGTATGGCAATAATCTGGTGTAAAACTGCCAGGGGATTTTTCTAAATTTCTTCAGGGAAGTCATGGAATTTTTTTCAATATGAGGCTAGGAACCCTGTCTGAAGATTTACGTATATTTTAAGTGAGTTGCACCCCTTTTTTATCTTTGAATCGCCCATTGTCTTGCGCCACAAGTGAAGCCATGACGAACGTGACCTCTAGTAGTGTCGGCCCGCCATTTTTCTATAAAGATACCCTCCTAGGTTTGCTTCCTGGCCAGTTAGTTGACCTAAGATAACGGTAGAACAACCAAGACTCTTGCCTTGCGGTTGCAGTAAGAGTATGTTTCTTGACACTTCATCGCTCCCGACTGTATGTCGGAACGAAGCCAAACGACATTTCCCGTACCATATTTGGGATTTGTGGGTGCGATTAATTTGGATTCTTATTTGTCATTCAGTCACACCAATAAATTTTATTGGATTATGAGAAGCGTTTCGGTATATGTTCCCTCAAATTTCAACCGTTTTGACTGTATGATGTCCAAGATTTTGAACCGTGAAAGAGAGCAGTTCAGTTATATGCTTGGGAACTAGACATAGCGTCCTCCGGGTTTGTTCCCCCCACTTGTCACATATCGCCCCTATTTGGCCTTCTCCCCCCATCTAACGTTTCAAATCCTCTTTTCTCGATGATACTTTCTAACTTAATGGGCTTTGGATTGATGAATGGCCGGACGGCAGTTCTTCCTTGGTCAAGTCACATGGCGCAGAGGCTGGTCTCCAATTGCGTAGAGCTGGATGTCGATATCCACCGGTGGATGATTGGGAGCTAATGTGGCGAGAAATTACTTTATGACAATCTTGTTAGTTTGGTACTTGAATTGATTGTTGGAATCTGACAAGTAAATACAGTGTAGCTGAAAGAATGCTGTATATTTGAACAGTACTGATCAACTACTTAAAAAATCCTTGCCCACCGAACTAGGGGAGTGACATATGGGCCATCAATTACTGGTGGAGGCCTGACACTTTCAGTTAGTCCACTGTTAATAAGTAGAACTTTAGCAGTCCACTAGCTGCGAACAGCCCCATTGCTGGATTTCTTGCTTTTAAGGAATTTAGAAAAAATATTTTTGCCCCAGTTATAGTTTGACTTTGACAGACTGTATAAAGGTTGCCAGCCTGGTAGACTTCTTTCTCTGCTTTTCCAACGAGGTAGCAAATTACAGTTCTTTGTCAACTTCTAATGAAATTGATAATTTAGCTTCTATGTGGTTTCTAAGAAAAGGCAAACACAACTATAAAGAAAGTTGTGGGTAAAAATTACTAAGTGTTAAGCAATACAAGGTAACAAATACATTGCCTTGGCTAATCTATTTCCAGTTTGTGTGTTCGAGCTAAATAATTCATGCAAAATTACATCTATTTTTTCTTTACATTGTTTAATGTCATTCTTTTATCACTTTCTATATATCTGTACAAAATTTTGAAAATTGTGTCATATATAGTTGCATGCAGTTATACACAGTACGCAACTATACACTGGGTGCAACTATATGTAGGATAATAGGGTATCAATCATCTCAACTGATACGTCTTGCTCTATAGGACATTGCTTAGTGAAAGGGCCAAATAGGTCTCCTCCCCTGCATAGACTTACTAACAAGCATAAAAAAATTGGGAATCAGAACATTTGCTATTTCAATCTTACATTGCATAACACTACAAATGCCGTAAAACTGAATATCATGGGCCATGAAACATGAATCAAATTTTAAAACCAGGCTGCTCAGAGTAGGCTCAGTCCTTCATCTAGTAATATGAGGAAAATGAGGTGGGGAGGGGGGGGTGTCAAAGCTCCATTTGAGTAGTCACATACCAATGTCCCTACATATTTTGTATATACGCGTGTATCACAAACAATGAAACTGTTACAAGAACTAGACTTCCTTTATGAATTATGCTCAGTGCCTTCCCCCTTCTCGATTACAATTCCACTGTTTTGGTACATTTTATAAGAAGAGCTGTTTGATTGTTTAACACAAAGTTGCCCAGTTAAAACAATCCAAAACAGGCAAGTGGCTACTTTCAAGACGAAATGGGACAGGCTACCATGGTATACACCTAGCAATGATATCCTTTACTTGTCCAAAATAATATGCTTACATGTTGCAATTTTCTGAAACCTATAATGGTAGCAACAACTTAAATGAAGAAGTTCTGTGTAGGATCAGTAAAAAGACATTCTTCATTGAGACAATGAATGTGCTTGAGAAGCTCATCCTAACCAAAATAATAGCAAGCCAAAGAGACATAGGAAAATAAAATGACACACTTAAAGAACATAGGTTTGGAAATTGGTATGTCAATTGAAGAGAAAATTCACACCACAGAAGAATGTGCCAGATCACGACCATCAATGCTCTGGAAGGACACGACATCTGGAAGAAAAGAAAGCAACAACTATTTACCAAGGCAGCCACATCTTAAACATTAACTTGTGACTAACCCACTTGCCCTAAAGCAGGTAGCTTTGCAACATAAAGAGTTGTGCCAGTTATCCATGACAAGTAACTACGTTTGCTTGTCAATACATTTTATCAACATTGTAATGAATCACATCATGGAGCAACATGGTTGACCATTCACAAAAACATATAAACTAATTCAATATTACCACTTAAGTCACCATGTGAAGTGCTTCTATGAAACATATTTTATACACACACCTATATATCTAATTTTAGGCAGGCTGATAATTTCCCCGTAGATTAAGGGTACTGTGGGGACAAACATAAACGAGTTGGTTTTCTTATATGGGAGGCAAATATTTTTTATCTTTGACAAGACCACAAGACTTTGTAAATTTTAAATTTGCATAGACGGGCCTTTAATAAGAAACATATTTGGAGTTGATAACTGCTTAACATGATAGTGCAAATGTTAAACTGTTGTTATTGTACGGTAAAATCAGTACAATTTTTGATGTCACTTTTACAGTTTAAGAATAGTTTATCTTATTACACTTTGAGTAAAACATAAAAATTTAAAACAAAAATTACTATAAGGACTCATTGGAACTCAATGTTAACCATGCCAAGCACCAAAATTTGTTACAACATATAATTGATTTTATAGCAATTCAGTTGTGATATACCACCCTGCACAACAAATTAACTTGTTGCAAAACTTCTGACTTCAACTATAGGTAAAGTTTCACAACTTTATCTTCTCTTTGTGTTCTTACATGATGCAATTTTACCATCAATAAGCATTGATTTTGGAGGGCCATTCAAACTATAAAAAGTTTGTGGTCTCCCAAGAAATCACAATGACCAGTGGCCCTAATAATGAAAGTTACCCTTAATATACAGTGCCCCCTCTCTAAAACATCAACCAATAAATAAAGTGCAACTTCAGTGACTTTGGGTGACTGGGGAAGATATAAACCAAGAGGTCCACTGTTTATGCCCATTACAGGTAGAACTGCCTCCAAGTTGAATAGCATGGATACAGTCAGTGCATTCCTTATAACATTTGAAGGGGGGCATTCAATTTGTCAAAAATGTAGTCAAGTACATGACAAACAAAGGACAGTTATATCTTGAAGAATAGTACACTTCAGAGACTAGCAACTGCACTATGTATAGTGCCAAAAAATAAATGATTTTGATTATATCCCAGCTTCATATTTTGGTAAAAATACTAATTGATAATAACTTTCCCAGTTTAAAATCACAGGGAGACAGACAAGTAAACCATAGATCTTGGTGTTGCTTTCATACTCTAGAGTTACATAATCAAGTACTTTCATTGATAGCATGACTACACACTGTATGCAAAGTTGAAACTCTTCCTTAGATCATGAAGCATTTACCTAATAAAGTAAATCTGCAGGAGAGCAAAAATCCTTTGCAAGCATGTAAACCATCATGACTGTAAACTTAGTTTGTGTCCCAGAATTGACTAAGTGTCCTTAGTCCTCAACATAGTATCCCTTTAACACATTCTTAGCAAAACATAACAAAACAACAAACTCTACAAAAAATAACAAGGGTCCCTGCAAAGAGTGTCCCTGATTGGTTCTGCAACAGTTCTGGCCAGTCCATTGCTGGATTAATATGCTGGTGAGATTTTTTCTCATATCTGTTCCCCTGAAATAGGTACCCTACACAAAAACCTACTTCTGTTGCCCCTCCCCAACATTTCAATGTTTTCTTCAGCTCCATGTTATGAGTCCATAAACTAATTTAACAGATTTTGACACTGAGGATTTTCTGATCCTAGTGCAAGTGTGCATTGTGCAAACTAGTTACCAATTATGGTTATGTCCCTGGGAGCACTTCAGTTAGCAGGCAAAAGGATGCAAGGCATATGCCTTTACGAACTTGGTACTTTCCAGGTAATCCCAGAAGCAAGTTCACTTAATGTCCCATACTACATTCTTTAGATGACCATGACTAGCATCTGAAATTCAAGGCTATGTATAAAACAATACCTTGACATGGTTATTTCTATCTCAAAATCTGCAGTGGAATAATGTACACTTTAATTTCACAAATCCACATATCACAGACTTGCTTCCAATTACTACTTGTCAGCAAAAATCACTTGTAGATGTTTAATACTTAAAAAATATTAAGAATCTAAAGAGGGCAAACTACATACTGACTTCATGAAAATTTTACTCTATTTAGAGAACTCCTGTGACAATTATACACCAGGGTATTGCCATACATGCCTTGTGCAAATCTAGCATTCCATTATATGAGATATCATATATTGTATGAAGAGCAGTTACACAATTATACACCTTGTAATTCATAGTTAGTTTTCCAAAGGTTCCCAGCCTCACCTTAGAAAAATATTTCCTGATGATTCTACAATTTCCTTGAACTTTTCAAAATTCCCCGACTATTCCCTGATTTTACTCACAAAATGAGACCAATCTGAAATTCCCTGATTTCCAGGTGGGATGTGGGGGATCTATTGGTTGAAAGACAATCAAACCAACTCTCGACATTTTCCATTACACTTTCCACTTCAGAGTTTCCAGTTGCTAACTTGTCTGAGACTTGCCTATTCTCAAATAAATTCTTTAAAAAACAGTAAAAACTAAACATGATATGGCATGTCTCCCTCGTAGTTATTACTAAGTAGATAGAACAGCCACAATGTTGACTTCTAGCAAAGTCTTGTATTTGTAATCTCGTCGATACAGGTGTTGGAACTGAATGTCGACAGCGTCCAACTCTCCTAATGAACTACCTTCACCAAAATACTTGTCTAGACGTATTCCTTGATGATGACGATAGGGCAGACAATTTGGGCCACCACCGTTACAAATGGGCCCTCTCCTTACTTCCGCACCCTGGAAAATGGAGGCGGAAGGGGCGTGGCATCACTTCCTTGTGTCGCCTGACGTGAAAAACGACAGTCGGTATCTGAGCCCGTCTGACTGGAAAATGTCAAACTGGTGCACCTCTCGGATCAATAAATAAAGATACCCTTGACACAATCAGAATCTCATTGAAATAACCCTATTATCCATTAATAAAAGTCACCTCCGGTAAGGAGAATGACACCTTGCAAAGTGATGACAATGGGCAACAGCAGTACGAGTGCTGGGTGTATAGTGTATCATGTGGCCACTTGCCCATATGTTATCATCCAGGAAACATGAAAATTCTACAGATTCAAGCATTAAAAATCTACATGACGAGTCAATTGACAGGTATGTTAACTTTATCTCAAACCACTGAGTAGCAAATTGAAGGCGTTTATTCAACTGAGCAATCAAGGTTACTTTTTCCGGTCAAAATCGCTCTCACGAGATGACAAACTTAGTCTTTAGCTAGCTTGTTCTACCACTGAGCACAAAATAAGATATTACTGAACGGGAAGCCCGGTACAAGACTGGATTTTGGGGGCATGCTTTTACAAATACAGCTTAGGGAAATTTTATTTGCAAGAATAATTAACGCGTAAACTTCCAGTGAAACAAAGTCACAACCACTCCCAGCTTTAACCACAAAATCTCAAATAATCATGAAGAGGCATAAGAAAA
>JAAAKM020006971.1:14091872-14110024 GCA_010016025.2 Alatinidae sp. Z8VKAUB7J3 | reverse complement strand
TTCCAGTGAAACAAAGTCACAACCACTCCCAGCTTTAACCACAAAATCTCAAATAATCATGAAGAGGCATAAGAAAACGTAAAGCATTATAGGGCACACTATTCGTATCGATCCAGACCCACTTACAAGGTCAAGAATAGAATAAATGATTGGTTTGAAAAAACTCGAATCTAAAACATCACTGCTGAATCATGCCTATACAAGCAACGACTTCGAAACGTAAACCTCTCCCTCAAGTTTCAAATCAGACATATCCTCGTATAAACTAGTAACGAATCAACCCTCGATGTCAACCGAACTCAATTCCAAACTTCTCACTTGAAATTAACACAAATTTTTAACATTTTCAAGAAAAAATGCTCCAGCCTTTGAACTCCAGTAATGCTAGTTGACTCTCTGGCCATTCGTATCTAGAGAGCTCTGATGAAATTTTACAACCCAGACAACTAAGCCCAAATTCTTTACACAATAAATATTTTTGCTCTTCCGTGATCTTTTTCTTACTTTGCTAAATAATGAGAATATCTTGAAATGGAGTGAAAACGCGGTGAATAAATGAAGTCAAAGTTTCAGTTTCTTGGGGGATGTAACCCCTTACTTGCCAACAAAATGGAGTCACTATGACAAAGAGACCTCCCGGAAATCATATCAGAAACGCCATCTACAATCCCCGAGCTGCCAAAAAGATGTCTAGCTTGGTCTATTAAATATTGAAACAACTACAAATCACAATCGTCCGTAATATCAATATCACCAATCCAAAATTTCATAAAATTCGTCGTCGAGTCATCTCGATGAAACCCTACACGCGTGAAATAAGATGCGAAGAAATCAGCCGAACCGCAGCAGGCAAATTTGGGACACTACCCAAACACGGAAACCGCCATAGCCAGCGCAATGGTAAAAGTATCTAAAATTAAAAATGTTACAGGAGAAGAAGTTCAGAAAAAGAAACGAGTGAAAGGTTTTTCATCTCAGCCCCTGACTGGACAATGTTTCTTAATGAACGAACGAAACGAACGCCATTGATTTCGATTCTCCTGAATGCATGGTCCAGCTAGAGATAATGCCCTAGTCGAGTGAAAATGTTCCCAGATCTTGTAAAGCATAGCGGAAAAGCGACCTACATTTGACAGAAAATTTCAACGGTGGTTAGATTTAGGACCATAAATGTACTACATCAATCACGGAATTTCTGGACCTTCTAGACGAGGAGTCGAGTAAAAAAATCCACGTCAGAAGAGACCAAGAAACGGGCGTCGTACAAGCACTAAAAATTCAACACGAACCAGCAGTTCATTCGCTTAGTAGGAGACAAGTCAGTACTCACATGGCTGCGATATCCGACGCCATCACAAAATGATGTCCCCGGTGTTAACAATTTCAGATGAGTTGACTCGAGTCTAGCCAGAAATATATCTATCGCGAGCTTGTGTGATTTACTTGAGAGATGAACGTCCAGTTTCAGCGAAGTCCTTGCACAGATGGAACGGCCTTTAACAAAAATCTATCCGTAAAAGAATACCATTTGACTCTATAAATCAGTTAGCTAAGTTGTTCCTTAATAATTATGTCCTTTTAGATATTCCTGAATCTTTTGAACTCCGACATTTAGGTCTCCAGAGGCACTGTGCCCTCCTTGGGCAACAGCAATCAAGACGCAAGTATTGCAGATATATGCACAACTACAGCTTTCTTCAGGTTCCTTGGCTGCCCCCTTCCATGCTTCGGATTCCTCGAATCGTACTACTTTAAACTTGATGCCAGCCAGTCTCAAACCGTTGGCATACGCCTGACCTCGTGAACCTTCACTTCTTATACATTCAACAACCTTCTTCACTTCGTCAGCAGTTACAGCCCATCCAGGACTGATGGCCCATGGTGATCCATCTAGGGAAAAGACTCCCGCTTTCTGAGCATATCCGCTTTTGGTCATAGTGTCAACGTATCCTTGCCAAGCCATGACTATATATTTTCGATCTAAGAGAAAATCTTTAAAGAGAAGTATAGGATGATCACTTGTTCAAGATCGACGGCTCACCTTCCCAAACTAAGGCTGCGAATGAACTTCCGGGAGTGCAATAAACGTGGAGGGGAATAGAATTTGTAATGAAGTTGAGGCGGTGGTCTTACTGATGGGTAAAGTACGGAACGAGAACAGGGAGTCGGCAAACCAATAATTTTATTCCTTCGGGATATTACATTTTGATCTTCTCATGAGCAGAAGCTCTCTCTTTATTTTTTACGAGGTTGTTTTTCTGGTGACGTACTTTATTTGATCAAATACTGTCTCTGATACTAACTCACTCTAGAATAAGATCCCTCCATGCAGGTTTAATAATTACTTTTGTATCCAATCGGGAATCAACGCCCCTCTTAGAGGACCGTAGCTGGGGGTAGAGCTTTGGAGGGACTATTCGGAACTCGGGGGGCTTGAGAGGGGAGGTAGCGTGAAAATGCAATTACTCAGCAAGAATCTTTGTTGAAAATACGATAGCAACGATAACCAACTCATTATTTTGAAAAAGCGAAAGCGAATGGGTAGTTAATGGAGAGTGAACGTCTTGATTTTTTAATCGGGTATGCCCGGAGGTACGGCTTTGTATTTCTTTTTCCATCAATTCCTTCTTTTTCTTCTTTGCGTTGTATATCTCAGTTTCGAAAGATAAAGGATAGCTTTACAAACTTTTTGTTTTACGTCACCCCCATGTTTGCAAAAGTTAAAGGTGTGAGGGGTAACACTAGTGGTAGACAGCATACTATCTAAAACGTACACGATTTCCGTGAAAACAATGGGATTGCGAAAGGACTTCTCTTGAAACAATAAAATCTGCAAACGAGACAAATGCAAACGAGATTTCTGGGGAGTGTTTTGTCTCTCGATGAACCTTTTCCCATTCTCTTTAAGTGTTACAATCTGGCTACCGCCATTATTATAATTTCTGGTAATGCTCATGATGATGGAAGTAATTTCTGTAGAACAAGGGCATTGAGTCCTTTTGATGACATATTTTCAATTTCTCTTGTGTCTTTCCCATTCCAGTAACCATAGCCTGCCGAAGACAAGGATGACAATACGTGACTACACCACACACTTGAACAAGATTTCCAGCACAGTATTTTCTACCAAGATACTGAAAATATTTCTATAGATTCAGATTTATCACCTGAAACAGGATTCCCCCTACCAATTATACTTGTAAGTTAATTTCATTTATCAAAAGTCTTTAACACAACGTGCATGATACCTCCAATAGTATAGAGATTTTGTTGCGGCATTAAGAAGACACTATATCAAGCATGTCGTTGCCACTACGTAATCAAGGTCGTCATGACCTAACGAGCGTTTCCGGTTAACTCATCGTATAACGATAACGATAATGATAAAGATAACGATAAAGATAACGATAATGATAACGATAATGATAACGATAATATCATAGATAAATTTTCACAAGGGATCCAAATGCATTAAAGTGTTTACTCATAAGTCTTTAGGAAAGGCAATATACGCAATATGCTTTCAAACTGCAAGAAACAACCGGTTAAATTTGCGAAAGCTCTTCAGGAAACAAGGGCGATTTTGCTCATTTCAACCAATTATATACTGAGATTGTAGTGATGTCAACAGAGAAATTTTAACTGCTTCAATAATATCTGATGTCAATCGCATAAAACGGTATTCCTGATTTCTCTGCCTCAATGGTATGGGACCATAATGTTGGCCACTACGTCGGAGTTGAACCGACGAAGGACGAAGTCAGATTCCTGCATCGTCACCATTAACCTTTTGATCCTATGCCATCAACCAAACACGTCAAGTTCAAACAACGAGGTTGTTATAGGTATGACTTGAAGTTTGAAAGGGTGCAGTTCGACAGTTTTTCAAGAGGCCGTTGTGGTCCCTCTTTGATCTGCTATCGCATAAATTGTGCTTTGGTAAGATCTACACCATTGCATTAACAACGTTTATCTACACACACGAAGTATTATCCAAATCGGTGGTGGGAGTTGGGAAGGGGGGCGTGAGCAGCTTTTAAAGATTCCATATAGGCTTCCACTTTTCCCTTGTGCCAGATTTAGTATGCTTATACTTTCATATACTTATTCTTATAATACAGTTAAAAGAACAATTGTAAGCCAAGATTTATCAATCTCGGAGACTATATAAACCCCTTAAGCTAACAAAGTGTCTAAGTATCCCCCTCCCTGGGTCTGTACGAACTAGGCATAGTTTCTCTTCACCGATATAAATAAGAACATCATGAAATAAAAGTCAGCAACGAGTCTTAACTTGCTCAGCTTGTGTAAAACGAAAATATACTGTTTAGTGCCTGATGAAGGAAACTAGTTTCCGAAAGCTCGCGAGAGCCAGAGTTTAGTGTTTTATTATATATATGTATATATATATATATAATTTGCTATCATTATTCGTTGACCCTCTATTGCAACACCAAAGTTTCTTATTAACTGATGACTTTATTATATTTTAGGTAGCTCTGCAATTCCCAGATGAACTTCTTTCATATTCATTTGAAGTATCTAAATTTTTAAGAAGTAAATGTGAAAAATGCATATTTGTGCTTGGAGATACTTCTTATGGAAGGTAAGATATTGGTTAGTTTTGGCATTGTCATTTGTGTGTCACTCTCTTATTTTCTTCTTTCTTTTTGATGACACTACTGTTTTTCAGGTACATACATATGTAAGTGATATTGTAACAGTGCATGATGTCCGGTGACCACAATAAACAAAAAAAGGTGAAATAAGATGAAGCAGACTCATTAAGTGTCATGAAATAAGGCGATAAGGCTAAACCAGGATGAAGAGCATTCTGGTAAGTCATACATAACCATGTATCCAGTATATATCTCACAGTCATTAACAATCCAGCTAGACAAGACTATTCTTTTTAACAAAAGTATATGTATATATACATATATGATTCTCATCATAGCTAAGGTGAAAATGTAAATTCTTTGAGCTGATACTATAGTCTTTACTTTAAAAGAGTGTAGCATATATGCACTGATGCTATATCCATTTCATGTATTAAAAAGCCACTAGAGAAATAGAAAATATGTCTCCATCCATTTAGTATATACTGATTCAATTCACCAGGCTGACATCTTGAGGGAGTCCAGTTTGTTGTTCTACTTTCTTCCCTCAGCTCCTGAACAGTACAAAAATTTGTAGTTCATGTCTCAGGAAGTGGCCAACGTAGGTCACAGTAAACTGGAGAGTGCCAGAAACGAGAAGCAGAACATTAGCAAGTGAAAGAAGTTAAAGTGTTGATTTGCAATGTACATACCATAACATCCAAGAGAGAAACACAGCAGATGCATGGTGTGGCAGTGAAAAGGTACAAAGTCCATTAATGAAGCAAAAGATAAACTGAACAAAGCACAAATCTCAAGAGATCAATCTTTGATATTATATTAAATCACTATTCTCTAGTGTCTTTTCAAAACAACATCACTGCAATCATTATCCCACTCCTCCTCCTCCCCCTCTTTCTCCTCCTCCTCCTCCTCCTCCTCCTCCTCCTCCTCCTCCACGACCTTATCATCATCATCATCATCATCATCATCATCATCATCATCATCATTTTGATTTCATCTTGATTTAATGTTTGTTTTAACTGCCAATTTAGGTTGGACAACTGCATGGGTTGGATGATAAATTATATTACTGGCAAGAATTTTATGAAATGAATGCAACAGAATATCATTATTGTTTGTTATACAGATCACTTATACTATTTGTCACAAAGTAAAATAGTTTTTTCAGGTATCATGCATTTTTTTACTGCTTCTTAAATTTTAAGCTGCTGCATAGATGAAACTGCTGCAGAACATTTAAATGCTGACTGTATTATACATTTTGGAAAATCTTGCTTGAGCAGGTAAGTTTACTGTTCAAATGGTTATCCTTTTCTACTTTTTAAAACAGAGTGTTTTCTCTTTTCTTGTACAAATAAGAAATGGATTATTGCCACACCATTAATTAACTCCCGCCTAGGCTCACAACAAAATTGCCAATTGAAGATGTTATATGTGTTGATTTGATTTGTTCTAGTTTAATTCTGTTATTCTGTCCAAAAGGAAAAGGGGCAAATCGTGAGTTTGTAACAGTTCGAGGCATGAACCTGGTGCCGCCATTTTTGGAGCCAATGTGGGAGGATGATGTGAACTCTCAGGGGTATTTTGTTGGTCATTATCACCATATCTTAACTGGTAGAGCATCATACTTAGTCAAAGTCAAAATACAAATTACTTTTACTCTTTATACGCTTCAAAATGAAACCATTTCTTTTCTTGTGAAAGCACCTCCCACATAGTCTTGTACCATAGGATACCAGTGAAAACTTCAATTTTATGCCAGTCATAGATCTAGGGCATGAGAATGTTTAAAACAAAGAAAGTGGGAATCCTTTGAAGGTGTTAGAGTAGTAAATAAATCACTTTCTTATTTTGTAACAAACATATCATAACAAAAGCCAGTAAGACAGGTTCAGCAAACAAAAGAGCATTTCTGCCAATCTGAGACACTATCTCTCAATAATCTGAAAGGTATTCCAGTGAATTAAAACTCAAGAAATTAAATTGTTTATATTCCAACAGTGTTGGCTCGGCTTACAATAGTGCAAGACTATGCTATAGTAATGAGAATTTAAAGAAGCATTCAAAAATCTTACTTGTAAATTGAAAGATGAGATACACTGCCTAGTACCATGCTTTTTATTTCCCAATTTCTTTGTAGGTCATCACGATTACCAGTTTTGTATGTTTTTGGAAGGGAACATGTGGACATAACAGATTGCACAGAAAAATTGCAGTGTGCTTTGCCAAACAAAAGTTTGCAGTGCATTCTGTTATATGATGTATTATTTTCACATTTAGCAGGTATATTATCATTATTGGCAATCAACTCTGCTGTGTCACCTTTTAATGCAAATCAAGGAGCAACAGTATTTCTTAATTTTAATAATTTTAGGAAAGGTATTGATTAAATGCTATAATTTTGCTCCATTGTTGGTGTTTACTTTACCTTATTTTACCATCTGGTTTTATGTCGGTTGTTCCATGGATTGCTCCGCAAGTTCAATGGAGTTCCTCTTTTTATGTCGTAATTCTTTCCGCCATTCTTCTCTCTCAAGTGGGTCTATTCTCACCCCCCTTGCATCAGTTGTTTTCGATCACTTGTTGCCATGTCTTCTTTAGCCTTTCTGTGGGAGTACTGCCATAAACATCTAGTGTGGTCACATGGTTGATCCAGTTCATATGCCTGTGTATGTGAACATACCACCTTAGCTTCCTAACGTGAAGGATATTCTCAGTGGGCTGCAAGTTGTGTTTCTTCAGCATTCAGTCTGTTTACCACCACATTATTTAAAGAAAGTTTCTGAGGAAGTGATCTGACAAGTTATCTTCCAGGGTGGTATCATAGAATGCATGCATATAAATACTAAATTAATGGTTCCTATTCATTGCATGATAGCACGAGGGTTTTACACATCCAACATTTGAGAAAATTGTCCTTTAGGAACAGCATCAGAAACACGTAGTATTTTGGATAAAGCAATACCAGCAATATTTGTTTGTAAGCCACCCCGATTTAACAACAGAAAAATGTGTCCAAAAATAATTAAAATCCATAGCTTATAATCAAATGAATATCATACCTGTGACAATGACAATGAAGGCATACAGGTCTTCAGCTACAGCAAGCGCTCACCATACTTGACTCAAAGTTAGAGCAGCCTTGGTTACACTAAGGCAATAACATGCTCAGTGCAGTATTTTCAAGAAGGTGCTAAAAAATTTCTGTAAGTTAAGAGTTATCAGCTATGAAGAGTACTTGCGACCACAATATTTTTGTAAATGAATTTAATCCATCAAAATCTTGAACATAACAATAGAGTAGACATTTTTCACCGTGGCATTTATAAAACACTGTACTTAGCATGTTGTTTCCATCACATACCATATTTCCTCTTATTAGTGCCCCAGGTGCTTATTTAAAAATTCACCCACAATGTGCGGTTCTAATTAGAGGGTGGTGCTAATAAGAGGGCGGCGTGTATAAAAAGGTCAAAATCATTATCGGCCTGAGTTTGCAAGAATTATGACATTTGCCTGGTAGATAAAAGATAGAAAATAATCCAGAAGTTTCAAAAACGTTTTTTAATTGTGTAATTATTGTGTAATCATTTCCCCCCTTTTTCTAATTAGCGCCACTTTTTCTATGTGTGGCTCTTATTAGAGGGAAGGTGCCAAATAGAGGGTGGTGCTAATAAAATAATTTTACTTCAAGGTACGGTGGTTATTAGAGGGTGGTGCTGATTTGAGGTCCGGGGCTAATAAGAGGTAATAGGGTAACCAAGGTTGCTATGGCCTAACAAGGATTTTGAGTTTAAAAGTATATTAGAAGCAGTAGCCAATGTGCCAGTGACAAGCCTACTATTTAGAATAAGTTGTTGATTATATTAAGCAGTTGATTGCACATTTCACAATAGTTCATAACTTATGGGAAGTAGAACTTAGAAGATATACATAAAATATGCAAATAGGATGTAAGATTATCCAATGAGGAACAAGAGAGGAGTGTTCAGTGCAAATCCATCCTTTAACTTTAATTATAAAGTATTAGATGTCAGAGAATTATATAAGATAACAGAGCTTCCTAAAGAGTTGGTAATATCAAGTTCACTAAGATAGTAAAGGTATAATTGGTAGCCAGGGTTAGTTAACCCTGTTCAGTAGGGGGTGGGGGGGTGTCAAACTTCTTTAAATATCTTCTGACCAGTACATGGTAGAAAGCTGGTTTTGGTAACTTTAAATAATAATCTTGAAAGCATAACTACCTAAATATTGCCAAAAATGCCAAAAATATCTTTTCAACTTCCATATTTGTAATTAAGCAAAAGTATCTACCTTGGTTCAAATTATGAGATTTGTGACACAAAAATTGGCATTTGCAGATTTTGCCAATGTTGCCAAAAAGTGCTGATTTCATCAGAATTTGTCGTTTTCGAACTTTCTTCAGGTGATTTTCAATATGTCCACCAGAGTATGTTGCTGCTCTCCTCTTAATTTTAGGCAGGGGTGGGGGTAATTTTACCCCTTCCCCAGGTCAATTAACATCTATCAAAAGACTATATGTGCTGAATAGCGCTAAGGGGTTTCTATTTCAAGTATTACTTAGTAAACTCTTCCCAAATAACGTAAAGTCATAGTTTTGAAAGCTCTATTTTCAAAATGTTGATTGCATTCAGCTCATTAAGTATATACATCTCTAATTGGATATTCAATATTAACAGATCTACATATATCTTGTGAAAGATTACAGAAATATATGATATATAGTTCTAACCTCTACACATGGAACATTTATAATGCGGACAATATTGATATAGTAATGATGATAGTTATCGTGATTATGATAAAGATTGAGATGATGATGATGAAGAGGATGATGATGATGAGGATGATTATGGTGGTGGTGGTGGTGATGATGATGATGATTATGATTACAGTCATGATTATGGTGATGATAAATTAGGTGATTGTGATGAAGATGATGATAATGATGATGATGATGATGATTATTATTATTAATATGAAGATTGTGATGATGATGATGATGATGATGATGGTGCTAAGATGAAGGAAATGGTATTTATCATTGTGATAATGACAATGATTATGATCACAGTGATGAAACTGATGATGATATAGCTTATATTGGTTATATCTGTATTATATATTCTCGCACTGATTTTATGCTTTTATTCATCGTAACTTTTTTTTATTTATTAGGTTGCCAATTACATCCAAAAATATGTTTCACTTTGGTTTTGTAAATTGAGAATGAATGTTGTTTTTTGTCTTTAGATGAATTACGCTCTTTGCTGCAAAGGGTGTACCCCAATGTACTCCTCTCTAAACTTTGCATGGACATAAGCAATGAATTCATTCCACCAAAGTCACATGTCACCACTGACAGTGGTCATTGTTCATCACAATCCAAGGATTGTTGTGGCTGTGAATCAAGCAAAACATGTGACACATCAGAAGAGCAAAATTCCATAGAGTATAGACATTTCCATCCAACAGATATTGCATCGAAAACTGTTCATTGTAGGTAAGTCATTACTGTGATATTAATGATGTTCACGTATATCAGTGAACCTACTCTTGGGTGCCAAATAATCATACCCCCCCTGCTTATTAATTTTTTTAAATTTATAACCCCCTGCTCCTTATTAGGACCCCCCATTTATTAATGTCAAGGCATTTTCCCAAAACTCAAAATGTAGATTGAACGATTACCAATTTTTGGCACAACACCATTAAAACACAATGTTTTGCACAACAACAGCTGATCAGTCTGGGAAGAAGAATGTTAAAAACAGACTAAGGCAGGAGAAAAATTGATCCATGCATGTTAAATATTTTAAAATCATACATTGATGCAAAATGTTGTCAAGATGTTGCTTTTGAACTAATATTTTTTGGCTTCCAAGTGTGTCATCCTTATTTACAACTTTACTGAAATGGAGACTAGAGTTAAGACCCCCCCCCATTTATTTGGACCCCCAGTTTATTGATTTCAGACCATAGTGATGACTCCCCCATTTATTCATACCCCCTTTTATTCTGCACACCTCAGTATATGGCCCAGAAACGTGGTGCAATCTTCCAAAAAGGCCTTGGATAGACTGTGTAGTAGAGGACCTTAAAGTTCTAGGTGCTGAGCCAAATGCAGTTAATGAACCATGATGTATGGAAGTCACCTATCAACCATCTAACCTCAGCCGGGTTGAGAAGTTTCAGACATTAATTGAAAAATGATGATGATGGTGGTGATGTTGATTATTATGATGTTGGTTATGATGATTGTGATGATGATGATGATGATGATGATGATGATGACAACGATGATGATGATGATGATGATGATGATAGTGATGATGATATAGATCACCAACGGGTAACCTTGTGTTGGGACCAAATTTACCATGTCTGGTATCTAAGTGAGTTGGTAGAACCAATGTAAAGTTACATGTTTGGCCCATGCATTTTTAACAATACTTTAAAGAAATAAAGATCCAAAAGCAAAAATGTTTAAATGGTTTTAGGTTTGTTAAATGGGAAATTGAAATTTTTTTTTAGTTAAAATGCATATTGCTAATGGGCTTCTTGAAATAGGTCTGAAACTTATTAAAGGAATGAATAGATCTGCCTTTTTATGCATGTGGAGTTAATTTATACTCCAACAATTCAGAACAACTCTGAAAGGTCAAAGGGGCACTAAACAATTTCTTGGAGATGGGAGGTGGCATGTTCCTTATGCACATAGATGAAATTTATCATAAAATGGTGTTGTGTGTGGAGCTTGCTGTAGGTGATCTTATGTGCATATTCAATAAAGAAGCTGATCTTACCAATTCTATTTCTTTATTAAGTTATTATTAAGTCTTGTGTAATAGTGAGGACTTTAGAAATGTAGCAAGTCAGCCTGTTTGCACTTCCTTTCAAATGGTTGCTTGAAGTAAAAGAATTTCAACTTCAGCAATAGGCTGTTCAGTGGCAGTATCACCACGGGGCTGGGGGACTTAAACTTGCCATTTGAGGAAATAATGCTCCACTTTACCAAAGAAAACACTGAATAGCACTTCAGATTAATGGGAAGTAAAGACAACAGAGAAAACACTGAAATGAGAAATAGACCATTAAAACAAGTCCCATGCCATCTCGCCAACAAATCCAATTTTTAGTGCTCACCCCCTCTTTTGATTTAGTGGTGCTGCCCCTACTCTTGGAGCAAAACATGTGTTGAGTAGAATAAAAGGAAGCGATATTTGTTCATTAAAGTATAGGGGATAATGTTTAATAAAAATAAAATAGTTATTGTTGAGAAAGTGAGAGATGACAGGGTATTTTGTTTTGCGTTTGTGGCATGATGCAGTTTATGAAAAGTGGTCTTGATTTACAAGCTGTATTTATTAACTTACTGCCTCATCCTTGCAAATATATGTTTGCTGCCCAACCCAGAGAATTCTTAATGCAAAAAAATTGGAGGACAATATCTTGCATTATTTTCAAGGCACGTCTTTTTAAGCTCATGCCCATTGATAATTTTATGAAGTGAGCAAGGCTAACAATTTTATCAGAAGTCCTTGCAAATTCAAACTGCCATTTCTTGCAGCTGATATGAGATTTGAATGCTATGTGTTGTACACGTACATTTAGTGGCAGGGTAACCATTTCATTGTGATTATAATTAGGATTCGTTGACAAAGAGTGTTGGTGATATCATCACTGTAGCACTTGGTTACTTAGCAACTACTGTTTTTATTGTAGATTTGGAAGATATGTAGTGTATCCAGTTGATCAAAATTTAGAGGATTATTCATTAATTTATATCGGAAAAGAGGATCTGACATTGCAAAACCTGATGATGTCATATAATAAAAACGAGGTGAGTCAACAAGTTAATTTCTATGACTCGTTGTAGTGATCTTCATACCTTGATATTAGAAGGATATATAATGGGGAAAAGAGAAGGAGGTAGACAGAGAAAGACATGGATGGACAATATCAAAGATTAGATGGATGTAACATGCTATAGTGACATTGAAAGGATAGCAAGAGAAGTGGACAAGTGGCTGAAAGGGTTGCAGACCTTCGTATTGAAGAGACCACTGTAGTGTAGGGAGGGGGAAACAATAGAGGGGTAGCAGAATCATCAGAAAATTTAATGAAACAGAGGGGTTGCAGAATTTCAGATTTAAATGAAATGGAGGGGTAGTAGAATTTTCAGATTTAAATACAATGGAGGGGTGACATGGTTGAGTAAATCATCAAGAAAGAAAAATTTGGGATGTCATTTGTTTCAATTAAAATCCCACATGGGAATTGGGATCATCAGGTTGGCATGAAGTGGAGGGGCTGCAGAATTTTCAGACTTAAAGGGAGGGTTTAAAGCTGAACGACAGATTTGTCATTGGGGGGAGGGGGATTCATTGATTGAAAAAAGTTTAGTACTATGGTAAGAAGCACTGTTGAGATTTTACTGTAAAGGACCTTTGAAATTTGATATTGATTTACCTTCATTAAACTGTTTAAAAAGAATTCCTTGTTTTATGTTTTATATAATATAAGGGCTGAAAGTAAAAGGAGGGGGTGGGTTGATTTTCAGCCAAAATGTATAAAATGAAGGGGTTCACTTTGAATGAGATTTTGTGAGTAAAATGGGAATGTGGCTCTTTCCTACAATTATAAACAACTAGTGTGATATAATTTTCTCAAGTTTGTATTTGTCTTAATTATAAGATTATGGAAAGGGTTCTCAATATCAAGTGAAGAGAATTTCTTTTTAAAGAGATGTGCTGGGAGATGGATTTTGTCATTGATTAGGGTCACTTTTGCCAATATTTTAATTTGATAAAGGATGCCATATAATGGTATTAACAAGTCCTGAGCTGCATAACTTGTCAATTACATATATTACTATCTATCAATAAGCTACTGTTAATACAAAAATTTATTTATTCATCGAGTAAACAATTTTTTCTTCTCCAGTTCTATACATATGACCCGTCAACAAAAGTGGCAAGGAAGGAAACGCTGAATGTAAATCGAAGACTAATGAAAAGGTAAATAACTCAATAAAGAGATGTATGTTGAGAACGGAAATATGCAGGCAGTTAAACATATAATCTTAGAGTCATCTCGTCTACCATCAGTCTCTTCTGAGCTTGTGTTGTACTCCTTGGCCATTATCAGAGGTCAGATTTTTGAGAGCATTACAGTGTGTTAGATGTGACGTTGCCAATATTATGTAGATATGACATCTATCAGTTTACAAGAAGAGGGAAAATCAAAGATAGGAAATGTACATGTTGTCATAGTTGTAGTTGTAGTAGTAGTAGTAGTAGTAGTAGTAGTAGTAGTAGTAGTAGTGGATAAATCTTCTACCATTAACAGACATGGCAAAAATCATGTATTCTGTGATGTCAGAGAGTGTGAAATTGTGCAATAAAAAAGGATATAATTGAACTGTATTGGCCTAAGATCACTTGAGTGAGGAGAGAACACAGAATTATGTTACTATCATTGCCTTTTCAAAGTTTTCACAATTGTATTCTTCGTTATGCGATTATTTGGCTCACTAGTGACAGAACAGGCTTATAAGTTAGATAAAGTACTGACCGGCAGTAATAAATCGATAGTTGAATACTGTGGTTGATTACGTTCCGTAAGCATTCGCAATTGTACTAATGACTTACGCTATATATTGATGTGTCTTTCATTGTATTTCTCCTCCTCTCTTCAGAAGGGAACTTGCCTGTCGAGAAAGAAAATCAAATTTTTAGAACTGATACAAACATGGCTCTAACGAACATGGGAACCTATCAAAAGCAAGGTAGGATTCGCTAATTTCCTTTATAATAGATCCTTTCAAGTTGTCTTATCAAATTTGTGACATCACCCGAGGGTCGTAGGAACATAAGGAAGGGGCTTCACACAAACGTCCTTTTATCGGTGGCCCAGGGGTTAGAATCTAACCCTAACCCTAACCCTAACCCTAACCCTAACCCTAACCCTATACTGAAGTCGCAAATTCAAAAGAAACTGCGTTATGTATTTTATGTAACCAGTTACACGTGTAACCAGTTACTGATTACCAGTTACGTGTAACCAGTTACTGATTACCAGTTACGTGTAACCAGTTACTGATTACCAGTTACTGGTTACCAGTGACATGAAACTGGTTGCAGGTATTGTCTTGGTCACAAATGGAGCTACAGTGATGAAGGGCCTCATTGTTTCAAAGGCCTAATGTTGATTCTTAAGTAATCAATTAAGAAACAGACATTTCCATCTCTTCTGGTTTGGCTAGATGACATTTTTGCCTGAATATCTTAATTAATATGACACCAACCAGTCGAAAACATAATTATCATTAACGATGTTGAAGGAATTTCTAAAATTGATAACACATTACTTCGTAGCTTCAGCTAATAATACGTCTCCGATGCCACCGCTTATGGTATTTTCGGTTGACGGAGAGCCATATGTGTCAATGTATCAAGCAAGGGATACAATTTTCAAAGACATGTCACACAGTGCATTGAAAACATTCATGAGTCGACATAAAGTAAGGTCGATTATGGCAAAAGGCGATTGCCGCCAAAGATTGGAAGGTGTTTTTGGACCAAAGAAGGGAGGACATTTCATAATCAAGCAAAGCGACGCACAGGGAATACTCCGTAAAAGAAACAGCACGTTAGTTGCTGAGCCAGAAAAGGACTACAGTTCTCCACAGGCAATCACTACCCTAGAGTGTATGTCACGAAATGAATTTCGGCACTGCAACACAATGGATGGACTCGGATCTTTTCTGGATGCAGTCGGCCCTGCACCAATTCTGCCTACAGAATATCGTATTGGTACTGCAGAAACAGAAACCACCTCAATCATTGACAAGGAATTCCCACCCATGGACACAACAGGGGATGTGTTTAGAGAAGAAGATGCCGTTGTCCAAGCCCTTTGCAACATGGCCGGTATCTTTAACCCTCCTCCTTGCACAGCAGCAGCAGCAGCAGCAGCCAGTAATGTGACATGTGCAGAAGAATGCCCTGCTGATGGTGAAACTGCTGCTATGCCAACTATCAGTATTGCAAGTGTTCCTAGCACGTCAGCATATGCCAATGCAACAACAACAGAGGTACCTAGTGAACGTCGTGACAGCAGTGAGACAGAATTTGGCAGCAGTTCAACAGACACCAGTGAGATGGATGGGAATAAAAAAAGCTCCTGCGAGGAAGGCAGCGACAGTGACAGTGGCAGTGCAAATAGTGACCATGAAGAAGGCACACTGGAAAAGGAGTTTGAAAAAATGCAACGTTTTTATACAAAAACCTTGAATCCCGAACGGAGGACAAGATCGCTGAATGGAAAAAGCACCATGAAAAAAGCAATGCAGCGGATTAATGCATATTCACAGCATGTTCAAATCGTGAAAAAAAGACAACCACACCTCAAAGACTACTCCGATGTTGATTTGGTAACTGAATTTAGTCATTGGCTTTTAGAAAAAAAGGGACTTAAGACTGGAACTGTGGCTGGTTATGTGCAAGCCATAATGTATGCATCGAAATATTCCCACAGGACTGTAGCACCCAGTGGCAACTTCGATGGGATTCCTGTAATTGGGCAACTACGGAACTTACAAAGCGAGCTACAGGTATGTAGAAATATAAAGCACAAGTCAGTAACACATTTATATATCATAGATATATTTGATAAGATTTAAAGACCTATGGCCTAAGTGGAAAGAGCAAATTATTGTTTGCATCGTTCTTTTGCTTTCCGATCTCTAAGTATCATACCTATATGTACCATATATACAATATAGTCCATCAGCTTTGTTGTTCATGTCGGACCATGATCGTAACATAATGTTGTCATTTTCTCAACAGCGCATAGCCGAACATGAAAAGAAATTGGAAGACCCCAACTCGAACAAGGCGAAAAACTTCACATGGGGGCAGGTGATGCAGGTTTTAAGAAGAATGAAGGAAGAGTTCGAGACATACAGTGGCAACATTTACGGAAAGGCCAGGTTGCACCATGACTTTTTGATACTTCTCCTATTCTGCAGTGCATGCCCATCACGCAACGTGGACATTATGCGTTTGCGCATTGCATACGACAAAGAGCCTGACATGAGGGTGCAGGGAACAATGGAGGACAACTACTTGGTGTTTTACAAGGATGGCGGAGTGAAACTGATCACATTCAACTTTAAAACGAAAACGAAATACGGTGTGAACAGAATAGATATTTCAGAAGCGGACTATCTGGAATATCACCTGAGACAGTACAAATCAAAGCACAGGCAAAGGCTGATGAGTGGCAAGGAGCACGACTTTCTTTTCATGAGGAGCTCAGGGGATCCGTTTCTAACGTCGGAGTCATTCACTGTGTACTTGAGAAAGACATTCGAGAAATTCACGGATGGCCTTTCATTTACCACAACTACATTACGGAAGGCACTGGTAAACTGGCTGTACGAGGAAAAGAAGGACGATGAGTTGAAAGCCGCTGTAGCACGTCTGATGAGTCACAGTAGCAGGGTCCAGAGACTGCGCTATTACACGAAGGAGAACGAGCACAAGATGAAGACTGGCGTTAGCCACTTATCGAACACCACGGCTGCTACCCTGGGAACAAAGAGGTCAGCACCCTTTGAGAAGAAAGAGGACAGAAGACCCCTCCAAGATCAGGTGGTTGCACTACTAGCAGGTGAGTCCACCTTGAAGAAGCCAAGGGTACTGCTAGGAAAGGTTCTTGCAGTGGACTACGAGCGGCAGGTTGTGGCAATGAGCGAGCTGGAAGAAACAGATCAGCCAGGGAAGTATAGAATGAACATCGGCACGTGGTTTGAGGAAGAACTGCAATCGATAGTGAGCCCGATAGATGTAAACTATCAAGATGGAACGAACATGTATGTTCTGCGAACTCCAAAAAGGGAGATTCACACGTATGTGAGAAAAGGCATGGAGACAGCTGCCGCCGCGGATGATGAAGCTGACACAGCATGGATTTGAACAAACGTAAAATATGAATGAACCTGCTGGTAGTAGCTACTATTTTAAATTCAATTAAAACAGCCGATTATTTTGTTTGGAATCGTTCACAATAATAACTATTAATATTAGCGAATTTTATTTTACATCTTTATTCTAATGACATTCTATGTACAACTTTCAAAGTTTTTAATTACCCTTTCAATATCAACCATTGAAATGCTTAATTCAAGTCGACTTTCTTCATTTGACCTCGATGTCAATAAGAGGCAGGTTTGAAAAGGCATCAATTATTGACATCAATGACTCATTGTTATGCAAATATCTTAAAAGACATGTTTTAATCCACAATAACGTAATTGAAGCAGTGGCTGCCTAAAATGAATTAGTTGGAAATAGTAGAAAGAATGCCAAAGTGAGGAGTTTGTCAGTGTGCCTCGATTGGAAGAAGAGGCATGGGTTGTTTTTGCGAGAATTTTTAACTGTAGCAGATATTAAATAATCAAAAACGTGAAATACATTCAAACCCCGTTGATCTTACTGTCTA
>JAAAKM020006971.1:14053985-14088867 GCA_010016025.2 Alatinidae sp. Z8VKAUB7J3 | reverse complement strand
CATTGTTTTACAATGAGTTTGCAAAATTTGCCGTGATTCTGCTGAAATTAGAACTAGCTGTAGGCCCTTTCAGGTTCTTGTGAAAATTCACGTTCTCCTGCCTGCGGGTTTTTGGTTGGCTTGAATAAGTCCATACTATCGGGGATACAGTAAAAACCCGCATATATAAAAAGAACCAGCTTTTTCAAGAACCTTTACGCTAAAATTTCCTAACAATTTTCGTAAGAGATCATTACACGGATACACAGTTGCAAAATTGTTGAGCTATTCTTGAAAACACCGTTTTTGTCACCTTGCGCCCCCCCTCCCCCCATGTCAATGTTGAAAACAGTTGCATAAGTTGAACATCGCGATGACTCTGTGGAAAAATGACCTTTTCCATAAATCAACATTGATACGGGGGGAGGGGGGGCAGAAAACCAGTTTTTTTGTCAATGGCTCAACAATTTTGCAACTGATTGTCTGAAAACCATGTAAGGTCAAGGGCGTGTAACTCACTCGCTGTTTGGGTTATTTTCACCAATTTTGGAGAGCGAAAAGGTCTTTGTTAGATCGATGTTTTGTTTTCATTTTTTTTTTCATTATTGCCATTACAGGAGTAAAAACTTGCTTATCAAAAATGGCCTAATTTTCAGAAAAATTGACATTTTGATGTCAACTTATAACAAGGGCCGTGGCACTTTGGGTATCACCGAAATAAGTTGGTTTTTTGCCTTTACGATGCTGATAAGTTTTTTAATCGAATAAAATGCATATTTTTGGACTTTGTTTATTCTACCTTGACTGGCATAGCTTTTCATTAGCATATGACTTAGCTCTTGAGGGGCATAAATTTTCACAAAACGGTTCTATAGAAGTTCTGATGATAATTAGCAGTAATTCCAATTTTAAGAACACAAAAGGTAATCAGCGGTGGAAAACATTATCAGAACATTTAATTTTGAAAGAATTTTCCAACTCATTTCTTTTTAGAAAAATCTTGTATCAACTACCTTGCGGCTTATGAAGTTGAACAAAGGAGGCTACTTTCGTGATACCCATAATTCCCTGCAGTTTCTAAAATTGCAAACCCACCAGCTTAACTGCGATGAAAATAATTGTTTCGCTATTATTACTGCTCAAAAATTAACAATGTTGTTAGTCTTTTTCAATCTAATTTGCTACACGAGTTTGCAAAACCAATGGCAGGCAAGTCACAACACTCGCCACAGCACGGCAAAATGACAAATTGGAATCAATTGTGTGATGTTTTATCGACAATGAATGCATGAAAACAACCACGGAACCTTCCCTCTACTTTTCAAATGGAAAATAGATAAAAATCCTATATATTGTAGTTTAATAACTATTTCTTATTTCTCATTTTATCCCTATGATGGATTTCATTTTGCAATTCACAATGTCCCATCCCAGGCCGAGAAAGTAAATTGTCAATTACGTAGCCATACACTATCCAACAACTGTTCCCAACGATACCATTGTATAATAAATTCAATGCAGCAACGGTACTCACCACGGTACTCACCCAATCTGTTACCCCAAAACTAGCTAGAACTATAATAAAAAGGGAGCTCTCCGTAACTTTCTGTGTCTCATATTATAGTTAATGCGTGCAAGAATCTTGCTACCCTTACGATATATGTTAGCGGTTGCAATTGGACCAATACAGCACAAAAACATCCACGGTACTCACTTTTTATAATGAAAAAGATTTTATTTTGATTATTATCTACAAAAAAAGTGAGTACCGTGGAGAATTTTCTTCCTCATCCGGGAATCGTCAAAAATAGTTAAAACGATTTGACACCATCTGAAAGAATTTTTTGTTTTCCATCCTTTCCAGGTATCAGTTTATTTGTAAAATTGTTTTCCAATTTTATATTTAATATTTGAAGCCAACGGTACTCGGTGAGTACCGTCGATATGCTTGAGTTGCTCTCACTCGCAAGCAGTAAGTTTGTAAGACTAGAATGAAGACGAAGCCTGCATTGAATACCACCATTCAATGCTGTTTTATCAAATGAATATCACTATCAGATAAGATATGCTCATTTCCAAGGCACATTTACCAAAACTAAAAACCTGATTGAGCATAGACCCGGTTATTAAAGCATTAAGTATACATTCTGAAGTAGTTGCGTGGAAAATCAGATTTTATTCGACAGTTGAAGCCCCTATTTTCAAAGGAGCAACAAAGTGGCGTCAAATCAACATAACATGCTGTATTTTTTAATCTATCTAATATGCTGTCAGTTCAAGCTATAAAATGTATCTATCGTTTTTCAGGCGGTATTAGTAAGATGTTAACCCTGATCAAATTTCATCCATGTAAATTAAGGCGTTTTTAAGTTATGCGCATTTTAAATTTCAACGCGTTCAGACAATCAGTTGCAAAATTGTTGAGCTATTCTTGAAAACACCGTTTTTGTCACCTTGCGCCCCCCCTCCCCCCATGTCAATGTGTTCCTCGTGTCTGACAATTGCTTGTAACATCAAAGGAAGTGTTGGCTTAAGGCATGAAGAAGACGCTTTCAGCTCAGCTTGTTTGGCATACACGATTGGCTCAATGTATAGAGTAGCCTGACGTCCATATTGTTAGCGCCGAACAGCGACCCTGATAAAATGTTAAAAGACAAACAAAAACAGTTCTCTGTGAAAATAAACGAGTCACGATTATAGACAGCATTACAGTGTATGCCATGTTAAGATCCAAAAACGTACCGAACAACATTGCTAGATCGATAACAAGAGCAGCTTGGTCCAATGAAAGCTTCACATGCCATGCAATTTGATGGTGTAGTCGACCGCACCTTATCTCAATTAAGCCGACATTCGACAGGTAATGCGTTTTTATTCATTCCCTTGACCCTATTTTGTTCGGGGAAAAAAGAGGGGGTGGCATTTCTCAGCCGTAAATTTAAAAGCTAAATGTTCCTGTCTTCTTTTTTTATTATGTGTGACGATATAATTGCGTGTTCATTAAGGAAATTGGTTTGAGTCCGGTAAAATTTTGCCTTTTAAAAATATGAGTGTGGTGAAAAATCGAACAGAAGCTTTACGTTAAACTGCTATGTTCAGGACCAGTGGCTTTTAAAGTCGAGATTTAATAAACATTTAAGCAACACTCACTACCTTTTCATGTTTTACCAAGTACTTTAAGAAAGTTGTAAATAGATTTGAAAATTTTACTTACAGAAAGTTTGCTTAATTCTAACTCCAACTGCAGAATTGCTCACAAATTTATTAATACGGCATGAAGAGTGTTCACTTTAGTACACATAAACGCCCCCAAACAGGAAGCTTAATGGACGTAGAGCCAAAGTTTTTCCACTATTTTAGCACTTAGCGAAACTACTACAAGTTTGGTAAACTGCGGAGGCTTGGGACTCACGCGTGCAAAGCCAGAGGGCGTCTTCTGTACTTTGTGTTAACTTCGTCTTCAAAGCATTGATATATAGCCTGATATGCTGAAAAAACCTTCGGGGCACCATACGCCGCCCCAGGGAGTACCAAACGCAGATCTAGTTTATGAAATATTTGCCCTGCGAGTGGCTCAAAGAGGCCCAAAAGCTGAAAGTGAATTAAGTAGTTGAACAGTACGAGAACCATAAACAATGTTGTGCCGGTTTTAAAACGCAGAGAAGCTAAAATAGTTTGGGAGTTCAGTACCGCAGTAAAGCAACCTTTTTCTCTTCTCCCTAATGCACAAACGTTTCCATCGATTTTCCATCGTCTTACTTCACTCAACTTTGGCGAGTAGAACGAATGAAGAGCTGTACTTAAAAGCCTACTTCGTTTCCATATGTACCATTCGTAAATTTCTAGAGAGTACCAGGCGACTTTGGGGTTCCAATAGTGAGAAAGGCTAAGAACCAATGGTCTAAAACCTATGTTCCCAAGGATTTTTTTTGCGACCTTGCGCCCGCTACAGCTCCGGACCTTGACGAAAAGTTAAGCAAAATAAGTCTTGCAAGATAATTTTTTGATGAAACCTGCCTCATCAGGTAAGTATTAAAAGTGCGTCCTAGTTTTGTTATATCCTTTGCTAGCTGATCAAACTGATTCGAAAACTTATCAAAATCCGTATTTTAAACCATCGAACACTCTATAAAACCAAGAAGATTACTGTAATCTTGCCTGTGGATTTGCAATGTAAAGAATTTTAAGCTTCTGTAATAACAACCGATGCATCTAGATCATATAACAACCTTTCTTAGTATAACGGCAACATACTGTTAATGGATTTGGTACTTTGAGGAGATAAAAGTGTGATTGTGATTATTATTGATAGATAAGAGCGGCGACCCGCTCAACCCTTACTCCTCCTTGCGGTATGCCGATTATGGAGGCGTTACCCACGTGGAGGCCGCGACCCACTCTTCAGAACCTACAGTGCCAGTGATTTTGTTTGGTTATCTAAAATCTAACACACGAGAGACGAGAGTGGAGGATGAACAGATAGAGGGAGAGAAAAGGAAGACGTGAGAAGGGAAAGGAACAGAAGAAGGAAGGAAAATGTAAGCCTGAGTTTAAGGCCACAATGGGTACAATTATAACGCGAACAGGTGGATGGATCTTCAGATTCTTGTCTTCATTCAACACATGTGCCAAGGAATTGTAGAATACACCACGATTTATTATTTTTCGCGCCTTTTGTTCTTCCAAATGAGATGATAACTTTTATATTGTGACAGATTATAATTAAGAAGCTCAAAGTATTTTACTTAATAACTTTAGAAAGAGGTTTATTTTTTGTTGTCTAGAATTAGCAGTTGCTTAGATATTAAGTTATGTTAGTATGGAGGCCTCGTTGGCGCACAGAAAGCAGAAATTGAGAATGACATTGTGAATTAATAGCCAGGCATGTTTTTGTAGTTATTATTCTTAGTTAACTAAGGAACTTACTGCCATCGTCAATTTGCAGTCCAGAAAGATTTGATATACTTTGTCAGTACACGAATAGAGCCCTATTGTCTCTCAACACGTGTCATGGTTCCTGATCCGACGCTTTTTGTCCATTTGCTGCATAATCGCTGATGAAAATGTAATTACATGCCCAATAAGGTTTTGATGACTATGTTCGCGGTCGTTTAAATAGAATAGCGAGGATCGAAACCCGCAGAAATGGCTGGAAGGTAATGAGTTTAAGATGGCTCCTGTTTTGTTTGCCCTTTTTATCGCTTTTAAGGGAAGTCAGCGCTGTAAATACAAATGATGGGAAACATGTATTCAAAGAAGCGAAGATTTTGCTGAATGGTTTAGACGTCGAATCCAATTCATAGTTGACAAATGTCTAGCCCACGACTGGTTTTTATTTTGCATTACATGATATTTCGTGGTTAAACGAGCCTCGTTTTCACGTTTGGCTTTTAAGAGCCGCCGTCTGAAGTGCTTAACAGCCTCGAATTCCTGAGAGTGTTTGAAGCCTTGCAGCATATCTAAGGATGTGGCTTTTAATGTTTAAGCTTGGTTCAAGCTATTTGCGACTACTCTAGCTCATACGGTCGAGCCGTGAAGAGCGGGTAAACATTACCTTACAAGAAAAGGCCAGCAGTGGCCCCAGGCTTACCAAACTAACAGGTGTCACCTCTTGTGATGGTAAAAGGGAGATGCATTGTAAGGCTTAGAGACATAAAGCGCTGTAGAATTGCGGAGAAGCTGTATACACGTAGAATTAGAGAACGCCCCAGGTGCCCCGATTGTGGCACCACTGTCTACTATGTAGTGAACTTTCGTGGTTCAAAAAGAATCGAAATTGAAAAACACCAAAAACAGAGTAAATTAATAGCTGGTGGCTAAGATTAAATGAAGATCGGCAAAGAAGAAGCTAAGGACATATAGGTGTTGAAAGTCGGCTGGAAAAACTTGCTAACGGTGACCAGGATGAATAAAGTTCGAGTCGCAGTTGTGGCTTACTCTCTGATTTCTAGTGTCTTCCAAAATGAATAATGTAGTTCGATGTTAGCGTCGAATTTGCGATTGTGACCTAATGGGTGGTCGATGAAGTGTTATTGGAAAGTTGTGATTCGTCCAAGAGTTTGAAATTAGATAGCAAGATATAAGAAAACTAACGCACTTGAAGGCACGAGGAATTGAACATGGTATCGGTTAAAGATACGAGAAATCGAGCAATCGTTACCTTTAAATTATTCGTTGATGGAATGTGGGTTGCTATGAACATGGTATGGCATTAATTTGTGTAGACCAATAATTATCGTTGTTCTGTCTCATCTTTGTAGCATGAAGCGAAAATGAATTCGTTGCATACCAACATCAAGGAAGTCGAAAATAAAAAACGTATTCTCGAGGAATATGTAGACACCTTAAACGAGGAAATTGCACAACTCAAGGCCAAAGGTAAGCATAGGTTAAATACTCATGCATGACCCGTAAATTTTTCTTGGAACCTTTTTATTTGGAAGAAAAATCATTTGTTTAAATTTGCATAGATATAAAAAACAGGGAATAGACCAGTCTCGAACGGGGTTTCATAACCAGCGCAAAGTGACAATGCTTTAAATTTTGAATGAGCAAGTATCAAAGCTTAAAGTAACTGAGTACCCTAATTTATCGATTTCTGACTACTCCCTACCGGTCCTCCCACCCTACCCTGTTTTGGAAGATAATGTAGGCTTGGTGTGCTAATAACCCCTAGTTATGGAATCAGTACTGCATTCCTTTAAAGTTTATTCAGCAAGGTAAGTATAAGCAAAACAAGTATTAATAAAGTAGGTTTCTATTAATTAAGATAAGTGTGACGTTGTGTTTTACAATCGCACTTTGCGGATTTCCGGAACGCGCCTTTTAAATTCCTATCCATCTTCACTGTTTTTTGCTTTCTTAAATTTTGCCCTTGTGTTTGGCGTTATGCACAATCACAAAAAGCCAAGGGCACGAAAAATGCCCCACCCTTATCGAAATTTCACTTCCCTTGCCCCGGCATGAGTAACTGTTATATTCATATCAGCATGCAAACGCACGAAGAACGTTACCGAGGTACGGTATAGAGTCCCTCCTTTTCGACCGGGATTTTGAATATCTTTGTAAAAAGGTACGTCACTTTTGAGTAGGTTGTGCTTTCAAGTGCTCCCGGTCGTTCACGTACACTTACTATAGGAAATATGATTAACAGACGTAGATCGACAAAGTTCGTTACTTGTAGCTACTAGATTCCGGTGGAGGCCATCTTTTCCGTATTGAATTTACTTTAAATTGCCCACTTCGATACCTTTTACACCAAACTCTCCTTTTCAGAACAAATGACAATCGCAGCTTTCCAGGAACAAGAACAAGAACACGCCGGACTATTAAACTCTGCCAATGAGATGCGGGTGAGTTTGGTACTCTTTGACTCCAGTCGCTTTTTACTTCACTTGCTGATAATTGGGGGTAGGGAACATACTAATTTTTGTTTTTGTTAATAACGGCATGACGTCGCACTCTATTGTTAAGTAAATAATGTTTTTGATTTTTGTGCTGGAGGAATAACTTAAATATCTTGCCTTTCAGAGTAAAGGTGCTTTATCCAGTCTTAAGCTTGATGCACAACGTAACACTGTATGACTGGCGAGAAATCATGCCGAAAGGATTAACAACTATAGTATGATTTATTTTATTCTCTTTTAATAGCTTCGTTATCAATGCTAAAACGGCAGGACGTGTTGCTTTCATGCAGTCGCAGAGTCATGAGTTGTAATTTAGAGGACGTGTAGAGCTCTTTAAAAGGGGGACCTTTCCCCATTGCCAGGCACTTGGGGATAATAGTTTTCTTTTCTTTTGGATTGTGGAACGTTTGAGATATGGACTTCGGAGTATTGCGGAATACCTAGGCTGTTTTGAATTTATCTCTATAACAGTTATTGAAGAAATCCTTGATTGGTGTCTTATATAAGAGTTCATATTTTGCAATAGTTGTCAACCAAGTTAGAACAACATTTAACCCCATCATGAGATAATTTTAAGTAACGTAACTCATGATGGTTAGCATCGCAAGAGCAACGGCAGTACAGGAGAAGAAGAGCATATGATAAGTATAGTGATCGTCGAAACAAGGGTTATCAACTGATAATGAGCATCATGCACATTTTGCCCTTAGCTTGCTATCTCGTAAGAGACCCAAAGTGGAAAAACAATGAAGGATGTCTGTTGCCAAGTACTTGTGGAGTCGAAGGACGAAGGGCAGTGATTTACGTTTTAAGCAAATTATAAAGTAAACCAAATCTAAATTTTAATAGCATGCTTAAGAACAGTGGTCTATCAGTGTCGTAAGTCTATCAAACGATCTCTTGTTGTTTATAAGGCTAGTGGATCACAGTGCATTAGTTTAAAAAGGCAGACTGATTGTTTCTTGGATTTATGTTATGCACAGTTGAATAACGAATCGGCAATCTGTTATGCCGTGATTGTGAACTATCACTGCCGTGCCTAACCAAAGTGTGTGAGTTGGTTGCATAAACTACTCAGCAGGGCTGCCTTCGTATGAAAGCATTTGACTTCCAAAGAGGCCCTACTCTTCTTACTGGGTCTTTATGGAGAACCCAATGTACAACCTCCAGATCAGTACATATGCTTGACCACTGAAGTTCTCTAGAACCTCTCTTTGCCGGTAAGGGTTGATAATACACAACCATAATTTATCGGAAACTGGGCTACTCATGGAGTGATAGGTTTCACCAGAATTAGTGGCGACTTTACAATAAAGATGTTTTAACATGAGTGATAATCCTCATTGTGTGAAATCAACCAGTTTAAACAGATTCTTTAGAACCTTGGGAGATTTTATTGGCCAATTTGAAATTCCTTTGAAAAAGAGACCGACATCTGATGTTACTAGTTTTTGTATCATCGAAACAGTGAGGTAGTTTTGTTAATATTGTGGCCACTGTTACTTTCAATGATGGAGTCCTACCTACAATGAATGAAATACTAAATATAATCATATCTTCTTTTTCTGCCCAAGTAGAAATCTGATCCACCTTCTCATCAATTATGAAAAGTGAACTTTCTTCTGCAACTTGATTTATCTGAGCAGGGATTTTAGACAATTAAAACCTCTTAACATTGGCGATTTGTCTCCATTTATCCCAGTTTGTCCATTTTCACAGCGTTCTTTCTATTCCAAGTTTTTAAAGTGTCGGTAGGTTAGGCTTTCTAGGTATAGACTGACACGACCCCATCGGTAGAAAATTGTTAACATTTAATGAAGAAGCGTCTGTTCGGGTTGACATCTGACTCATTTTGGTTGTAACAGCCGTGGCACGTCACTCCTACACTTGGTGAAACAGCTGCAAATATATTTAAAGGTCTTCAATTTGGTCGATTGGGTGGTAACAACTTCTTATGGCTCCGCTAAGTGTTTTTTTCGTAGCAGTTCATCTAGCCATTATCGCTACATCGTTAGGATCGAACAGTATCGGTAAACAATCTTCAAGTTTTGCCAGGAGATCCTGTTGATTTCTTAAGAAACAGATGCTAAAGTTATATTTTGACACCCGAGGAAAATATTTCCTGTGTTTAGGAAACATTGGAAGACATTTCTAACTAACGAACGCCACAAACAAGGACTTTGTCAAAGTTTTTTGATCGGGAAAGCTTTTAAGTCAAGACAAGTTCAACCATCCCTTTCTTTATAAGTCAACGTCGAGAGATTGCTGGCATGTTTGCAGTATATCAGGACTGAGTTGCGCAAAAGACAGGTATTCGAGTTAAGAAAATCCAGGTGAAACACAGATCGTTTCCATCGAATTACAGTACTTTGGCATCTTTGGTTCGTTGATTTCCTTGGCTGTGTATCGGCCATGTTGACACCTACAAAGATTTCATGTGGCGAGAAAACCACAGGGGACCTGGAGAAAGTCGTGTGTGTTCTTCTCAAGAACATAATACCACGGGTAATGCAATCATTAAAGTATTTGATAGCCTCGATGTGATATTATATATTTTATTACGAGGCAATTAAGAGCATTTTTGTTAGAAAGGGCTTGGTTACAAGGATCATTCTTTCGGCGATCTTGATTATAAAGATGCACTTCCCATTGACTTCGACTGGTGGGATGTCGTATTTATTGGGATTTCTCGGATTATGCATGGTTTTTAGTTCAAATGCTGGAAATAGATAGGGGACGTCATCAGGTGGTGACGTACGGGTTCTTTAACGTCTTTTTGGTGTGATTCGTACTGTAAAAATGGAGGCTCGAGAAGATGTTAATGCCATAATTAACATTCCCTTTTTGCAGTAAAAAGCTTGCGTCTTTGACAGGCTGGTGTTTTTCTCTAGGAAGGTCTTTCTCGTAATGCAGGATCCTTTTCTTTCTCGTGATATGGGATCTCCAGAATTGCTTCTTAGCATTTAGTGATATGATGATTCGATGCTCCTTCAACTCTTCGTGATGAGTGACTTAATCTTTAAACCCTAAGCGTAAGTGTTTCATGACTATTGAAATACATAGGAGATTGTGACATACTTTTCACGTCATGAAATAATTTACACCGCTCCTAGCTATTTGGTGTTAACACCATCTATTTTGTTTAAGCAGAGAACGATCACTGCAGAGTATTAGGAACCATCGAGCAAGACGTTCTCAGCTGCTACCCGACAGATCTTAGGCTTTGCCTCTGTAGGGGCTTTCCATGTGTTGTTTGGACTTGCTTGCCGTCCAGGCTACTCTCTTCCTGATTAGCATGTCATGTCATCAATCAATATACTCTCCGATGTATTCGAAATCCCTAGCAAGCTCCGTTATCGTGCCATGTGAAAAGGAAAGTTAACTGTTTAATCGTGGGTTTTAAGTTAATGCTTTACTATTAAGCCTTTCCAGAAACCATTAGCGCAAGTGCAAAACCCAAGTTTTTATGGTGTGTATTTTTGAAAGGATGCTCTAATGGAACTGTTCAAAGCGACTCTACGTTGTGGCCTGCTCTTTTTTGTCGAATTTACAATACCCTGTGTCCTTATGTTACGCAGATCTCAAGAATAAGTACCCACTTATCTTTCACACCCAAGGTCTAGTATGCGTCATTCTGGACTTGTCAATATAGAATGGCCTTAACAAATTTTAATAACTTAAGAAGCTGTTCTATTTTATTTGATATGATAGAGACAAGGAGGAATTTGCGCAACAGAGGCTAGGGTAGAAATATATTAAAATAATAAATTGCACACGTGTTTCGAACAGCAGACGAAGCGACACGTTATGTTTGACCAAACGTTTAAGTCAATTTATACCTTCAAAGACGCTTCTACCTAGCACGTACAACTAAGAATAATTAATGTTTGGAATATTATTTCTTATGTCACCATGATGGAACACCTTAGCTTCAGATGGCTGTGTGATCTCAATGTAATATAATAGGATAGGAGTGTTGATTTAGTTACATTAGCACTATCTACGATTGATTTCTAACCATTTTTGCACCATGCAATGTAATTGTTCAGTAATGCAGGTAGGCGTTATGAATGGCAACTGTAGGTGAATATAATCGAACACTGTAGGTGAACAAATGCCTATCTGCCATTAGTAATATTCCAAAAGAATAGTGAGTGAAGGATCCTAAGGCTCATTTTGTGTGAACATGCCACCGAACGTCAACCCCCTGGTTGGTAGCAGATGCAAGAATTTAAAAGTATACATATTGTAATATAGTCAGATAGATGTGACTGCAGACTAAGTACACGGAATTAACAGAATTACGAGTAAACTCTTCTAAAGTAATGTGAAGAAATGCCCGCCAGTTTAAGGAAACTAGACCGGTTGTTGGTTTCGACCCAGTAATGCACAGTGCTAACTACTGTAGAAAGGTACAAATTAAGTACAAGGAGAATCTCATGTTAGTAACCGCCACGGGGCATCCAGTGACAGGATGCAGCAGATGAACAATTCATGATCAGTGCCAACAGTTATCTACCACCAAAATAGCCATGATGTGCAGTATCCTTAGGTATCAAAGTTAATAACTGACGAGTGACCCTCTCCCCTCCCAACTGCTTCAAAGAGAGCGGATTCGTTCCGGTCATGTTAATCACGTATCTAGGACTAGTGCTTATTTTTCCCACCAAGTTTCATCCCGATCCCTCCACTTTATGTGTTTTCCAAAATTTTAGGTTGCCCCCCCCGACACCCCTCAATTTGTGCTACCAGGCAGAGAAGCAAGCCATGAGGCAGGCTCAACCACCCAGTAGGACCGCCTCTCGCAGATTATGGAAAGCATCTGTCATCAATGAGAACAGATACTACATCCGTTCCTTGCCAAAAGGCCGAGAAGCACCACTCTCATTCTACTAAAAAATTTTATCCATTGTGCCCTTCTTTTTATGTAACAGCACATTTTGCTCTCTTGTATTGCGTGTATTGTACGCCTTCTATTCAAAAATAATGATTATTCATTACTGACATTGTAAGATAAACTTTTAAAAAATTAATGGCATTGCTACAGCCATTTTAGCCACCCAATTCCACAGTCCTTTGAGAGTGGTCTCTTGTAACAAAAGATCATAAAATTAACAACAACCTGTACTATTTTCACCCTTATCATTTCTGAGAACTACTGATATCTGACTTCTATTTCTGTAAGATGGAAACATTGGTCGCTCTGTAAGGGGCTTCTAAATGAGGCTATCATTTTGCTGCATTGCAAGAAATCAAAGCATTGGGTACTTTCTTATTCACGTTTTCGTAAAACAGTGCTGGCATTTATCCCCTTAGTAAATTTATGTGTCACTGGGCGCTTTTAAATAACTTAGATGAATGGAATAGTATGAAGACCAACCTACTGCCCTGGGCGAAATTTGAACCCGAGCAGTCTGCGAGCGCAGCACTGACTTATTTCTTAAACTCGGGTTACGCCTAGTAAAATACTAATGTAGTTTAAATGCCAAAAAACATGCTCAGAAAAGATCTTTTCATGATCCTAGAAAGGGATCTACGCAGACTTTCTTCGAGTTTGTTTCCATAAACATTCTGTAATAGGCTTTATCAGGCGCAGACTGGGTCATATGCAAATTACTAAAATACATCACTTGCAGTACTGTCGTTAGACTGTCATAACGAGATTCCTAAAAGTTATTCCAGGAGAAAAGGATTTATATTTCACATCAAACGAGTACGCTTATAGATTTCGTCTACATTCCAATACAGTACTTAATTAGGGTACACTGGTACAGCATTTGGCAATCAACTAGGCCTATTCAAATCATCGCAATTGATCATTTCGTGGTCACGTGTACTGTCTTGTAAGATATGTATAAAATTAGTAATAAAATAACTTACTCTAAAACTCTTATCCTTGTCTGCTTTAAGCTCGCTATCGAACGATTTAACGGTCCCAGTAAACCCTCGAAAAAGTAAATATTCTTTTACCATTCCATCAACAGTGCCCGCTAAGGAGGCCATGTTTGTTATCCGATGTCTTTGCCACAGGAAGCCGACAAGCGTATCATGCCAATATCATGCACGTTTGGGACAGCTGGCACACTTCACCCCTTGCAATGCCAGGCGATTTTGCGCGTCACAATATTTTAAATATTAGATTAATTTGGACAAAGAATCACCATGGACAAGACGTTTTTACACTATTTTAAACAACCTATAATTAAGTAGAAGGCTTAAAACATTAATTAAAGTTTGCAGCTTAAAATGTTTGGACGGTTTCAACAAAGCCACGCCCTCACCCTCCGAAAGTGATTTCGATACTTCGTGGGCGTACGTTGACAGTTGCTTGTTTCAATGACAGCAAAGTCACCAAAGTCAGCAAAGTCATATAGAGAGTATCAATACCACAGCTTGTTATATTTGGGGTAAGTTTCGATAGAACTTTTCCATTTCAATATCAAAAAAAGATAAATGTACTGTGCGCAGTCATGATACCTAAGATTACACGCTGGTATCATGCCGACACAACAACCCAACTACTGAATGTCGCACTTTTGACCTCCGCCCCCTGAATTACGCTGACAGAATAAAAAATAATCATCATAACTTAAATTAGTTATTTGTTTGGCGATACAACATTATACCACAAAATGATATAATTATTAACTTGCACGTATATTAAGGGCCGATTTTAGAGTTTTGGGGCAGAGGTACCAATGTTGGGGGGGGGGGCATTTGCGATATAATGCAAAAAACAGGAACATTGCCGTTCCCTTATTTTTCGAATTTGGCGAATCCTGTAAAGTATCAAAAGTTGTGACTGCAGATATGCATTTTTATAAAAGATGAAAGATTTCTTAATCGAGGCCAAATTTAAAGGCTTCTAAATTATCTTGACTCTTGCAGTGACGTCAACCGAAACAAATGACATCCCAAATTTCTATGCCTCAATGGCGTGGAACCATGGTATAATGGCTAGCACATCATGTTGCAGCACTGAAGGACGGGGTACAATTCCTCGTGTTCCTACGTTTTCACCATTTAGCTTTTCATCCTTTGTCATCATCCAATCACTTCAAGTGGTGACCCAAAATCTGAGCACGCTCCTAAGCCCATAGCACCCAGCATTGGCTCACTAACACAGAGACTCTCTCTCTAACCCACGACGTCAACATCGCAACTCAACTCACACTTCACGGGAGTCGGGCTAGCTAACAGAGACAACACAACAATCGAGTCTCATACCTTCACTTCTAGCAGGTGAGTTGTATAGTGACCCGAAACAAATGACACGCCAAATTTCTATGCCTCAATGGTATGGGACCATGGTGTAAAGGTAGCACATCACGTTGCAACAACGAAGGACGGGGATCGATTTTCCGTGGTCTTACGTTTTCACCTTTAGCTTTTCATTCTATGTCATCATCAATACACGTGACTCTCAACCTGCTGACTTAAAGTTAAGTCGACACTTATGGCCTAGCAGAAGTATTACAGGAACACTGTAAAGTTCTAAACATGAGTAGGAAAAAGTTGTTGGCAATTGTCATGTTCTTTCAATCTTAGGTTATAACAAACACAATTTACACTGCATTTGATTTGTAAGAGTGTGACTATCATAAACTGCTTAGAATGGATCATAAGCCAACCCCAATTTGACAAGGATTTTGCCAAAAATCTTTGCCATCTTTTTTACTCCTAGTATTTCCTTCGGGTCGTTTAATAAAGACCTTAACCTTATATTTTCATGGGTTCGAGCCCCGGTTGGTGACATATTTCTATCTTTAGTATCTTTTTAAAACTAATATTTTAAACCATCTCTTTTCGATGATACTTTTTAACTTTAAATGGTCTTTGGACAGAGAAACGGGCCAGATTGCAGCCCTTCCTTAGCCAAGTCACGTGGCGAGGACAGGCTGGTTTCCGTTGAGCTGGATGTCGATGTCCACCGGTGGATAATTGGGAGCTAATGTGCCGACTAGAGAAATAGGGCACGATAACATGGGAGGCTACCTAGTTCAGTTGGTAAAGCAATATGCCGCTATAGTATGGGTCATCAGTTCGCGCCCCGGTGGTGACATGGTTTTCTTTTTTCTCTAGTGTTCTTTTCCAGAGAGACTTTAATTCAAGTTGAGGTTCAAGGACCCAAGGGATCCTTCTTATAATATTTTCTCGGTGCTTTCTTAATCTAAAGGATTCGAGAGTCACTATCTTTTCGCAAACAAACCAGCTGTTCTCTCTGGTAGATATTTGCATACAGACAACTTTAATGATCACCAATTGATAAAGGTGCCAGACATGGTATTCGTAATACGACTTCTGGATTCAAATATTGCAGTCACACCCCGAAGTTGCATAACGGGCTGTAAAAGTTTTGACTGGAATGTAAGTCTGCTTTGTTCTCTGCTCCCAACGAAGGCAAACAGAGTTCTATTTCGTGATATAATGGTTCCACTATCAAGATCACATCCCAACATCTAAAGAACTTGAACGAGCCGAAAATGCATCAATTGCTTTAACTGTTTAGCACAAATAGCTAAAACTTTGCCTTGAATAACCCGTATTTACTAAAACGTTTTGTCATGTAAGTAAATTGTTGTTCACTATGATGTAAGAGGCATATATTCAATCCATAGATAGGGTATTACCATATTGCGATTCTTAACATTTTTAAAGACGACAGGGTGGTCCCGGACTTTCCAATCTGTCAACTATAACGTCTTGCAATATTTTTACTTTCTCATTACGTCTCACCCACTGCAATGGATTTTTCTGCAGTCATCTTTGAAAATATTACCATTGTCCTGTCTTCTGTTGAATCTACTAACAGCATCCATTCCTATGTTTATGTTTTCAGACTTTTGACAAGTTGTTTTCAATCGTTTTTTATATTTCCAGCCAGTGCAGTGGTACACTCCCTAACAATGTTTTGGTACCTCTATCTGGTGCTCTTGTGTTTAGCCCAATTTATTGAAAATATCTCTTTTCCACTCGCTAAATAATGATTTTTAGCTGGATCAGTTATCGTGATATTGACTATGTAAAGTAAAGGAACAGCACACGTATAGGAGACAGATTGATTCCATTAACAATGATGATCAGTATAGAGGGTCGATGATTAAGACTTTGATTCTGTATCATCATAATTTAATGGAAGCCACAAAGGGGTATTCGTTGCTTTCGGAAGGAAGTAGTTCAAAGTTAAGTCGAAGAGGAAAGCTTGTTTTTCTTCGTCAAATCTATTCGGAATGACAATGGTCAGGCTCACTTGTTCTTACGTTTCAGACAAGCTTCTTAGCTTAAAGAACTTTTTCCTCTGTGTTTATGTTGAAACTGAAGTTTCTTGAAATTTCTCCTACCACTCAAATATGGTGTATTAACCCTCTACCTCCTCCGAACTTGTGACTTGTATCGTAGAGATTTCCCAATGGTACAATATTCTGCACTGGTATCATAAATAATTATCTTCCTCTAGTACGGTGCTGAAGTGGAGGGAAGGGCCCTCCTCTGACGTCGATCTGACCCATACTTGTTTGCAGCAAGTCCCTTCACCAAACAGATACCTAATATTGACGTTTTTGTTAGCATTTGATGTCTGCGCCTTACTAAATCCGGCGTGATCTCTCCAGAGCATTCGCCCAATTTGGAAATTGAAGGTACCCCTGTTGAGCAGGTGGAAGACTTTGTGCTCCTAGGAACTGTTGTTCCAAACACATCTGATGATGGAAAAAGAAGGATAGCTCTTGCAAGTAGTCCTTTTGGCAGACTTTAAAAAGTATGTATGGACAAGAAGAAAACTTCCAAATTGTCTAATACAATTATTGTATCGTGCGTTAATTCTGCAAATTGCACACTATAGCTCAGAGACCGTGACCCTGAAAGCAGATGATGCTTGTAAATGAACTGTTTTTGAAACAATTACCGGAGGGCAAAGGAGAGGAAAACAAGAATGGACAAGCGCCGATTTGTTGGTACCCGAAAGATTCTTGATGTTAGGGATGACACTTTAAGCATGGTGAAGAAAAGACGATGCAACTGGTGCGGACATGTGAATAGAGAGGACAGCAGCAGCTTTGTCAAAAGAGCATACAAAGAAGATTTCATAGGAAAATGGAGACATGGAAGGCTCAGGAAGCGTTGAGTGAATCAAGTACGGGAAGGCCTGGAGATTCCTGTTCTCACGGCTGAAAGCAAAACAATGGATCGTGTCATCTGGAAGGAGTGTGTCAAGAAGGAATGTGTGCAGACCCACGGAGGGTTATGCTACTAAGTTAAAGTAAGTCAAGTTAGAATCCGTCCACCTCTGTCTCCTTCTATACTTTTTGCCAAAATTATTTTTACCTTAATATTTTCTAAGTCATCTAAAACATTATCGGCCCTAAAACGGCATCACTAATGATATATTTGTGTAACATGATAAAAGTGCAGGCAAACGTTTATATCAATAAAAAAATACATTAGAAACGATTTTTGTTGAAAAAAATAAGTATACCTTACTGGATAACCTGCTTTTTCTTAAATGTTTTTCATTCCATTTCCTGTGTCTCAGTCTTTGAGTTCCACAGGGAAGATGAAAACGTTATATTTGAGTATGCCAGGCTCGTCACCACATTCGACTGGTACACAAAATATTACGCTCTTTTTCCCCGAGTAAGAGTTTAAACAATGTGTTAAACCCATTCTAAGCCATGGTGGAAGGGAAGAATGCGTCACTTACAAATTTGAAGGCCAACCAGAAGTAAACCTTTGTAATAGGCGACCACGCTGTTCTCTCTACAACTTGGAGAGGCTTTGCGAGGACTATAATCCAATCCTGGTACAAATGCCAACCACCTCTTTAAGCAAAATGGGGTTCTTCACGGCCATGGGCATTAAGGCAAAAGACAGTTGACTGCTTGATTAGGCGCCAAAACACTTCCAATTAACTGAAAATGCCAAAAATGGTATAAGCTAATTTTGACATTTAGATTGCCATTCTAAGATCTGAAAGCAATTTTGGCTGTGTGGAATTGATCTTGGGGACCGTAATTTGCATGCCAACGGCTGTCACTTGAGTTGAGCGGCGCTGTCCTAAATACGTGGGTACAGACGACCCATAAAGCAAAGGAAATAAGCTGGGTAAATGGCTTGCTCAAAATGTAAGGTAACCTCTAAATTTTCTCCCACAGCATGCGCAGCGAAACAGATTCAATAGTTGACCCGGAATACGAGATGTGCTAGTCAAAATATTTGGCACGAAAAAGATGTATTGTGAAAATGATATCTTCCTAACTACATTTTCCTGAAGACGGTATTCTGTAAGATCTTTATCCATACCGTATTTGCATTATTTTGTCTTCCCACGGAGTTGCCAAGAAGAAATGCAACCAGTTAAGTAACTTCAGTACTGGTTTTGGCATAATATAATGGGACGAGAGTTCCAGACTTGCAGAATGTAGTCCGACGTCTTTTAGAAACAGTTTTATACTAGTTTATTTTCCACTTTAGAGCGGAGAGTATAGTGTTTAACTGCAATGAGCAAATAACAAAAGCTAACGAAAAATTCAATATCATGAAGAGGCCAGCCAGCCAGCCTTCAGGACGAGTCGGGCCCCTTATGGCCCTCCCCTGGCAACGGCGAGATTGTAAGATATTTTGTTATTTTATTAGAAAACACTTAGGAGGTTTTATCATTTTAAAGAGGCTTTTGTGCGTTTTCTGTGGAAAGTACAGTAGAGTATTCCATAACAATCAACTGGTCCGCACGAAGGTCGCAAAAGTTGGTCCGCAGATTCTGGTCTGCTGGACTGTAAACATTAGCGATCGTTTCATCACGTGATCATATTTGAGAAAGGGCGCCAAAACTTTTATCCACCGAGAAATGTGTAAGATGAGGTCTCAAACTGAACTAGGACTTAAAGTCATAGTAAATGAGTTGTAGCACCCCAAGTCACGTCTACAGATGAGTGCAAATTATGTAGAATTTAGTTCAGGAAATGACTATGCCTCTAAGAGTAGTATTAGAGTGAAGCGACACGAGTTTGAAACCAAATGCCGCCGATTAGACTGCGATCGCGACAGTTTGTTTGAGTATCAGTGAATTCAAAGGAGTCCATCATTATTGTAACTTTATTTTGTACCTTAGCACAATCCAGGATATATACAGGACCCCAAAAAGTTATCCTCAAGATGGTTACGTCTGTTGCGGAGACGCCAACAGTTGAGGACTTTATGTCGCCAACGCAAAGCTCTAGGAGGCGTCGAGGGCCTGTAAATCTAGGGACAGCTGGATCACCAAGAGGCTTGCTTCTGTCAGTGAACGATGACGAAAAAGAAAGAAAAAATCGAAGAAGATCACTTCATATTACGAATAGCATCCTTAGTCCAGGTGGAAGTGGAACTCCAAATGCCAGTCAAAGTGGTCAACACCATCGAGACAGGTAACATCCCTGTCAACAGTATTTTAGCTCCTTGAAAGTATAGTAATAGATGTACGGTCGTACCTAACGGTAGAGTTCTTTACTTTGCCAACACTGTAGAGAAGTATAGGCTAATTTGCAAACAGATTTAACTACTGTGTTTGCCTAGGCCAGGGTTTCTCAAACTCAGACAGTAAGTTACCCCCCTCGACTCCCTCGATCGAGCTACCAACTTTTAAGTACCCCCCTAGGCCCTGGGTCCACAGAAACTTGGGATATTTTTCACGTCATCGATATTTAACGAGTACTGTACACCATGATTTAAGCAGTCAAAGAGTTGTAACGTACTTAGCAGCTGTAAAGCGAAAATATATGCCATATGGGAGTAAATAAGCACAGTATATATTTATCTACCGTATACCATTTTCTGTGCTGTTGGCGCGGCATTTTGACATAAGAAAACAATGAAACATGCTATTAGCTGTTCACCCCCTACTACCCCTACCTCAATTTTACCCCCTTTAAAATTTCAAATACCTGCTAAGGCTAAGGGGTTCCCTGAACACTCATTGAGAATCTTTGACCTAGGTCATCGGGATAAGCTCAATAGGCCTAGGCTATTAATTCAAATTTGCACTCAGTGGCAGCAGACTAGGTCAAGCCTATCTATGACCCCTCCTGGAAATCCTTAAAACTATGTTTTTGTATTTTAAATGTTCCTAGTATTGCCTTTTCCTTTCAAAGATTACCATCAGCATACAGAACACGTGTTGGGATGTCAAATGCACAGCTAAAAGAACACTATTCCAACTGTATCAAACTCTCATCTGAAAATGTAAGTTGCTTTACATTAATAAGCTTTTTATCACACTTTTCATTTTCAGCATTATTTGTGTATTTCATACAAAAGGTAACCACTTCTTGACATGCACCAAAGACATCAGGGATTGACGTAAAACTTCACAGAACACCCTTGTTTTAAAAAAGGTATGGTTCATAGTAAACTCACAGTTTGTCTATGGGAAGATGTATTAATAATTTATCATTGGGTCTATGTACACTTTATCATCATACTACTTGATTGTTGTTTTAATACCCTTTTCATATTGTGTAGAAAATAAATGCCAAGAATGCCTTTGGTCTACACTTAATTGATTATATGAAGGATTTACTGAAAGAAGCACAGAATGAAGATGATACAACAAACTTTCAGGTTTGTTCACTTTATTGTCACATCTTATTGTACTTTTAAAACATGCAGTATTTTTACACATGTATATTATAGGTACTAATTACTTTTGTTGCACAAATAATGTTATGCATACTTTTCTCTGCACAAAAAGAAAGTATATATTTTGTATATATTTTCTTTATATATGTATTAAACACAAATACCTGAATTTAAGTACATCTTCAAGACTGTTTTCAGCAAAGTATTGATGTGGAAAAACACTCTGAAAATTGGAGTACTATTGTAGTAAAGTCACCAATTTGTAATTTTTCTGAGTATATCATATGTATAATAATACAACAATTGCTGTCTTAGGGTAGACCCAAAATTTTATGTATATATACAATGAAGGTGGCCCTTTTCAGTATCTGAGAGGTTGTGATCAAGTTGTCATTTGAGTTGAACCATGTGACATTTGACAAACAATATAGTAGAAAATGTTTAACAAACTGTTTCCTCGGATCAGTTGTTTCAAGCACACATGATGAATTTATCCTAATATTGCACTTGTCTTCGTTAATTACAGTTTCTTCCCATAATCCATGAGAGGTGGTCCAACTGGGTTGTCACTTGTCCAAAATTGAGGGGTATTTCTCTCAGATACTACAGCTACCTTTTATTTATGAAATAGTTTGTTTGGTGCTTTACTGTTTATTGAGGTTGGTTTTAATAGTTGGCCCTCATCCAGAGACTTTGGTTTTCCACTGCAGGCCAATCTCTTTCTGATAAAGTAGAGCTTAACGATCTGAAATGCTGGACGTGTAGAACGACATAGGTCTTCCGATGCCCGATATCCAGAATTCAATGAAGAACAGACACTCGTGGTTAATGCTGATAATGAGTTCGGGCGCGCCCGATAGATGATGATGATGACGATAATTATGATGATGATGATGATGATGATGATGATGATGATGATGATGATGATGATGATGATGATAATGATGATGATGAAGGTGGTATAAATTGTCTACCCTGGGTACGGATGTCTCTATGTTCCATCATTAGTTATCATTTACAATTCATAATAACTACTTTATCATAGGCTGCTCCTATACGCCATTGCGTTAGTAAGTGTTCACTCTTGCAGGGCAATAGATCATATATACTTTTATCTATCACCGGCATGTGCTTCAACTTAATACATGAGATACGCCTGACTAATAATCTGTCAGACTTACCTCCCATCCATCAATACTTTTCTGAATATCATTCATTTTTGTAGCAGTTGTGTGAGTATTGACACCAATTCGTCTTTGATAAAATATTCTATCCCTAAGAAGAACAAGAAAAAACGCGATTTTTAGCTCATAAGGGTCAGAGGGGAAGTAAGCACGACCAGGTAGTACTCTCAGATTAGTTCACATTAAGCTCATCTTCTTCAACAGCTAAACCCTACTTAGAGACGGAGAGAGCACGCGTAACTTTTGATGTGATAGAAATGTTCATTAATTAAATACAAACAGTCTGTGATTAAAAACAAAAGTAAATTAGGCAATATTATAACTGGAGATTCGTTTATCACAACAATGACGTATCGAGGAATGTGTAAAAGCCGTTGATTACTCGATAATAAGAGAGTCCTAGACAACTTCCAACTTTCTTCGTGGTTACTGTCTCCAGTTCTAATGGCCGTTCTTCTTTTTTGTAATGATCAGTTCAGCTACTACAAAGACCTACTTCCCACTTCTTTGAAGAACTTCACGCTTTCTGGCAGTAACTGCCTACAACCGTCCAGAAGAATACCCTGGGGCGACGCCATCAAGTCGAGGGGGGTGAGATATAATCCATTCTTATAGCAATCGACAATGAATCAGAGAAGATTTTCTGACATCTGCAGCATTTGACACTATGATTTAGAATAGGATTCTCTTTTCTTCTTTTCTTTGCATTTTTCTGTTTTCTTTGTTCTTTTTTCAGGTGGCCCCGGCACCAGTAAGAACGAGCTATGAAAACTGTAAATGATAGACGAATTTGACAACATCTGCTCGAAAGAGGAAGCGTACTTCCACAAGTAAAAAACGTGACAAAACGCTTGCTCTCATGAATTACTATCGGAAGAAAATATAACTTTACAACCGAGTTATTTGTCACGAAACACCAAAAGTTAAAGTCCACAACTCCTTTGAGTAGCCTTGCCTACTGCTGCTTAAGATGTGCTCATCACTTACCCGAAAAGAAGAATTACCGTTGAACAAATAACTTAAGCCAATATGTCAATAACTGAAGAGAGAATCAAAGTACTCATTGTATAAAAAATAAAATATTTATTGTTACGTACTCTTGTCGTTTCTTCATTGCGTCAGTAGCTGCTATTCTCTCTAAAGACACCTGTAGACTTCTTAGAGCGCTAAGGGCCTGAAACGAGCCAAGAAAACGAATCTAACATCAGAAACTTTTGCTATTTAACGAAAACTTTATCCGATGACTACGGAGTATTACAAGCACAACGGCCAACTATCTGCAAAGTAATTTGACTTCACTGTGAAAAAATCATCATATACATTTTCGCTGGAGTCATCGTAGCTTCGTATATTATCAATAATATACGCACGATCCAAACTTTTCGATGTACACGCATTCTTAACTCAAAGCTCCTCTAAAATGTGCGTGTGCTTCAGTGCCACCCTTAATGCCGGCCCCAACAATCCGGTAGGACGGCAATATTTTGCCATGGGCCTTTTAAATAATGTAATGGTGACTGTAAAAGTCAATATTTTAGTGAAAATTCGATGTCAAAGTTGGGCGGTCGACTTACACTTACCAGAAAATTTATGTACACTTTGATTTCTCTTTAAAATTAGGCCCCGAAAATTTGTGTGAACGATCGTTTTGTTTCAGTACCGTTTCGGTAAAAGTAAAAAGACGTAAACGAAGCTCCGTTCATGCTAACCGCGTAACCGTCGGCACTGCCGACCTAATACAAAAGCCGCGGCATTTTTCTGCCGAATCTGCTGACCCAGTAAGCTGTAAGAGCGGCATTTTTTCGCCGGCCACATGTCTCACTTTTTTTGAGGGCTGTTTCAATATGTGTACACTTTGATGTCTTTAAGGCTGTGTTGTTACCCTGATACTCAAATACGAGTACTGTTTTAAAAAATTATGCGACAACCTCTACGACTTTTTATGTAGGTACATTACGAAATTATTGTCCAAACTTCTGTCTCGGCTTTATCAATTGGTAGAATTGTAGGCGCCAGAGGCCTAGATACGAATGGCATTCTGAATTCAATTTGCATCTTTTAACAGATTTTAAATATTTTGAAATGGCGACTTCAACATTTATTGGCAGAGCCCTTTCGTCAAATTTCCATCGAAAGCACTTAAGAGTTGGAATTTTTGCTCGACCAACTGAAAGCCATATAGGAGGTTCCCAACCAAATGATGGACTTTCGTCGATAATGTTAGTGATAAAAAGGATGAGTAGATACGATAAGTGAATGGGTAACAGCTTCAGGAGAGTGTAACGGGCATCGGACAATTACATTTGATGCAGGAATTCCAGTATAAACTTTATATGATACAGCCGGAGCATTAAACCATAGTATCAAATGTGATTTAGTCAAACCCAGTCGACGATTTAGAATGTCATGACGTCAATTTACTACCGACTTTTCCCTTGGTTGTTTGAAGCGTAAATGATGAAACCTGTAATATATTACACCAGCGAAAGATGAAGGTAGCACATTGAAAGTTTCATGGATGCATAGAGATTATAATTTTGTAATGGTAGGCAATGAAAACTGCTCAAAAAAAGGAATAGCTGCACAAATATGATGGCTTCTAATGCCCTATTTGAAAGAAAACAAACAAAACTCAGTAAGTAGGGCTCATTTTCACATACCTCGTCAAATTTTTCCCTATCTTCACCATCGGGTGACGACGTCATCATCAACTACAACAACAAATTAAGCCATTCTACTACAACATAGGCAGAAGATAAAATATCTGACAAGGTCAAAATTACGAAACAATTCTACAGTAACACAAGGTCTGAAGGATAAAATACCAATTTTCTAATATAATTGTGCCCATAGATACTTTACAAGATGCATAGTAGCTGCTACAGTTACATGTCATTACTATCATATGGGTCATCTTATGTAATTGCGGAGCTTTTTGTCAAGGAGAGGGGGGAAGCTTCCTCCACATTTCCATATTTTAAGCTCATACAGAATGATACACGTTGCATCTACATTTAAAGATCTAAAAAGTAGAGATCCAAAACCAAAAATTTTTGTCTCCAATTTTCTTCTCCTCTTATTGTTTTCTAGCCTCAGTACTCTTCTACTGAGGTACATAAACTCGTGCGAATCTAGCGCTGTTTAACAAAAAAAACAAGTAGGTTCTACCCCTTCCTAATTTTGATATGTTTTCGACAAGAATCTTTCTAGTAGTTCTCTTTCCTTGACACTGACGTACACATCGCCTCTACATGCAACTCCAAAGGCATGTTAAGAGAGGAATGGTAAGATATGCTCTTATGGACTAGTTCCACACACATACCTTTTACATCCCATAGTTTATCAAATATCACATACAAGTATTGCTTAGGACGTATACAACACACTATTCTTCCAGATCTAAATACGCATCACGTAAGAGGTACCAAGGAATTCACAGTAGTAATAGACATGACTTGGTCGCTATTCAGAACAACTTTCACATCAAACGTACCTTCATATACTCGAAATATTCCAGGCAGTGGTAGACAGGCCCAAATAGAAGCTTTGGTAGAATATATCTTGTGGCTTCATACATTTCTTTGCCCTAAAACAAACAATTTAAACAAACAAATGGATGAAGGTAAGCATCATGGTTCTTTCTCTTTCCGCCACTCCTACGTGTAGAGTGGATTCAAGTGGTAACGCTACCTTAGGTACAACTGTTTGTGGGGCTAAATCCCCTAATGGTCAAGATACGGTGGGTCAATTTAGACACGTGGTCAACTATTATTATTCTTTTATGTTCTCATATGACATATGATTCATTCACTAATCTTTTAATGTAAATGCTTACATAGGCGAGATGTTCATTTTACAACGTCAGGGTATATAGTGTTCCAAAACGTCCAATTATGCTGTCATTTGCGAAGTTATTTAATCATAGGGTGCCTGCTTTATAGAGACGTCCTCTGCCAACAGAGATCCTCCTTCTACATGGGGAAAACTATCGAGATCTCCTCTTTACAGAGGTGTCTGTCTTTAAGCTGCTTTTCTTACAAAAGTGCCCTTTTTAGGAATGCTCCTTTCTTAAGGAGATCTTAATCTCTGGATGTGCTCTCCAATGTCAAAGAGAAAATTACCCTTCAAGGTGTCTCTCCTATTGACACGTCAATCTTACAGGGGTATTCAGTATAAATAATGCCTACGGTGCAGCAGGCGTAGGCTGGCAACATCAAAGGAACGTCCTTTAAACGCATCAAATCTTGTCCATTGAAGTTTTCGAGTGTACACCCGAATCTAGAGTACCAGTTTGTTGTCGAGGGGCAGGGTACCTTTCACCAATTTATGTCGTATTTTCATCTTTTCTTCAAAACAGTAGCCTTCTCATTTACAGCAATTGCAAGTTTAAACATCACTGCCTTTTCTGTATTAATCGTTATTTTATATAGCTGTATGTGTAATATTCTAAATGTTCCATTTCCCATTGTTCTTCCTTTGTCGGGGGAGAGATTTTGCGAAGTTGTCAGACAACATTTCACAAAGAGTAAGTGCCTCTATAATTAAGCACTGATAGAAATTGCACGAACGAACGATGTTCTTGCCATTTACAGTGCACTGCTCGGGGCAATCATTTAGGTCTGTAAACAGGTCATTGCTGTTTCTCGTATTATTCACATCCGTAAATTGGTATTATATTGACTCTCGCAGATTGGGGCTTAAAAATTCAGAAAAACGTAAAACAGCGAAACTGTGTATGTTCTGAACATAAACCAATTTTACAGAAATCACAGACTTCGGCATGTACCTAGTTGTAATCTTGTGCCCAAGCAATTTTATTGCTCTAGAAAATGTGAAACAATAATACTATATCATTTCTACAACCAAAGACCTAGTTATTCTTTCTAGTTGCTACACGTTGCAAATAGAATAAATGAAACTGGATATATCTACTTAAAGTTGCAAATGAAGTGGAAATAATCCAAGTCAACCAAGGCATTCAGTAAGTACTAAAAGCGTTCCTCAAGAAAGTTGTCTATTTTCATTACAGAATCATGGAATATTACAACGTCAAATTAAAAGCAAGCCTGAATATCTATTCTTATCATCCTATTTTCGCCAGTATTAGCGAAAACTGAAATTCTTTTTGTTAAGGTTCAATGACCGACAGCTACTGAATGTCATAAGTATAGTTACATTTGTCCGTCATGACGTCAGCAATTAGAATTTCCTTTATTGGCGGTATGTTGTAGTTGAGTAGAAAGAGCACCGTGCAGACGATAGAACATCACAATTCGTCATCATCTTCTACTCTATCTTTCTTTAGCTCTTCACCCCAGACAACCGGTAGGAGGCAACTATGCATAGATTATATGCATCACAAAGGGGAATTTTTATCATAGACTCCAACTGATTTGCTGTTATGCGTATATCCTTCTTAAACTAATTTCGTCATCACAAAATGGCGCCCGCTTTCAAACAACCACATGTTTTGCCAAGACTGCACACTGTCTCAGATTTGGCAATGTTTACGTACTCGTTGATATGCATGTAACAGAACGGTTTACCAATATCGTAGACACCAAGCGGGTACCTGTAAAGACATCTTCAGCCTTAAAGCATCGTGAACCATCAATAATGCTGACGTTTAAGCAACGTGGCACATGCCAACAAGAATGCTCGTCGACCTGTATCCTAAATTTACATTCGAGGTCTATTTTAAATTCTTGCTTTAAAACATTTACAATTCTAAATCTTGTCAAACAATTTTTAAAAGAAACGTATCCATAACATATGCAAAAGATATTCTCCATGAGAATATTATAGTAACCTAACGTGACAAGTTTAAGAATGATTCGTCACTTTTTCTTGGTAAAATTTATGTGTTCTTCGTTTCCAAATTTACGTCGTTAAGGTTTCGTTCGCAAATTATTTGTTTACGTGTTCTACACCTCACATTATGTCACCTTTCAAGATCTTCAAATCAGACCCGAGAAGTCACATTAATGATACGCGGCTTTTCCAATACTAAGCTGACACTATGACATAATACCCTGGCTTAAAGAACCAAAGAGATGGTATCTTGAAGATAAAATAAGTGGATTAGCGTTCTAACCCATTTACAGCTGTTTTCAAAACGCTTTCACAAAGAAACACTGAGGGACCACATGGGAAAAACAGCATGAGCTGTCTTACCTTCAAGTACTCTGTTACCCCTGGTTTGGCCAATAACTTGCTCATTCTATCGTTCACTCCTTCTTCACCTGCGGTCATCTCGTACGCGTAAATCTCATAGGCTTCAAATTCTGCAGCCTGAAATAGGTATTATAAAATTGTATGATAAATCGACTTCTACCATTATATTTAGCTGAAGAACGAATATGTTTGCAGGTGCAATACATATGCTTATACATAAAGTTACAAAATGCATTTTTTGCTAATAATCCTAACAAAAACCATAGTTTGTATGGTCTTGTGTGTGTACAATAGATAAATGTATGTCACCATACCTTTCGTGCGAAAACGTCCTAATAAATAGGGAGCTTGTCCCATACAGAAGAATATCCAAGATGGGGTATTACTAAGGATTTTCGACGGCGGGGTGTAGCTATACGGGGTTGCTATTAAGTTATAAATTGAATGTACATATACATAGTAAGATGATCAAGAAAAGCACAGGTCACAGAGACAGCCTTCGCTACTACGAAGGTATACATTAGCTCATCTGGTACTTGCCACACCAAATCATTTACAAATAAACAGTACAGGTCGTGGATTAAAGTATAAGAGTACATCAAGGGTTTGAAAGAGCGTTGCATTAAATGAAACGTATAATGGAGAAAATGTAGAATTTAATGAACATTAATGAAAAACATGCAACTATAACGGTGAACAAGAACAACCCACTAAATATAGGCTCTGAACTAGTTCTGAAACGCCAGCATGGGAAGTCTTTTGGTTCTAATAAGTACAAAGGTAGCCTTCGTAGTTTTATGATCGTGTAGTTTACGGCTACCCCCAAAACTAAAGAAACAGTTACAGCTCGACGCACGCCCCGGAACGTGAGCCATTTCCTTCTTCTTTATTATTATTGCCTATTTGTATAATGAAGTGTTAAAGTGAAAGAGACAAAATCTGGTTTCTTGAGGTGAAGAAAATTGAAAATTGAAAGGGCATCTCAAATCGTCGATATAATTATTGAATTGTTTAGTGTAACAATTGAGACGGCGCTTTCGCCAGGAAAGAGAACACGTGACTTATCTCAACTAGTGCTATAGCAGTCATGTTTCTTTGAGAACACACACACATCCTATTATTGCATACTTACGATTATACAGGTTCCTGAGCACTAAAGAATATGACCCTAACTTGTGTGTTACGGGGAAGCTAAAGGCCGACAAAGTAGCTTTCTTATTAAGCGATTTCACGGTTCTAAAGCAGGTCTAACCCCACCATAGTTCCACAGGTCACCACCTACAACTATTATTTCCCTCCTGTGCTCTACGTCAATCCTGAGCTTTTGAAAACTAGGTACTTTCTACTCCATACCTCAGCCATCTCTTCAAAATAATCACCAAGTAGAGGCACATCTCTTGTCTCAGATCCGGCCATTTCTGTTGCAGCTTCAATCATACTCCAAAACTGCAGTGTCAGCTCATAGATATCGGTTAAATTACAAAATAGAGAGCTTACATCCTAGAAGAAAAAAAAGAAGTCAATGCAGTAAAATATGGCCTCATTCGTAGCAATCCTACCTTGTGATTCAACCTACAAATATCATCGGTAAAAAGGGCATTTCTTTAGACATTGTACACATGTTCTGCGCCGTTGTTTAGGTAAGACCGTTGAGATTTCTACCGTTCACCATTTGTATGGTTCTTTCACACAAATACTTAAGCCTTTCATGTTTCTGGAATGGTTTATCATTCAAAGCCTAAAAAATTTTGCTTTTCATGTACCCGTTTCAGTGCAAAGCACATTAAACAATAAAACTTGTAGTACCATTCCCATAAAACTCTTCGATTGGACTATCTTATCATAGCATTCTAATACCACCTTATCCAGTACGTGCACGGTGGGAAACTTTCAAATCAACGTTGAAGGCCTTAAGATATTTGATACTTTGACATGACGGGACATACGTTTTAGACGCAGTCATTAACGTAAAAACGGCTAGGGGTCAGCCAGCACACACCCCAACCCTGGTGCTCGAAAACCCGTGCTAGGAAGGGTTAACTTTACAAATGTAGGATGTATATATGTTTATTATAAAAACGGAACTAATTTACAAATATATACAGACAAGTGCTCATTGTGGGCAAAATCGAGTAAAGAAACAAACACATTATAAGTATCATATCATAAGTATTACATTATTACATTATTTACCCAATTTTCTTTTTTATTGCCTTTAAAAGTTTTATGTACTTCATACGTTTGGAGTGTTTTAGGCCTTTCAAGTGTTTCGCACATTAATGTGATCTACGCATTCAGGTATTTAGGTCTTTTAAGCGTTTTGTTCCTTTTGTCACGTAATTCATTAATTTGATGTTTTAAGCCTATAAGCGCATTACACCTTTTATGCAATCCATGAGTTTTACAAAGATTCTAACCGCCTTATGCAATACATGGAATGTGTAAGTTACAAATATTTTAATAATTCTACATGTATACACCTCTTGTGTGTTATATGAAATTTTTATTTCGTTAAGCTAACATGGGCTCAGCATAATCCGGTCCCTGATAAGCAACAAACACCACAAAGCATCACTGAATGCAGTACGAGTAAGGTATACCGTCTGCAATCTTTTATCACTGTGTAACTGAGATTTTTTAAATGCGTAATTTTCTAAAAGTTCACCAATTCTATTAGAAAACTTCCAAAGCTTCATTGGTCGCGATCTGTTACGTAAATACTCCGATAGAACAACTGAGGTTTTTTCTATTTGCAGCTGGTTCTTGCAAAAGATATGTTTTGACAAAGCAATGCAGTGAAATATTGCTAAAGATCGAGACATCAAGTTTCACACATTTCCACAACGTTATTCTTATCAAAAATGGTAAAGGTCGCGATATTAATGTAAAGCAACAACATAAAAGGGAAGGAGAGGGAAGGGAAAAGAAGAGAGTAAAAAAAAGAAGAGAAGGGGGGAGGAGGGAAAAAGAGGGGAAAGGGGGAAAAGGAGGAAAAGGAGGAAAAGGAGGAAAAGGAGGAAAAGGAGGAAAAGGAGGAAAAGGAGGAAAAGGAGGAAAAGTTAGACAAAGAGGTCGAGATTGGAGGGCAATCCCCACTTAAACGGAGGACTGGGACGGAATAGAGAAGAATTATACATTTATTAGGAGGCTATTTTGATATAAGCTTTATATGAACCATGCATGTTGAGAGTAGTTAATATTCTCGTAGGTGACTCAAGTAACACTAAAGTGCTTTCGATTAAGACTGAATTATGTTTCAGATATTTATAATATGTTTAGCACCGCATTTTTACTGTTTATAAGAATTAAAATGTCATAAGACGCAAACTCTAACATCGCATAGGCCTTGTTTTACTTTTTTAAAAGTTGCCTCCCAGTTTGCGTCAGAAACTGAGACGTTTAGTATTTAAAGCCTTTGTCAGTGTTGCTAGATTGGGCGAGAAAGCACCAACTGTGCAATTTTCGAACTGACATGGCGAAAAAGGCTAAACATTTTTAAGCAAATCATATTTTGTCTGTAGCGCTCAAGAAAGGCTCGATGTATAAAAAAACACATTGTGTCATCGTGTTAGAGTCCCTGTGGTGACACATTTTCTATTTCTCTAATGTCTCTTCAAAACTGACGAAGTATTATATTTAGACGCCGTTTCACTTCATGATGAAGTCATCATGCAATGTACCGTTATCTATTTTGGGCGACCTATGGGCAACTTTGGTTAATATTTAAGCAACTTTGCGCATGACCAGATATTCATAATTGATGTCAACATATCACTTGTTGTGTATAACAACTCAAAACGCAAATGTGCGGTCACTGGCATCGTTCACTACTTCCATTTACTTTTTTAACAGATCCAACTGTCAGAGATTGACACTGTAGCATCAGAAGTAGCAGAGTTGGAAAAGGAAATATGTAAGTTTATAAAGTAGAATGCCTATGAAATTTGAAAAGCACGCTCTTCTTTGAGATGTTGAGTTTCATGAACTTGTATAAAATAGAATCTTTCAATTCCACTTGAATTTAAAAGGAAATTAATTTACAAGTTATAGCAGCAGGTTCTCTGATTTCTAGATTTTCGTTATTTTCTCATTCGAATGATTCGTATATACATTTTAACGTTCAGTGGACTTTGGACAGATAGACGGGCCGGATGGCAGTCCTTCGTCGGTCAGGCCACATGGCGCAGAGAGGCTGATCTCCAATTGGGTTGGGTTGGTAGCGATGTCCACCGGTGGGTGACCAGGAGCTTATGTGGCTACTAGAGAAATAGAGCTCAGCTGGTAGAGCACACGCCCATATAACTTGGGTCATGGTTTCGATCTCGGTGGTGACGTATGTTCTATTTCTCTCTTGCCTTTTCTAAATTGACGAATGCCTTGCTAGGCATAGTAAGTCTACCCTTAACATGACATCTGTACGAGTTAAAAATATGTACACAGGTCGAATTTTAAAATATTCACATATGTATTATGTAAGGGAAATCACACGCCCAACTAAAAAATCTAGCCACAATTTCCCAATAGTAAATATGTAACAATATTACTTACTACAGTTGTCCATACGCGACTAAACCATATGCTAGAACAGCCTTGGTTACGTGGTAGCAACAAGATGCCAAGCACAGTATTTGCTACAAGATGCTAGAAATATTCAACAGATTTAGAGGTATAACCTTTAAAGGATTCCCTTGACCAAATTTACTTGTAGGTTAATTTTATTCATCAGAAATGTGTAACACATCTTGCGCGATACTTCCAATAGAACGAACATTACAGAGTGGCATTAAGAAAACACTGTATTAAGAATGTCGTTGTCATCACATTACCAAGTTTGTTATTGGGTAACGACCGTTGCCAGTTCATTGGCGTATTTAGAGTTTATACTGTCTATTCCGTGTCGATAGGGAAGAGTTTCGTTTCCACCTCTTCATGCCTTAGACAATATTATACCTGAATTGCCACGAAGCACCAAAAGGGTGTGGCTTACAGGTAGAGAATCGTCTTTGTGTTGTTTATGTTATTGATATATAAGAGCGCTATCTTGTATCCTTTCAGCAAATTATGAAGCAACCGTCACACAATTAAGGAAAGCTGCTAAATCTCTGACTGAGAATATAAAGCACCGATTTCAAGGTATGAGATATTACGTTCTAACGGCAGAGTTTCCAATTACTCTACAGAGAATGATGATAGCGAACTATTAAGGCCTTAAGTAAGGCCTATTGAATTAGTGCCCCGAAAGCAGTACCCGAACTCAGCTCGTGTTTCAGCCAAATAGTAGAGAAAAGAACACGAAAAGACTAACTTTAATGCTCGTTTACTTTGCCAGAGTGTAGTTTCGAATTACTTTTCCAATTCACTCTTGCCACTGTATTGTTGCTTGTGCTAGTTTGACGTTTGTCGTTACCTTTCTCTTATCTACCGTCCATCTTCAGACTGCGGATTTGAATTATGTCGCGGTTTTTATGAGGTTGAGTTTGTGTTTGTTGTGTTTCCTTTTTAAGGGCTGGATGCCGTACTTGTTGAAGTTGGCAGGACACGTTGTTGATGTGGCTGTTATGGTGTAAGGTCACAAACCTAGTTCGATCCCAGATTCCTTGGAGGTCCTTAACTCAACTCAAATCCGGCAGCCTGAAGATGGGAGAAGGTTCTCTCGAAATTTAGCTCACACAAAGACTGAGACTCAAAACATGATAAATTCTACCATCTATGGCAATGACTGAGTCACTAAGTCGAAAGGTGTTAGCATATTTAAGATGTTTGACCCTGTTTAAGGTTTTCGCCCAGCTGAGTCATTCATTAAATAGCCTCGCTTTAAGCGATACTCGGACAGAAAAGTCGTCATAAAGGGACCCTAGACAAAACTATTGCAGCTTTTCAACGATTTTTTTTACCCTTAGCCAACATTTGTCACCACCTGTGCAGTAAGTAAAGCATCAAACGTAGGGGAAGTTCAACGAAGACAGATGAAAGCTTCTTTACAAGGTTTCGTAAAAGCTCTCAACGGCTTTAACAACTTTACCTCCAAATAATTTAAAACTTCGAATATTGTCGTACCAACGGTAGTGTGTAGAGTGCAGCTTAATGTATGAAAAGCGAATCAAGCTGTTATCAATTCTTTGTCGAACCCTGACGAAATACCATTCTAAAATTATATCGTTTTGTAAACAGGGTCGAATGTCATAGTAAAAGGAAAATGGGTACATGCTTCGTGTTAGAACACACAGAATCAAAATTTGTATTTGGGTACTAAAATGATGACGTCACAAAAACCACCTTTGTTTTCAGAAAGGCTAGTCTTGTTGCATCACGTTTTGTAACAAGTTTAAAGAAACATCTTTAATTTTGCTGAGTTCAGAAAATTATGAACGTGGTTGAAATTCGATGATAGTTAACTTTCATCCATGCAGTTATTACAAAGAGTGACTCCTACTCATCTGGCTCCTGCTACGATGGAATCGTTCCTAACGTTTTGTATGTTTATTTATATTTTGCACGCAGGAAGCCTGGCAGAGTTAGAGAGAACAT
>JAAAKM020006971.1:14013940-14051623 GCA_010016025.2 Alatinidae sp. Z8VKAUB7J3 | reverse complement strand
GTTAGACATTACAGCACGTTTCAATGACATTAAACCTCCCTTACCGTAGAATCACAAAAGAAACATAAAGGATCGTAATAAACTAGTCTGCGAAGTTGCCGAAAAGCATGAGATTGAAGGTATTTACTGTTTATTGTAGCAAAATATTAGAGTGGTCCATCAATGTTTGCAAAACACAAAAATAAGGTAATGGTTCGTCTGTGGTAGTTAGTACAACCTGAGTTGCATCTTAAGCGGCAAAGCCCACTTCTAATTTTGGAGTGCCAGATATGTCAGGATTTTATATTTTTTGAATATGATTGTTTAGCCTCGCTTTCATGTGCAACTGCCCTCAACCTAGAGCACCCTCTGGTATATGCACTGCATTGATGCAAAATCCGCGCAGATTATCACTGTAATATTTGAAAAGCTCAAACCGAGACTCCTTGAACTTTTCCTGCTACAGTTCATCAAAGCTTTGCTCCTGTTTGCCAAATATTATCAGAGTACTTCCGAATTTGTCACTTTTTTAATTCCCTGTGGTTAATATTTCAAACTTTAAATATTCGAAAGCTCTTTAGTCCTGTCCAGAGAATTACTGACTCATTGGACTTGTGACAAGGTATGAGACAAGGGTAGACATTGACACCTTATCTCTTTCATATGGGTGTTGAAACGTTGATGGTAAATACACCACAAAGCTCTGACGGCAACTCTGTAGAAGTACAAGTACGTACAGTCAGGTACATGTAGGTTGTCAAGGCCATTGCGTCTTACCATTTTATTACTGCAAAGACAGATCGCGCAATTCTGCAGGCATTCGAGTTCCAGATCTATTGATGGGTCGTACGCATCAGCGCGAGAACTGTTGAGGAACTTTGATAAAGTTTTTTAGTGTGCTACTGCGTGTTGTAACTATAAACGTATAGTTAGATGAAGGTAAAAGTGGTAGAGGATCCGTAAAATAAATTCCCCTAGGGTCAGTCAGTCGCTCGGTCGGTCGGTCGGTTAGTGTTGATACACCGAAGCCTCACTAAAAATGAAGCACTTTCTCGAACCTGCTTAATCCTCTTTGACCAGACTGTTTTCTTAAGCGTTTAAGTAACATTATAGTGGTTTTCCTTTGGGTCAAAAATAGAGAAGAAACTTGAATGAAATTTTAAATTCCTTGGGAATGTTTTTATCGTTATTTTAATTCTTTTGATATTGGATGCGATCTTCTCTTGTAATTACGCTATTCGTGTTAGCTACTGCTATAGAATGAGCCATTATTTTCGTTTAAGCACAACTGGACAGCAAACTTGTCGCTGTAATGCATTGTGTTGCCTTGTTTTGTATTTGATTGTATAATGCTGTACTTTTTTGTATTGTATCGTACTATAATTGAAAAGCAGTCTTTTGGCAATATAAAAATACATTGAGGATGACGTTAGCGGATGCTTACCTTAACTTTGGACATCAACTAATCTATGCTCCTTTTTAAATTCTGGCACGATAACTCTCTCTTCTTCTTGAAATGCGGGACAGTACGTCCGCAGGAAGATCGATTGTTGATTTTAACTCAGCCTCACGAATCACTGTTCCTGCAAACATTATAAAAACTTTATCTTTGACATTTAGAAGAGGGATGTAAAAACGGAATTTTTCAAAAACTCTTCCTCGTACATTCGTATTCACAATGCAAGCTCTTGGTTAATATTTGTATGTTTCGAGTAGAGTATATTTTGTAAATTGCATATGAAGTGTTAGAGAATATAATCGGTTGTTTTTGGTCACTATGTACTGTAACCACTATGTAAACTGTAATTCGATTGTTTTTCTTAATATTCAGGTTTCTCAAGGACAGACTTATCTTCGGATGATGTTGATAACTTTTTGCAGATGATAAAAGCAGAATATCAAGGCGCTGTAGAGAAGGGCAAGACTGAAAAAGTAATTTAATTTACATAGTGAATATCATTGCACTGCATTGGAATAAAAAAGCTGTATTTTAAAAAGTAGCGAAAGTGAACTAGAATGCAGTATAAGAGGAGTATAATTAACTGACATGGGATGGAAATAAATTTCATGAATTTTAATGTTATGTAAAGCCATGGAATGAATTATTTTGAATGGACAGAAACCAAATGGTTTGATTAAAGAATAGAGGGGAATAGGAAACTTTTTATTGAGTGGTATGGGCTGAAATTGAAATTGAAAAGAATAGAATGAAAGGTGAATTCTGTGTAAACAAATGGAATGGATTGTATTAAAAGAAAATAAGTGGAATTGATGTATTGAATAAAAATATCAAATGGGTTGTATGGAATGGGAAGAGATGGTATGAATTATATTAAATAATAAAAACATGTAAAGTAATTGAGTTGCAGTGAATTGAAGTGAAATGGGCTGGAAAGTGATAAGAAGAAATGAGCTTATGGTAATAGGATGAAAGAAGATAGATATAATTGAAAGGAATGAAAGAAGAGCAAATGGAATAGAATTGAGTCTAGTGTTATTAAATACAGTAATAAAGAAGAACATGATAAGGCATAGAGTGGAAAAGGTGTAATAAAATGGAAGTGTGTAAATCTTATTTGGAAATAGTTGACATAAACTGAAATACAAGGAGCAAAGCACCATGAATAGCATAGTTCTTTCTTGGGATTTTTATGAGAGTTGTAAAAGGTTTTGGCATTAATGAAGACGCCTGAGATCTGTACTTGGTATCACCGTATGATTAGGACCTATCGTTCATAAATAGCCCACGAAAACCAATGAAATTGTCACCTTAAACGGGGAACTTTTTGCTCGTTTGGAGTCAAGGTGTGTCTCATGGAGATTTACTGTGGTATGGATATACAAGAATCGGATCGGCTGCTACCTTTTTCTAACAGTAATCGATTTGTCTTAATCTTAGTTACCCACCACTGGGAAGGCTCATTGTACCTTTATACACGTCATCCACATTATGTTTTGTAAAGTGTTTTGAAAAATATCATGAAAAATTCGTTTGGTCAAAATGTTCAGGCATGACATAAACTCAGTCTTTAACGTTAGCTCACCTTTTAGAATCTCAATTTAGCTCACTTTATTAAATTTATGACCTTTCCATCACAAATACTGTACCACTCAGCAAGAAAAAGTACTGTAATTTTGTTGTATATCGTTTTAATTGATATTGTCGCCCTTGCGGCATTGTGAGTAATCGATTTCCATATACAAAAACTTTCTATTCCTTCTCAGGAGATTGAGAACTCTTTTACTTAATTCAAGCCTTTAAACCACTTACCACGTTATTGCTGATCACGATTTCGGTGCGATGTGTATGTGCACACATAGATAACCTCAGATTTAAAGACATTGCAAATATTGTAGCATTTTTGCTCCGTTTTAGGAAAATTTGCAGAAGCAAATTGCAGATCTGGACAAGAGGATTGAGAAATTGAATCAGACGAAACACGACTACCAGGGGACAATCCGTATTAAACAGGATCTGCTGGTATGTAATTGAATACAATTTAAGTCGTCATTAAAAGTTTGAAAGCAAATATGATCCGACAGGTAGGATTTTATAACCAGTCTGCTCTACGGAATACGGAATACGGAATGTTGCGATAGAAATAGAAAAGATATTTCACAAGTTCCCTTACATTTATTTAAGGTCAACAATCTTACTTTCTAGTTTGCTATTGGAGGTAAATGTTAAGGAGTTACAGAATGAGACCTGTCCTTTACGCGCCAAGCAAGAAGCAAACTACAGAAGAAACATGTAATCCAGTACAATATTATTCACATAATCCCATATACTAGGACTCTGAATACTGGAAGTGTAACAAAGAGTAACTTCAGTATCTAAATGTATGTATGTATGTGTGTATGCAAGTATGTATGTCTGTATGTATGTTTGTATGTATTTTGGGGGGGCCATATAGAAAATAATAGTTACAAAAAAAAATAAGTCAAAATTACAATTTTAAATATTAATTACCTTAAAAAATTAAACAAAAATATTTAGTCACTTTAAAGAATAAAATATGAAATATCAGTAATAAAAAACAAAGAAATTATGCTCAAACAACCCCATAGCATTGAAAAGGTTCAGAAGACCTTGTTTCCATAATGGTCCCTTTATAGAGGAGGTTCGGTGAAAAAGCGTAAAATTGACTTGTAAAATGTACTTGTGTGACAGCTCTCTGAGATCTCGCCGTCATAGATCTCAGAAATAGATCCACGATAAAATAAATCAAAGAAATCTTGTTCTGTATATGGACTTCAAGCGCTGCCGGCGAGTTCCCCCAGAGCTTCTGTACGGGAAAGCGCCACTTACCACAAGATTAAGTCAGGTCGTTTTGTCAAAACATCGGATGAAATTGACAGTTTCAAAAAGTCGACTTGTTTTATTTGCGTAGGCCCTTGGCGACCCCTTGCTTCTGTCCTGTGTGTTTCTTGTCGCTGTTAAGATGGGAAGGCCTGTGTCTTTTTTAAGATGATCCGTCCATCTTTTTTGGCGGTCTTCCTCTCGGGTTTGGTTGCTGAAAATCTTGTTTGTAGGCCTGGTAAACTAGGGATGCATCCAACTTTATGCGTACTTGGCCAAAACACTTCAGACGTTTTTCTCTAATGACGTCTAGAGTTGTCGTAACAATTCCCATGGCAGAACGAATGTTAACATTTCGTACTCTCTAAAGTCTTGTCACACCTACCAAAGATCTCAAACACTGCATTTCGAATGTTACAAAGGTGAGACATTAAAGAAGCATAGACTTGTTTCTATAAAGCCTGGTACACATAGGAGTAAAATCCGCCGCTAGGTCAGAGAGGAGGAGCAAACAAGGAGATCGTTTTACTTTACTTCTGCTGATTCACATGCCCGATCCAGTCATAGCAAGCGCAAATAACCAAAACGTAGCATTTTACGTCACAATTTTATTGACGGGGGTTTACATCCATCTTGTTGATTGTGACACTTCAGACTAAAGACTTCAAAAAATGATTATCTAGCCCAGGATACAACCCCCGTGCTTGCTAAGGTACCTTCTCTCCCCTTGGTATCAAATAGCTGTCAAAATTTGCACCTGTCATCGTCATCCTAGAATTTCCGCGTCAGAACGAAAGAGGCGCCAGCAATTCAAGTGATAGTGGAAAACAAACAAAATTTTTTGTTAATTTCCGACGACTTTTGCTTCGGCATATGTCAATCAAATTTTATCTTTCACAGCCAAGTAGTAGCGTTCGCATGCAAGAAAACCTGCCTTTAACATGGCAGACACTTGTCTAGCGACGGGTTTTACTCCTATGTGAGCAAGGCATAAATAAACAAGGTGTATGGCCAACAGCTTTACACAGTTCAACACGGACATTTGTGGCTACTAGTACCAAAAACCTGGTTAATTTTTGTTTATACATGGAGCATTGAACAATTAGGAGAATTTGTTAAGGTTAGCATAAACGCCACAATGTTTTTATCTAGAAGATTATTTATTTTATCTCAATTTCTTGTTATTTATCGACCATTCGATTTTGTATATATTTAAAGCGTCTTTTAGCTATATAGAGCTTTTACTGAGAGATGTCCATGCGTAACTCCGTCTATGAATTGCTTAAACTTCAAGGAGTTATTCTTTCGTTCCAGAAAATTAGATTTCATCAGCTGAATCATCTGTTGGACTAACTATTGCTCTCTGACTCATATGGACTACAAGGCGTCTGACTGATAACATCCGACGCATGTTAAGGCATTCTTAGACACGTAGAATCAAGGCAAAACTTTGATGTTCGAATAATCTTTTATTTTTTAAAAATAAGAACAAAAGACGACGAGGTTATTTCTTGCACTTTAACTTCCTATTTCAATATGACCTCAAAACTTAATATCGTAACGGCCTATTCATAATTAGGATTTTAAAGGCAGTGATCTCCGGTAGTGTTATGCATTTACAGGTGAGAAAGACAGCATTATTGGAAGAAGACAACGAAGGAAATGAATTAACAGCCTATCGATATATCACTTCGAATCAAAATTTTTTATTGCAAGTTGTAGGAGATCCAAGCAGGACTTTGATTCAAATGTCGTACTCATTGATCTTCACAGCTTGAACATAAGTGTAAACGGCAAATCAATCTGGGAATGTTTACGTAAAGGTGTACAGGTTAACAATAATGTGAAGTAGGGGCTCCAATCTGAGTCTGAAAGACGATGAAAATTTGGGAAGGCAAAGTTTGCAAAATTAATAAATGAGTGACTTTAGCGGAACACACCTTGTCCGTTAACGAGCTGACTCACTCTGTAACTAGACTCTAAAATCGGGACAAACATCAAGATCTCATAAACCAGGCTTTAAACTATCATTGCCCTTTCATGTAGCAAGCTGTTTAGTAAGAAAAGGATGACTCCGAAAGTCGATAAGAATGCCAAACATTATGTTATGGACCTCAGTGTACTCGTTTGCGCTTAATTGTAGAGAGAGGGGGTCATATTGTATTTTTGAAATTTTTCACCCCCTTAGCATTTTATAATGACCCTCATTTTACCAAAGTGTAAAGGTACGACCTAGACCGGATCTTATTATTAACTTTGCTATATGAGGCTTTCAAAACTTTTAAAGATTTTTTTCAAAAAACAGCAATCGTTTAGTGTAAAACAGAACTCTTTCTGACAACGAAAATTCAAGGCTCGATGGTCGAGACGTTGCTTTAGTAATCATGAGGTCGTGGGTTCGAATCCGGTCAGCGCCCATAAATTGCAAGCTAGTGTGGTAATGCTCCACTCTTTGAGAACTATGTATAATTGCAATGTGTCTGCTGAGCATCTATATATATATATAAACTAAAATATGCCTAGTGGCCAGCTCACAAGCTTTCGGTTTAAAAACCTTTTGCAAGCATAATTTTAAGATAATATTGAAACGTTGAAGAAAATGTGTATTTTTGGAGTTATGTATATCCAAGATATGTACATTTACGATCTTTGGGATATAAGATGATATGAAACTAAAACAATGACACGCGCTCTAGAGGTACAGTAGAACCATGTCGGCCCATTTGCACCGGATTAATTTTCGCACTGACGCATCCAATATCTCATTGAAGCTGTGCATACTGGCCCATGACGCCTTTTACAAGTTAAACATTATCATATTAAACATAAAAACTAAAATACGATATCTTAGAATATATGAATATAGATTTATCAAAATATTTTATTATATATATATATATATATATATTATATGTCATATAGTATATATATAGATTGATCATATAACATGTACAAATTATGTTTATCATATATATTAAAATTATCACATAGCATCATTAGGCCTACCATATTTCCTCTAATTAGCGCCTCAAACTAGCGCCTCCCCTCTAATAAGCGCCGCATCTAGAAAAAGTGGCGCTAATTAGAGAAAGGGAAAAAAGCATACAGAAGGGTAATTGCACAATAAAATACGTTTTTGAAGCATAAAAGACATTGAATCTGTTTCGCTCATTGATTCTGTTCATATTGTTTTTTGAGCTTCAAATAAAATTTATTTCATAATCATTTAAATTTTTTTATAAGCGCCGTCCTCTAATTAGCGCCGCACATTGTAGGTGAATTTTTAAATAAGCGCCCGGGCGCTAATAAGAGGAAATACTGTATTTTGATCTTATTTATTTACATGTTAGGTTTTAGAATTCTCGTAGCGTCCACAGTTGCTGGTGGTATTGTATTCCATTTCAAGACAGCCTGACTCTCTCACTTTTAGATGAACAAGTTACGTTTAGTAAATTGTACTACTTTTCGTAAGAAAGTTCAGATACCACTTTGGGACATTTTAAGCTGAGACATTTCTCTGCCAATGACTACTCGCATTAAATTACGTCAGTTTATAAAATACCCGCAAGCTTGACCGCGATAAACCGTTATGTGAGACACCGTACAGTATTATGGCGACAAGCTAATTAGAAACAGGTTCATCACAAGTGAAGTATGATTTGAAGTGGTTAGTTCAGAAAGGTGCTGATTGTAACGGTCAGTAGCGATGACGTAACAAGGAACCGAATAACAACGAGTGACAGGGGTCCAAGCACAGGCTAATCTTTCTACCTTACATGCCGCCGGCTTTAGAGCATTTGAATTCGAATATAAAAACCCAGGAAATAACACGTAATTTGAGAGACATTGTGCATATAAACCCTCCCGAATATAAACCCCCCGAATATAGCACCCCGCTGAAAGTTACCCAAAGCTAGGAAGTCCTAGGTTACGTGGTGGCAACGAAATGTTCCGCATGGTATTTCTAACAAGTGGCTGAGAATATTTCTACAAGATTGAAGCTATTACGCAGAAACATACTTGTAAGTTAATTTGATTTTGAAAAGAACACTCGACAAATAGAAAATACTGTAAAATCCAGAATATAAACCCTCCCGAATATAAGTTCTCCCCAAATATAAGCCCAAAGCTTACATTTGTGATTCCGTGTGTTGCATCCGAAATTGGTAGTACAGAAGGCAGTGATACTGAATGAACATGGGCAGAGTATATATAGAGCCTCTGTATTTACTTTTGTTCTTTCGTGATATTTTACGCCTCAAATGTTGTTATAGGTCTCTCTAATAGGACACTCCGAATATAAGCCGCCCTGTTTATAAGCCCACACAAAAATGCTTACAAACCTCTTTAAACCCAGGGCCTATATTCGGGATTTTACGGTATTTTCTAAGCTTTTGATGCTATATTGCATCATCTACGTTGAAATTTAACAACGTTACAAAAACAACTTTCTGCTATTGCTTTAATGCACTTACATGTCACCATCTACCCAACAACCTCGCAACTTTATTGTAATTTTTTTCATTTGTTTCGTAAATTAGCCTCATTAGACCCATTTTGTATCACTTTGCAATTTTTATCTTCTTAAAAACGTAGTTTTCGTATTAATGTAAAATTTTTGCGTATATTATGCAAGATAGCATCGATTTCTTAGAAAATATCAACCGAGATGTCTCTCAAATTACTTGTCATTTCCTTGCTTTTTAAATTAATTATTCGAACTCGATTTTCACTCGAGTGTCAATTACAATTACTGTATTTCATCTTACTCAGATTTGCAGAACGTATAAGCTGTAATTTGCATCGTGAAGAGAGGATTTGAAATGTTAGCTTTGAAAAGAACACGAGAGAAATAGAAAATATGTCACCACCGAGGATCAAACCTGTGACCCACACTTTTGCAGGGTGCACTCTACCAACTGAGCCAGGTGACCTCCGATGTTGACATACTCTATTTCTCTAGTCGCCACATTAGCTCCTAATCAACCAGCGATGGACATCTACATCCAGCTCAACGCAATTGGAGACCAGCCTCTCTGCGCCATATGACTTGACTAAGTAGAACTGCCATCCGGCCCGTCATCAATCCGAAGCCCATTAAAGCTAGAAAGTATCATGGAGAAGAGAGGATTTGAAATGTTAGTTTTGAAAGGAACACTAGGGAAATAGAAAAGCATGTCACCACCGGGGATTGAACCGGTGACGCACGCTATACTAGCATGTGCTCTACCAACTGAGCTACTGTAGGTGACCTCCGATGTTAACATACTCTATTTCTCTAGTCGCCACATTAGCTCCCAATTATCCATCAGTGGACATCGACATCCAGCACAACGCAATTGGAGACCAGCCTCCTTGCGCCATGTCACTAAACCAAAGAAGGACTGCCCTCCAGCCCGTCAATCTATCCAAAGTTCGATCCCCCCATGGTGACATATATTTAATTTCTCTAGTGTTCTATTCAAAACTGCCAATTCAAAATCCTCTCTTCTCGATGATGCTTTCAAAACTTTCACCTTCTGCCCCTTTTAACTAAATAACTATCAAGACTTATTTCACAAACATATTAACTGTCGCGTGCATCAATAGACCATTGAGGTCTGTGGTCAGTGTGTTGGGTAGTCATGTTTATAAGATGTCACCGAAAATTCCTTAATATCATTATTGCTTGTCTATGAAACAGAATGCTGATCTCAGTAAAAGTTATGCAAAAGGGTGTCTTGTGTCCTGTGCCTCTTGCGAAAAAGGAAACTGACAGAAGGAAGCTGTTTGTCGGAGACTTTCAACCATTCATATGACTTTCACCATGTTCAAACCCGATTTCTTTCTCTTTTGTAAACATTGAGGCAGTCTCAACCAACGCCAAGTTCTTAAGCAGCTAGCAAACATTGCAGTTAGAATTTCTTTAAAGGTCACGTTTTATCGCCAGAGATGGAGGTGTCGAGTAGGCGGTGGGATGATACTTTGTCGACCAATGTTTATAAGGTGCCACGATAACACGACCTTAAAGGTACAGCATTTAGCAAATCTCTCACGTTAAAAGAAAAAGGAAGGATTGTCTTCCCCGCCTTAACAACGCGGTACTTCTTTCTTAGTTCGAGTTTACTAACGAGTTCATCCTCCTCCTCCTCCTCCTCCTCCTCCTCCTCCTCATCATCATCATCATCATCGGTCATAGCTAAATCAAAAGTCTTCCTTAGCAAGAGATGTATCTCTATGTATCCTCCCTGGAAAGGTTAACTTACGACAACGATTGTGAGATTATAGGTGCCTCCATAGTACAAACGATGAAACAAGTTCATCTGTGGCAAGTGTGCATAATGCCCATCAAGCTGGAAACGTCTCTTTTCATCTAAGGTTGATACTCTTGGTAGGTCTAACGAATTAATCTTTACTCCTACTTCACTGATTCTTTCCTTGTTTATATTTCTTCGATCATTTCAAGACTCATGTCTCTCAGTAGATTGCTAACGTATTTCATTTTCGCTCTACTTCTCCTCTTCAAAGTACAGATCCTGACGCTATCAGATCATGATGTCGAATGCTGTGTCCGGAAATATTTTTGCTGCCCATTCTTTGGCCGAGGAAAATCCCCCCCTAAATATTGTAGCCCCTAAGATGTTTGTGGTGGATGTTTTGGGGAATAGGGCGACCTAATACAGAGTAAACAAAAAAAGATTAAAACTTAAGGTCACGTGGCCGAGGTAAGTTCCCGTGACCGAGGTTCAGTGGCCGAGGTAATTCCCCCGCCCCCATTAAATATTGTAGCGCCTCAGATGCCAGTGGTAGATATTTTGGTAACAGAGTAACCTAATACAGAGTAAGTAACAACAGGTATAAAATTTGGGGCCCGAACTAGTTTAGCATGCTTTCCCTATGTACGGCAACAAATTTGGATACTATTTGCCAAAATTTACGGTATTCGTCAAACTTTGGTAGGAATAACTTTAGCTGGTCAAGTAAGATAGGAAGCCATGTTTTTAAATTAATTTATTCTCAAGATTATAAGAAATTGCAAATCTATGCCAACTATATAGTATGCCAAATAAATATTGAATATGATGCCATAGATATCTTTCGAAGCTAAGTTGTCTGAAGTTTTCTGACTGTCTTTATTTTCAAAAAGGCTATCTTCAAACCCCTGCCTCACGATCAGCCCCACCTTAGATAGAGTGAAAATCAGGGCGATCTAAATAACAGGTCTGGACAACATACAACCGGAGACAAGAGCTGGAGGCCGATGACTAAACATACATTGTCTATCAACATGACTATAATTCAAGCAACCTTCCATTGTAGCACATCTGGAAAGCAGATATCTATTTGTGTTCATTAAAGTTCATTACTAAACATTTCCGAGCCATGTTTTTGTCACAAATAGCAATAACTTTATATCAGATTATCTTCCTGAATAATATACACGTTCAACTTTTAGATCAATCTCAACAGTTCTGTTGAAGTTAGGGACCACAATCGTTTTATGAAAAATGCCGGTAGAAGTATGTGATTTACGCCTTCGTTTTATTGTTAACGGTTGCGTTCTCAATACTTTAATACTGTTTTGTGCATAAATTATTCTAACACAAAAAAACCAACTGCTGACTGATACCCAATGGCCTCCAGTTCTGGCCTCGGGTTGCATGTTGTCCAGGCCTGTTATTTAGATCGCCCTGATGAAAACGAATAGTGGGATCAAGGTTATATGGCCTGATAAACGCCTATTTGTGTCTTGCTGGAGGATCAGAAGAAAAATAAGAAGAAGATGGTCGACCGCAGTTGGAGGCAACACGAATGCTCCTCTTTCCTTAGCTTCTACCACTAGAGTGGTAGGGGTGGGCGCCACTCCTATCCAAAGTCAAGTTTTTGACCACTTCTCCCAGCATAGCTGATACTAATTTCACCGACCCCGTAAGGATGGAAGGGCGAGGGAACCTTGGCAACACTGTCTCGGATCGAACTCTGGAGGAACAACGCAGGCAAAATATTAGTAGAACTTTAGTTATGAACAGTAACGCCCGGCAAAGAATGCGCATATGAATCATATTGAAGATTTTATGAACATACAAGACGATAAACTAAGTAACCAAGCTTCAGGGGCGGCTGATAGTTAGTGTGCCTGTGTTCGGCACACACATCCATATCTTTTTCCAGGTTGATTGTTTTTACTTTGATGGTGTATACACTTTAAGCATCAACAATGCTTGATATAACGGCCCCCTTAACATATACTTTAAATCATTTTTTTGTAACTTTGAGTACTGAATTTAAGTGATTACTTGAAAATGAATAATGGCGATGAACACATAATTCATGTGTCCCCTTTTTGGCTCTTCCCAATCCCAGTGGTCACGCCCAGTTCTGCTTCAACCTTTGGTTACGTCCATGACTGCACACACAAATTCTGACTAATAGCCGCCACTGACAAGCTTTCAACGTACTATCACATCATCTTCAGGGTATAGGAAACGTGACAGTGTATACGGCGTTTGCGGACCTAGTAGTCTAACCAAATAATCTTAGTATGCAGTACCGTAGCCAGGGGGAGTGGGGGTGCTTGGTATGCTCTGGTGGGGGGATGCCTTCAAGGCAAAATAGCATCCCCTAGTCGTCTGTCTTAGAGTTTTTGACATGTGTCAGAGCATTTCTCTTGCTGAATAACCTGCTTCATATATCTTTTCCGGGATATCAAATCTGCACACCTAGATCTGTTGATCTCTTGACCCTTCACGTCAGGGCCTAAAAATGATTCTAAAATGCAGAGATATATTGACAAATGTCACACCAAACTTAAAAGGGTTCACCGATTTTGCAGAAGGGGTTACACAAAAATTATTACCGGTACGTTAATTGGTGAACAGGCTGGTCCATACGCCTTAAATTTATGAAGCATGCCCTAAAATATGCTCGTAAGTAATAAGCATGCCCTACTGGCTACGGCACTGTTAGTATGACCTTGTGAAACAGAGATTTACTGAAACACAAGAAAGCAAACATTAAGTTAACATTTTCATTCTGACGTTGCCATGTAACCAACAATGCCTAGCATATGAATTTATATGTTATCTTACAGCATGTTGGTTACACCAGTGGGCACTTGCATAAGAGAGTAGAAAGTCTGGTGGACAATTTCCACGTGCTCGCCAAATGTGTTTGCCAAATTCGATTACTTAAGTCAAGCAATGCTACAAATTCTCGTGCTAAAGGAACCTTTGTTTCGGCAAATGTAGTCAACCTATCAAGCCGTTCGTTGACCAAAGGCGAGGTTTCATTCTTATCAAGGGGCCTCAAATTTTCGATCACCCCCAAAAAGCTAGATAAGGCTAGCATTAAACATGATATAGATTCCTTTGCTCGAAAACTTCGGCTGAAGTGGTTTTTTTAGGGATCATCAGGAATTACCCTCTACTACGAATACTGTATTAACACCTAAGTCTAATTTTAACCCTAAAAATATTGTTACCGCGATTGAACTCTATATTAGCAAAACTGAAGACGAAATTATGTCTGTCAAGGTAGAGGTCCATAACTTTTGCAATATAGGTGAGGATGAAGTAAAAGCTCTTCGCGACCTTTCAAATGATAACAGCATTGTGATCAAGCTCGGCTGTAGTGGTATGAGGGAGGGAAGACTATCTTGCAGAAGCGAACGCCCAATTAACAGATGACAAGGTTTATTCTCTTTGTGAAGATGACACAGCTAAGGATTTAGCTACAAAAACAGAGGAAATCATTTCAATGGTTGTACAAAAGGGCGAGGTACCATTGGACACTATCCAATATTTAAAAGTCAAGGAACCTAAACTAGGAAGGTTCTTTCTTTTACCAAAAATCCACAAGAGGCTGTATGACGTTCTCAGTAGCCCAGTGGTCTCAAATTCAGGCTATTTTACTGAGGAAATATCTGAGTTCCTGGATTTCCACCTCCAACTTATCGCACAAGGCGTTAAATCATATGTAAAAGATACTACTGGCTTTTTAAGAAAGGCAAAGCAGTTACCAGTAGTGGAAGAGGGTACAATATTTTGTACTATAGATGTTGTAGGCCTTTACCCTAGTATACCGCATGAAGAAGGTCTAGAAGCCTTAAAGAGTGCATTGGATGCTAGGGAGGTTATATGTGTTTCAACTGATACTTTGCTATCCTCAGCCGAATTAATTCCAAGAAGATAATTTATTTATTCAGAACGATAAAATTTATAAGCAGACAAGAGGAACTGCTATCGGAACAAAATTCGCGCCTTCTTATGCTATTATTTTCTTACAAGATTTAGAAGAACATGCGATAGGGGGTTTTGAGGCAAAACTAGTCACGTGGCTTAGTTGTATTAGCTTCCATTACGTTAATTTAGTATTTTATCAAGGGAGGCTAATGACAGACTTGTTCGTAAAACCAACAGATACTCATCAATACTTGCACTTTAAGTCTTGCCACCCATTTCTCACTAAGAAAGCTATACCTTTACAGCCAAGCTCTTCGAATTAGGCGAATTTGTTCGGACAACGATTTATTGAACCAGAGATGTAAGGGACTTAGAGGGTTGGCTGTTGGCTAGGGGCTATAATAATGAATTGGTATGTGAGAAATTGGCAATAGCAAGTGCAGCAGATCGTGACGAACTTCCCATCCGAAAGGAATGTGTTCAAAAATTTCAAAAAAGGGGGTTCCAGGGAGGTCCTAACTTTATCTTATCATCCAGCATCAAGTGGTACTGTACATAAAGTCGTTTCTGATAATTACAATAATTTAAGACGCGATGAGGAACACAGGAAAGCTTTCGCCTCTAAACCAATGGTTTCCTTCCGTAGTTCAAATTTTTTTAAGGATAAACTAGTACATGCTAGATTGCACCAGAGAGGGGACAAGGTTAATGAAGGCTGTGGTCCATGTACTTACAGAAGAAATTGCGATGTCTGTAATTATTTAGCTAAAAGTGCCACATTTTCTATTAACAACAAACAGCGAAATTTTAACATCCGGAAAGGCACTTTAAATTGCAATTCTAAAGATGTGGTGTACCTACTACAATGTAAAACGTGTAATCTTCAATACGTAGGAAGTATGACTACGCAATTCCGTACACGATTCAACAACTATAAATCTAATAGATGAAGCTGAGACTGAGACATGTTTACGGCAGAGAGAATCTTTTTGGTAGAACATGTTAAAAACTTTTAAACCCGATGGTTTAAATGAACGGGATGTAACAACTATATAGGCAAGTAAGGTTTCCAATATGACGTAAGCTTCTGAGAACCAGGACTGGGTGTGGGATCTCAAGACGGCTACTTTCATAGTATGAAGGGGTGCTTGACCGCCGCCTGTCATGCAGGGTGACCCTTGCGGCGTCGGTTTCCCTACTTTAATTAAGGGAAATCATGACTGCGCCCCTCCATTCTTTGCAAGTAGCCCGACACTTCTCAGTCTCTCGGTGGGATTCTCAAGACAAGGCTAACGTCAATATATTTGTTTACAATTTAGACATCTCAAGAACAACTTTTGCGATGCTTTGGCGGAGTTTTAGGCTCATTATAGCCCGGACCAGATTGATTACTACTCGAAATCTCTGTGTACCCTTTACGAGATGCCATGAGTAAAAACAAATTATCAGCCAGAACTGCAGCTTAATACAAATTTATTACCTTCTTGTCGTCTAAATGGAGTTGAACCTCCTAAGAAATTTGTCTTTGAAATTCTTCGATAAAAATAAGCTAATTTAGAATAGTTGTTGTCCGCATAATTGGATACGCACTACCGGTCAAATAGATTTTTTTTAGTCTGAGCAATTCGACAAATGTTTTACCACTAAGTTTCTCGGTAGTTTTGTCGATAAGCTTCAGAAACAAGCTCGTCCGCTTTTATAATCATGCTTTTTACAGTATTGTAGTCAGACCTTTGCTCCAATGATAAAGAAGAATACATTTCTTGTCCTTAACCCACAATCACATTTTGTAATAGCAACGGCAAAATTTTACGTGGCCAATGTCATGGCCACCTTTTCAAGGTGCTGAAAAAATTTATCAACTTAAGTTTTTTAAATTTTGGTACGAGGCGAACATGTTTAGTTATGTCAAATCCCTAGCTAGTGCCCTGCGTTCTTTTTCCATCCTTAACCAGTTTTCTTTCAGTTCTCAATCCTACCATTCTGTATTTACGATCCATGTGTTTGCTCTCCTACTGTAGACGAACGATATCTAGCTTCATAGTGAGACTTTAATTTCAGCCTCATTCATTGGTGCCTCACTCTCCTGGTCACTGCCAGGTTCTCGGAAGCTTCCCCATTCTCATTACTTTCATCGGACAGGACAGTAAGCTCAGATGGCTCGTTATCCCTTGAGACTAACAAGTCCGGGTTACTATAATCAACAAGAATATCTCTCAATGCCGACTTCTTAATACGAGGGTTTACCTCAAGACTCAAGTGACGTCCTAATGCTACAAAATCATGTTTTCTTAAAGCGTAAACATCGGAAAACACTAAACTTTCTGATAAAAAACTTGTGACGTGGAACGATACCATGATTGGCGAGTCACAGCATAAAATACTGAATGGGAAACAAAATGTGCAGAGAGGGGCAACTGAAGCTGCACCAAACTAATCCCAGACGTCATCTGTCAGCGTAAAATATACTGTTACGTGATGCCACACGAAAAGGCAATTCACAATATTCAACATAACGAAGTCCTCGACAATTGATTTCTTTTGGAAATAAGTTAAAAGCTTGTTCCATCGATCTTTCTTTACTGTCTCTTTGATGCGTCATATCGCAAATGACATTGACTCATAGACTTTCCCGTCGTTCGTTCCTTACCAGTACTACTTGATGCACCCAACTCAACTGCTTGATGATCCATCTACGAACAATTTTTTACAACGTGTTGTTGCTTCTATTTGCGTCTTTCAGTGGCTCTTTTTATTCTCTGACAGCAAAGAATTTGTGAACGGATCTGACAGTAACTAAACGAAGACCTTGCCTATAGTTGTGGTAGCAGAACACGGCTGCTTCAGTTCTCCAAAATGTAACCACTATTCGAGCTAATAAAAACGATAATGAGTGACATACCTGTTAGACGCTTCAGGTAAATTGAACAGACATCAGTTTTATTCTAATTGCAACACTCAACTCTTTGATCCATTACTTAAACAAAACAGCTTTATGATCCAACTGTCACCATGAAAACGTTACACATATCCAACATGCTCTTCTTCTTTAAGCCTTTCCCATTTAGTATGGGATCGCTGTGGCAGATATGTGTTTTCCCGATCTCTGTCTTCTGCATCTTCTTCTCTTGCATCAACGGATCAAATGTCTGCCCTGATGGTGTCAATACCATCGTTGCCTCACATATCCAATCTGTAAACGATACAAATTCGGGGACTAGTTCGCCACCATTGATCTCTTGAAGAAGAAGTGGAGGAACATTGTCTCAACATGAATTGAATACGACATCAAGACACTGAGACTTTGATGTGTAGATAGGTAGTATTGTATCACAATCATTTGATGGTTTAATGTGATCTTTGGCGATAATGGTGGATTACAATAACTGTTATTTTTGAGGTCGATACAAGGAACTAACTACAATCACAAAGCCAGTGTTTCTGCTGCTCCACACATAAGTGCTTATGTGCTAACTTTGAGTCCGTGTATCAGTGTTGTATGCCCATGTGTTCAAATTTTTACACAATTTTTGTCCTAAAGCTTTCCTAATAGCGTGGATATAATGAAGCACCACTGCTGTCCTCTGTTTCCGTAAATGTACAGTTACAAATAGAAGCTAGGTTTCTCTCAGTCTTTCCTTAATCAAACCACCGTTACCTGCAAGTTCGTTAACATAAACGTGGTGCTGGGGGTTTCCAATCTCTTCGGGGGATACTGTACTTTGCCATAAACATTGAATCTTAGTGTGCGTAGTATCGCAGAATCGTCGTCTCAACAAAGTGAGCTTCAAATCTAGGCATTTTGGTGTCCATTAGAACGAAAATTTTCAAAACTTTCCACTTAAATTGATGAAGCGACTGGCTGCGTATAGCTAAAAGGCTTGCTCGCTTTCTTCGCAGTTGTGTATTCCCCACTAAATCCAACCGAAACGCCAACTCTTGGGATGTTTGCTGCTTAAAGACTACAAAACGATATGTAAAGAAAATGTACTCGGTAACAAAATCTTCCAATTAAAGCGCTCATAATTTCAGTGTTATCACAACGTAATAGAAATTCAAAAAATATTAAAAAACAACCTTTATTTACTATATATTTTAAAGAAATAGTATCGTAACTGCATGTGGCGAGATAAATATGATATTTTAAAATTAAATATAACATACAACACGACTAAACAGAACATCAAACGAAACTAATGGCATTTTTACTCCTCAAAAAAGTACTTAACTTGTGTGTCACCCTCAGCCATCACCGAACCTTTAAAAGAACGAGTGACTAGGACTCAACCCTGCTGAAAAGCGATCGATAGACCCTCCAAATCGCGATAAAGATTACTTATTAGTGAGTATTCTAAACGTTGCAGACTTTTGGGCCTCACTCCCACCTCTTAATCGTTGACGAGCGGCCTCCTCTCTATAACGGAAATTGAAAACGTGTTAACGTAAAAGTATGAGCCCAAAAAATGTGAAGAAGTAGGATTAATACAACTACCAAATTTTCATTCCTAAACAGATGGTGCTTGCTTTATGACCAGGACATTTCAGTGTCACTCCTTGCATTAGGTGCAATGCTTTATTTATAACTTCCCTGTCACTTGAACTATTCACATAACAAAATGCCTGGTAATCCCTCCGCTGTGCATTTGTCAAACACTTAAATCTACCTTACATAACGACCCTTGTCCTTACCCATTTTCGTTCATTCTTAACATACACCTTCCATTCTCAAAGTCATACGTAGGCCTACTTTTTTTAATCCTTCCTTTCTTATTTTCAGTAGCAGTAGTTAATACGAACTGGTTTCCCAAAAGCAAAAAGCACAATAGAAATAAGATTGAGGGTAAATCGTTATTTGTTTCCATTTATCTTTATGCCAAAAGGTTATTGTCAATAAATACACCGTATGAGTAACGTATGCTGATAATTGGATTAAAATACGCGTTAGAGAGCTCTATTGTCTTTTAAGATGTCATCAAATCCTGAACGTTTGCTTCACTGAAAAACCTACCTATGAAACTAAAGAAGCTTTAACCTTGTATAAGATATAGTCGTAAAGCTTCATAAATTAGAGCACTAAAGTGATGACGTCATAAAAACTTACTTTCGAAGAATCCAAATTAAAACTACATTTAAAGTGTTAAAGTGTTAAACTATTCCACTAAATATCCACATACACAATGTAGCGTTCAGATCTCATATCAACTGCCAGAAACGGCTGTTTGAACTTGCAATGGCCTTAAAAAACCCTGTTAATTTAGTTAATAAAATTATGAACTGAGTTCAAATAACAAGGTTTTGATAGGCACAATGCAAATTTTGAAAGGGTTTATCTCGAGGATTTCTAAAGGTATCGTTCTCAAATTTGGACAGTTTATCCATATTGATAACAAAAATGTAACGAGACCAAATATTACCAAACTCCAGAATTTCATTAAATCGCGACGTCACACTTAAGTACTCTATATAATTAGACTAGACCATGGCCATATAAACCACAGTATGCAGTGAATAGCTGCCATCTTACATCCCTGAATAATGGAGTCTTTAGCTTTAGCATCAATTCCCTGATAACAGTAACTTAAATAAAGCATCACGTATAGGAAATGATCTCATGGTCTGCTCTTTAATTTGAGTTACCGTAAGCAACGCTGGGCCATACGAGGTACGCCACATGCTAAAGTTGCTGTCAAATTCCTATGCACATGAAATTAACGTAGGGATTTTACAGTACCATTGACAAAGACTTAATAACATTTTACACTAAAAATCAACATTCATAAAGCGAAACTCCTGTTAGTAGCCCTTCTGGGCGCTATCGTATTGGCTTTTTACATCTGCGTTATTGGCAATTCCAGCTAAATACTACGCCATGGGAGATCTTACATTCTTTCTAGTGTAGCCACTGCAGTTCGCCACTTGTAGCCACTGCATGGCGAATTTAGGCATGGAAGTAAAGTTACATCCGATCAGTAAGTTTCCACTGTGGTCGGTCTCTTTACCACAGTAAAAAAGGTACGTGACTGCAACTTACGTGAAAGAGTTTAGAGTAGATTGTACGTGAACCAAGCTCATACTAGTCGTCTCGCAAACGTTCATGCAAAACATCTCTTATTCTGTCTAACAATTCTTTGCTGATAGCATTCATTGAAGTCAAAGTTATGTCAAGAATGGTCTTATTCTGCAATACAGCATGCAAGAGTTGTTTTGCTCCTTCGTCAGTTATTCCATTTCCCTCTAAGTCGATTGATTTGAGCGACGTACTCTTTGTAAATCCAGGTTCCACTAAAGCCGCTATCCCACTGTTCCCCAGGTTAGCGAAATCAAGTGATAGCGTTTTTAAGGTTTTGTTTTTATGAAGGCTGTTTGAGAAAGCTTTCCATCCTTCAACTGGTACGTCATTTCCTGTTAAGTTCAAGTCAGTAACGGTGGAGTTACTTTGTAGAAACTCTGATATTCGATTAAGTCCTTTTATTCCAAATCCGCAATTGCCAAGGTCAAGTGAACTGACGGATTCTGACTTCTGTATGGCTGACATTATGACATCCACACCTTCATCTCCCAAGGGATTTCCATGTAGCCTAAATAAAGTAAAAGGCCACACGACAATCATACGTTAACAGTATGTAAATGTTAACACTAAAATTGCTTTAAGCTAAATACTAAACAATCTACGAACTGTCTACATGTCAGTCAACAGCAGCCAGATTAAGGCAGATAGAGGTACAATCCTAGTATTTTCGGTATGTACTACGTAAATCATACGTATGTACTAAAAGATTTTTCTAGCACATTGTCAGAAATCGGGACACACCGTCCGTCATTTACAGTGCGTCATTCCCTAAAAATCATAGGGAGTGGCCAAAGGGGTTCAAATTGAAGGGGGCAAATTATTTTTAATCAGGAAGAGGATAAAAGAATTACTTCTATGAAATAAAAAACAAAACCCGCGACTAATGAAATATGACTCTACATTTTGGAACGTATTTAACGGCCCTGTGTCTTAGTTACTCTCCAGCCACTTCAGATCACCCACTGAAACTAAATCACTTCAATGCACAATTTCGAAGTGCCTAATGTAAACTGGCATAACCCCCGTTTCCAACTGACGATTGATTATGAAATTTTGTTCAGATTTTAGTGAATTGGATGTCACACCTCCCTGTTTATAGGAAGTAAACAGCACATGAAAAAGGAATTGGGTTTATTGTTAATAAGATCAATTCTAGAATTCACGCCTATCTAATGTCGAAGTACAACGATTCGCGTTAAAGCAACCTTTCTATAATACAAATTTATACCCTACCAACGACTACGATGAAAATGAAAGATACTCTTATTACTCATTTTTCTGGCATATTAACGAAACAATGAAAAAATTTGAGATTAATGTTTTCAAAACCCCAGAATTTCCCAGAAATTATGTCGAATGGTAGTTTTAGGTCACACCTTAAAGTAAAACAGTTTTGATAACTTTTGATAACAAATTTTTTATTTTCGTTCCGAAAGTTTTCAGGTGTGAAATTGTGAGTAGGGATTTTATAAAACACTGCCAAACCACACCCAGTGTCTTCCTTTAGCTACTTTGCATCCTTATGTGCCAGATGGGGGTTTGAATACTATTGAAAGTGATTCCGTATAGTATATGCTGCAATAAAATCACCGGCTCAGTCAGCAGCTTTTCTACCAGTTCGGTTCTGAAGCACTTTATGTATACCTATTTTCTAAAAAAATAGGCAAAAATAGTCAAACTGCCACAGAAATATGAGGAGTATTCATCGGTGCGCGACTTTGGCAGGCTACCAAATTTCGTAGGATAAAGCTTTTTAGCTGATGTTTTTTGCAAATGTTCAGAAATATCCCAAATTTTATGATTATCTCTGCCATAAGTGTCATCTTGATATGTCGAAAAATAATTTGTTCAACCCCTGGGCCCACTGTGCGCTTATTTTAAAATAGTTGTTGTGATATATAAGATTTCTTCTGTATTGTTGTAAGTATGTATCATAGAATTTCCGAATCAGAACAAAAGAGGTGCCAGCAATTCAAGTGATAGTTGGAAACCAACAGAGAAAACTCGTTTGAAAAGATCAATATTGTTTGTTACTTTCCGACGGATTTTGCTTTGGCATAGGTCAATCCCATTTTAATCAAATTTTACGGCCAAGTAGTAGCGTTCGCATGCAACTTACCCTGCCTTAAACATGCCAAACGTTTGTCTAGTGACGCGTTTTACATGCATGTGAACCAGGCTTAAAGCTGATCTTCATTTCATCTTGCCACTTTTGAATCCGCTTTCATCAAAACAAAGAACACAAAACAATCGGCCCGACTCATCACTGTCAGGTATACATTTTTTGTCATGGGCAAGATGGTAAACTGCATCCGGTTGTGGAGTTTCGACGTGGGAGAATGAGGTTACCCTTTGCTATATCCAGGTCACCCTTGAGCAAGGTGTAGTACCTGTCACCTCCGGGTAGGATGAGCTCGTTAGCTTTGGTTGGCAGCCATTCAAGGAGAAGGAAAACTCTGATTTCAAACCAAAAGCAGGAGGAGCTCTTTAGCCTTGGTCGGCAACCCGCCTAGAGATTTCTGCGGCCTTCAAATCTGGTCCGGACCGGTCGACGGTTCAGTTCATCACAGGCTGCCATTAACCATCATCCCATGACCGTGACAACCGCAAGTGGGAGTGCTGTTAATTGTTCTGGTTTTTTCCAACTCCCTGTAGTTTATACTGTGTTTGAAAACTTGTGAATTTGAGGAGTTTTCAATTTTATAATTTTTGTTAATTTTGAAAACCAATTTTCTCTTGTTGTTCTAACTTTTTTAGGAAAGTTAAAGTTTTAGAAATCAGACACCCCCATTTATTAAGAGCCCCCATCTATTTTTTATTTTTTTTGAAATGTTTCCACCCTTCGGTTTATTAGGAAACTAAGAGTAGTCTTCTGTAAAATCAGCTCTACACGTATGAAAATTAGTTGCTGAACACCTAAATACATTTTATACATGGTTGTTGCTAAGAATGGGTTAGAGGTCTTTCATTGCCACCCCCGCCTAGCCCAACCCCACCCATGCTGTAGATTCCTACACATGTATGTTCTAGGAAGGCATTTGTGCTCTCCATCACCTTATCTCGTTGCTGTTGATACAAAGGTTGTTTATTCACTGCCTAATATCATTACTAAGGAAATGAGACAATGGCCTCATTTGGTACACAATTGAAATTTGCTTCCAGTCCAGGGGATAATATTTAGAAGTCCATGATTATATCCTTCGAGGAACCAGAAACTCTCCATGCGGAACGGCAAGTCAGGGACAGACGACCCCCCAGATGGCAGAGAGACTCCTTTTTATAGTAGATTTTTAACATTGCACAGTACTTAACTCCTTCCTAATACACAGGTACTGTCTTCAAGGAGGGGAAGGTTGTTATGTTCACAATAGATAAAACTTTTCATTGGCCAATATGTTATAATGAGTTATTAATGATGCCATCACGTGTAAGCTGTTATTGATGACGCTTTATACTTTGTAAATCAGTCTTGGAGTTTTTCGAGTTATGTTAAAACGTTATTAAAAGACTTCTTGCCTGCTTTTTCGAACTGTCATCTCCAATGCGATTCTGTCGTTGAGCCTTACTGCGGCTGTTTGGGACAAAGCAATGCAGTTTCTGCACGACAAAACTGCAAATAGACTGACAATGTCAGACCTGGTGTCACATGAGAGCTGCAAGACATTTCATAGCCAGGGAGTTTTACCTCCATGGAGCAAAGAAGTGAATGATATGGTTCCAGTAAGATGATGCAGCCTGATCCACTCACAAAACAAACACGAAAAGGGTTAGGACGTAAATCAGGGATACAACAGATGGATGCAACCGAAAACTTGTTGCTTAAGCAGCTAGGACAATTGATACAATCATTAAGAAGAACGTTGAAGGTGATGACGATAGCCTGTACTGCAGAAGCTTGATACCAGTCTTAAGAGGCCTACCTCCAAAAAAAGCATAGACTGGCAAAAGTAAAAATGAGTCACCTTCTTAATGACCTAGAATATGGCGATGATGGAAATGATAATTAAAAGCAGTAATTGACTGATGGTCAACAATACGTTGATTTTTATATATATATTCTTACATCTCTTAATGTTAAGAGGAAAGTATACTGCATTTATTTGATTTGCCCCAAAATCCAGAGAAAATAATTATCATAAGAAAATGTTAGTGTAGATTAGCACCTTCATGAAACAGTGAAAGGTTATTCTTCTTTTCAGTATAATACCACGCTGAGAGAACTTACGAATGACAGCCCTGGGTCATGCATTTTGAAGCTTGTTTGATAGGTAGCTCAATAACAACAATAACTTGTAAATAACTACATGCCCTATCCAAATAAATGCAGTTATGATTTCCAATCAATTTAACAAAAACCCCTTTAACTGTGAAAGTGTATATTGTGTACATGCTTCCAGTGTTATATACTTCTGAACAGCATTGTGTAGAAAATGGTTTGAATGCTTTCATATACAATTTTTTAATTAATGAGCCTTGTATGTGGATGCAATGCAAACCTAATGATTATAGCTGTGTGTGAAACAAATTCGACATTTCATCCTTTGCAGTTCGTAATTTTTAATTTAGCTTTTGCAGTTCATAGTTTCTATTTAGCAAGCAGGCCTCTTTGTTTTCACTTGTGAAAGACCTAACAGCCCTACCAATAGAAAGCATAGGCAAGACATATATATTTCACTTTTATGTACGTAACACAACCACTCAGTTTTGTACACGCTTTAAAAACTATGAATCACAGTTTTGTAGTTTTCTTAAACGTCAAACATGTGTACCCCAGTGTGGGCTGTTTGAACATTTTGTACAATCCGGTCACCAGGGTATATCAGACTGGGAATTTTTAATTATCGACGACGCCAACACAGAAACTATACTGAGGCAAAAGGAATCATTTTCGCAACACAAATTGGACACTTTTAAACCAAAAGGCTTAAATGAAAGAGAGGTACCAACGATATAAATTAACTTTAATTATGAGGATATGGTGTTAGCTTCCGACTATTGGGGACAGGGTACGGATCCTCAAGACGGCTGTTTGGTAGAACAGGGGGAGTGCCCGATTGTCTCTTGTCATGCGGGGTGACCCTTGCGGCGTCGGTTGCCTACTTCATTGTAGGATTGTACCTTGATGGCGCTATCACCCTCCAAACAAGGACGAGGCCCTCGTGACGGCGCTCTCACATTCTCCTAAATGGCCTGACGTCACTCAGTCTCTTGTAGGATTCTCAAGACGAGGCTAGTGCTTATCCCGAAAACAACATTTGAAGTATCATTAGAAGAACTTTTGAAACAAAAAAAATTAATAAGAATGCGAGGCTTTCCTTAATTTCATTACCATAAAGAACGCAATTAGAAGTTTTAAATTCTTCTAAAATTCCTTTATTTTTTTAACAATGCACTTTTCAATTTTAACCGTAAACACTTTTTAATAACATTATTGTACATAGCTATATCAGATTCAGATCACAATTTTAACAATTTTATACACAAACACTTTTGAAATAATAATATTGTAGATAGATATTTTAGATTGTATACTGTATTGTTTTTAATTTTACTTATTAGCACCCGTATTCCAGGTGTCACTGCGCCAGAAGAGGGAAGAGATTCCGAAAGCTCATTTCTCTAGATCCGCAAACGCACAAGGAGCTGATGTTTCCCATGCTATACCCAGAACGGTAATCTATGTGGCCAACAACTTAAGGACACTACCTGTTTCTACAGTAATCAAACCTTCCATATATTCCATAACCTTGACTGTAACAGCCGCCATATTATATATCGTATGGAATGTACTGCTTGTAGCAAACAGTACATAGTTAAGGTGGCAACCCAATTCAACATTAGACTAAATAATCATAGAAAAGACTCTACTAAACACCATTCCATATCAGCAACCAAACATTTCCAGGAACCCAACCACAATTTTAACATGCGAGATTTACGATAATTGAACGACTACAATGCAATTCTGCAGATAAAAAAACGGCTAGAGCCCGCCTCCGAACCAGAGAAAACTTCTGGATCAAGAAACTTAGAATCCTCACACCGCAAGGTCTTAACCAAGAACTCAATTACCGTATACATATATATTAACTGGTACTGTACATAATATCGTTTCTGATAACTACAATATTTTAGAATGCGATGAGGAACGCAGGGAAGTTTTCGCCTATAAATCTATGGTTTCCTTCCGTAGAGCAAAATCTCTTAAGGATAAACTAGTACGTGCTACATTGCCCCAGAGAGGGGACATGGTTAATAAAGGCTGTGGTCCATGTAGACACAGAAGAAATTGCGGTGTTTGTAATTATTTAGCTGAAAGTGCCATATTTTCTAGTAACAACAAACAGCGAAATTTCAATATCCAGAAAGGCCCTTTAAATTGCAATTGTAGAAATGTAGTTTACCTACTACAATGTAAACTTGTAATCTTCAATATGTAGGAAGTACGACTACGCAATTTCGTACACGATTTAATAACTACAAATCCCAGTACCGCAGATTTTGCAGGTGTAGAGGCCGAGAAAAGAAAATAGTACCACAAAGTGGTCTATTCGAACACTTCCTAGAATCTGACCACTAGGAAATGTCAGACTGGGAATTTAAACTAATAGATGAAGCTGAGACTGAGATATGTTTACGACAGAGAGAGTCTTTTTTGCAGCACATGTTAAAAACTTTAAATGAACAGGATGTAACAACTATATAGGCAAGTAAGGTTTCCAAATATCACGTTAGCTTCCGACCACCAGGACTGGGCATGGGATCTCAAGGCGGCTACTCTCATAGTATGAAGGGGTGCCTGACCGCCACCTGTCATGCGGGGAGACCCTTGCGGCGTCGGTTTCCCTATTATAATTAAGGGCAGTAGCTTGATGGCGCTATCACCCTCCCCACAGGGGCGGGGACCTCACGATGGCGAATCTCCATACTTTGCAAGTAGCCCGACACTTCCCAGTCTCTTGGTGGGATTCTCATGACGAGGCTAACGTCAACATATTTGTTTAGAAACTCAACATCCCAAAAACAACTTTTGAAAACAATGGAAGCAACGAGGCTTTGCCGCATTCCATTCCGTATCTGCGTCATTTTAGTTGAGAAACAGGAATTTTACAACAATAAATTTTTAAACAGCAACATTTCTTTTATCTATTGTTTACGTTTTAAATTCTTCTAAGAAAAGTTTTTATTGCTTTAATTATTTTAAATTAGGGAAGAAACTTTCTGTATGGTTTTACCCTAAAGAAGGAATTTTATTCCGAAAGCTTGCCTCGGGCAAGAACCTGTTTTTAACGTTTTTACATTTCTCTTTTAACATAGGTTTTTATAGTCTGTTTTAGTTTTTATATAATTTTTATATATAAATATCTGTGTGTGTATTTAAATATAAACATCAAACTAAAATTGGGTACTCTGCAACCTTTGAGATTTCTCTTCTTTTGTGTAATTCAGTGTAGCTTTATAGATGATATATAAACCACATCAATTTTATTAAAAATCATAGGTCATTTCCGGCAGCTTAAAAATGTAGTCTTTGGTTCTGCAGTCAAAATCAAGTGCAAGAATATTCCTCCTATTTACAGTGAAGAGATTTAATTGCTTAGAGATTTCAATTATCCTTCACAGTGGCAGCCCATTTTATTGAATATGCTGGGGCTATGTTCGACTGAATTGCTTGTGGAATCAACACAACACTGTAGGAAAAAATGAGATATTTTAAAGAAGTTATATATTAAGCAGGATTTTTGGTATTTTATGTGCCATCATACTTCCACTTTTAACATATTTCTATTAATCTGTTATGCAGCTAACAATATCTGAAGATGCACAAAAAAGGGGAGGGGGAGATGCATCTTAGAAAGGTAACACAAATGTGTGCCTTGTGGCAGTAAACTTCCCCTAAAGTTCATAATACCTTTTTGCAAGTGCCCACACAGAGTTTCACTTAATCAGCTTCTTCTGTCATTCCGATCTCTGGCAGAGCATTAGCAGTTTATTTCTAACAGACTACTCCATGTTAAACCAGAGATATGGGCTTAAGCAGATCATTATAACAAACTATCTTCTCAATGGTCTCTCTTATGAATCATCATTTATGAGTTATAAATAAATCCTAAGTGTAGACAAATCAGGTTTAAGGTTATAAACCTGATAAAATGTCCATTTCGCACTTCCCCAAAGAACAACTTCATCTGTGGGCGCGCGACGGATTGCATTTAAGCTCAAGCCACGGCCTCAAAATACTTAGAGAATGTATTTGCAATGAAGTTTCTCAAATTGGAGCCTTACAACCAAAGATTCTGAGGAAATTCAAATTGAGTTTTGTCCCGACCAGGTAAAGCATGGTCTGCGTTTTCACCACCCACTAGGGAAGTACGAAAATAAAATGTTTCATAAAATGTGATAACTAAAGACCTTCAAGAACGTTCGAACAGGCAAAGCATTGAAAAGGAGAATGTGATGTCACCTAATAATTGCAGGCCGTATTGGATACAGCACTCCAATTTAAAACATATTACGATTGCCATCAATTAGTATGATACATCACAACTCCTATCAAACTCCATTTCATCCTTTAGTATGTTACAACACTTTCTTGTGAGAGGAATCGGCTTAATGGCTTCTGTATATAAAAAAATTTTACTTCATATGATTTTCAACTAGCATGTGCGGTAGTCTAAACGCATTAACAAGAAAGAGGGTGGTATCTTCCAATCAGTGAGAGGGCGGCAATTGGACAGAATGACTTTACATGATAAGTGAACAAGCCAACCTCTTGCAGTGCTAGATCAAACGTTGCACCTGTGTATATACGCTATACTTGTTTGCAAAAAAAACCTAAGAATATAACCCGTAACTTTGTCCTTTTTATCCCAAATTGGTCGAAGGCGTCAATCGAATAGCGAACACTTACTTTTCACTCTATATCGCACAAGGTAAAAAATAACGTAATATTCAATACTTAGTGGAATTCTTACACTTTATCGCACAAACACAACTACCACTATACAGCTCAAGTATAACAATAAGTTGACAGACTTAACTCAAGATAATTATTCGAAAAACCGATTTTACAACACATCCACATAAATATGTATTCAATGTTGTAAGATAAGATTTGTTTGATTAAATTTAATTATGTTTGTGTGGGTGTAAAGGTGTTAATGTAAGTGCTTAAGTACTTATGGATGTACGTATTTTCGGAACTGCGTTATAAAAGTGTTGTAATTTTTCCCACTCATTTTAATTTGCACCTTGCAATAACACTTTCATTAGGTACTACGCATGTCATGAGACGTACTCTACATACACGAGAGGTTGCAAAACATTGCCAAAGTCCACATTGGAACGAGGCTGAGGCAAGGTCCGAATCCCAGGATGTTGCAATGCACAATATTCGTGAGCATTTTCTATTGGACAGTTATTTTAATTTGCATGATTATGTATGTTGATGTAATTTGTAATTAGATAGTTGGAATCAAGCTTGTAGTGAAGATACGTTGATTGTTCAGTATAGAGTTAGTAGGAAAAAGGGGAGTTGCCACAAGTATTGGCGGGCAGAAATGAGATGCATCTTCCTTGATTTAAACTCATACGTAACGGCGCTAATTCATCCGGCAACTAGTGAATTAAATATTTAACATCTGGATCACTGAGCCGCGGATGGTTGTTGCAGTTACCTAGAAGGAAGGATGGAAGAATTAAATAGAAAAAAGAAGCTTCGGAACAGACACAGTGAACAGGATGTAGAAGATGTAAAGAAATTAAACTCGATCGAGAAACAGATTACAAAGAAGTTTAAGCAGATAGAAAAATTGACGACCAAATTATCAAGATGGCAGTCGATTTGGACGAAGACGGTCCGATTTGCGGAGCAGAGATAGAAGACACAGGAGACTTCATTCAGAAGATTGACGACACTTTAGTAGAACTTTGAGATAAAACGAACTTAAAAGATACAGCAATTGATCAAGAAAGACGAAATTCGATTAAGTCGATAGAATCCGAAGAATCAGTGACTTCATCTAGTTAATTTAGAGCAAAGAGAGTCTGGGTAAAATTGCCAAAGCTTCAACTTTTCAAATTTACTGGCTAACTCCAAGGATTGGCAAGAATTTTGGGATGGATTGAAATTCGTTATTCACGAGAACAAGGAACTTTCAGACATCGATAATTTACTTCTTTGCGAGATTATTAGAAAGAACCAGTAATGAAGGTCATAGTAGGATTTCACCTCAGTGAAAACAATTATTCATCCGCCTTGAAAAGCTTGAGAAACGATTTGCAAAATGTATAGTTAGTATAGTTCAAACGGACACACACCAGAGCAATGATGAATATAGCACCAGTGAATAACAAACATAGCATAAAAAAATTGCGAGAACTTCTTGATCACCTGGAGGCTTACTTCAGAGGACTAGAAGATCGATGAAGAGACATATTCTAGGCCACGGCTTACGAATCCACGACCGTCAGCCAGCTCGCTGCACACGGAAGAAATACGGAAGGAAGAATTACGACGTGTTTTTTGCAGAGGAGAACATCAAGGACATTCCTGTGGTAACTTTGAGGAAATATAAGACAGGCAAAGGCTCCTGACAAAGTATGGATGATGTTAAAGTTGTTTTGGAAGAGGACATCGAACACACGAATGCAAATTGAGAGTAAAATGCGGTTCATGCAATGGAAGGCATCACCAGTCATTGTGCGATCTTAAATCACCAAAAAAGAAGAAACACTTGGACGTAAATTCATTAATCTCTGAATTGAGAGATCAGGGCAATAAAGCTCTTTGCTGGCTTTGTTTCTCTTCTCCAGTTTTCTATGAACTACCGCATAGAAAAACTGTATTTACCCCACATTTATCTCTCTGAAGGGTGGGTGATCCTCACATTTTAAACACCCCCACCATTCCCCGAGGCGCAGTAATTCTGCCAGTCTATTGTGATTTTTCCTCTATTGAATCCCGATGGTTTATTCCTACGTTGAGGCTAAGAGCAGGCTGAAAGGGCCCCTAGATGCTTGCTGTGATTGGTTCGTTTTTCTTGCGCGTGCGTACTTTTGACCAACCATCTGACGTCATTGTCCCAGGCAGTAATTGTATGGTCAAAGCACTTTAGAACTTGTTTTGTTTCCCTGTGACAAATAAACTGTTTGAATCGCCACCCAGCCTGCCCACTTCAAGAGACAGGAGGCACATTCCCGCTCAGGACAGCTTGTTTTTCGTTAAGCAATCTGCACGTCATAGGTAGGCCAGACTTTGATTCTGTGTCGGATAAAAGTATTGAGTCACTATTACAGAATTCTCAAAAGTTAGGCAGCTGACAGGTTTGTATTTTTGGTAAGTTTGTCTGGCATTATCAAATTGTTTTATCATTCTCTGTTACTTTTGTGGTAGATTATTATCTTGTCAGTTTGTGATACTGCATTGCTTTTTGATTATATATCAGTATTATTAGCAAAGATATAAGAGCGAGAATTGGTTGTTAAGTTGATTGCAAAGACATTTTCGTCGTTAAGTTTACCAGATCAGAATGACATCGTGAATAACAGACCCACACCTGATTTGAGTCAGGTTTTGAAAAGTGGCCATCGAGCATTTCAGACTTCGTGGTACACGAAGAAAGATTGGCTTTGCTCTAGCAGAAGATTGATGGGTCTTTTCTGTTGGCCGTGTCTGCTTTTCAAGCCATCTCTTTCAAATACCTGGACAAAGAGACGATATCAAAATATGCTGGGCTTTTTGTCAGATGCGAAAAAACACGAACAGTCCGGAACACACTTGGAGGCATATAAAGTGTGGAAGACATACGATACTTCATCACGAATCGACGTTCAGTTTTCGCGTCCTAGGAGAGAAGAAATTGAACGGCAAAATTGAGGTTCGGAATAACAGATCATTTTTTAAGGTAATTACTGAATCTGTGCTGTATGTTATCCAGACAAGAAATGTCATCTAAAGGCCATGATGAAGCTGTTAGTAGCCTTAACCGAGGAAATTATAGGGAGGTTACTGGAGAGCATGGCAAAGTTCGATCCATTATTTGAACGGCGCTTACATGGGGCAACACTGCAGGGTGAGGGGGGAGCTTCAGGGTCATTCACTTGAGTTTCATCTGATATTCAGAATGACCTTATACACTGCATCGATGATATCATCCAGGATCAAATTGACAAAGAGATAAAGGAATGTACCTTTATGGCTATTCAAGTTGATGAAACAACTGATTGCTCAAATAAAGAACAATTGAGTATAATTTTAAGAATGAATCTTTGATCAAAGATGACAACTGGTTCGCAAAGACTTCTGCTTAGTCTCTTCTTTTAGTTCAATATCACTATTTTGTATCTTCCGTTTGAATGAAAATCACCATAAGCTATCCTCTCTGTGGTTGATAGTCTTTTGTTTAAAGGATTGAAAATGTTGAGAAAGTAATTTGGTTTTTAGTCGATAAATGCGTCGTTAACCATTGTCAGCGATAATTTAACATCTGTATCAACAACTCGCAACAACAAAGGAAACAGTAAAGAAAAAACAACAACAAAATACAAACTTACAATAAAAAACAAGAAAATAAGGGGCATCAATCTAAATTAACAGATGATTACATGAATAGTAATAGCTCCGGAAAAGTTCAGTCTTTGTTGCGCCTGTTAAAGTTATACTAAAGATAGCCTTATGGCGACGTCTAAACACTATATCATAAACCTATTGCTGTTATCGAATTGTTACTGACACCGGAAATTATCGCTATATCCGGTCATCTTGAAAAGTTAACCGGGGTTGCATATGCCGAGATATTGTCAAAACAAAGATACAGTAGGTGGTATCTTTGTTGAAAGATAAGATATATGTGTGTTTAATACGCTAATTTGCAGTGCTACCGTTTGGCAATTTGGCAATTTGATGCAAATTTGGGTTTGGTTTTTAACTTTGCAAAGGCCACAAAGCTTGTGGAGAAATATTTCTAGACCGGTAGTTTACTGTTCAGCCAAAGGACAAGGAATAGTGCATTACGGAAAAAAGTGAAGATGTTCACTGGGAGTTGATTAGTCAGGTTTTGCTAGGCTTAGAGTGATTTTGTAGTGAGATTGTTTACAAGAAATTCAATCTGTATGTTCTGTTTGTCTGGTTTATTAAATTATTTCCGAATGTTTTTATTAGCGCAAGAAATTATTGCATCATCATCATCGTCATCATCGTCATCGTCATCATCATTATCATCATCATTATAATAATAATTTTTTAAACTTCATTAATCTTTTTTCTTTCCTATAACAAAATACATCCATTACTCTGTTTGCAGGTATAACGGATCTAGATGATATAATATATGTTGTTACCATAAAAGAAGATCAGGATTAAGCCAATTACTGTTTCGTTTACAATAAATGTAATACGTAGATCTAATAATACAAGAGATAATCTTTAAAATAAATAATCAGCATTAGGAATACAAAGTTCATTAAGCATTAATAGAAAGGATCTACTATCCTTTGCCATACCACCCACGGCACTCATACTTAAATTAATAAACTGAACACTTTAATAATATGATTTCAAATCTTTGCATAATGATTTTTATTTCATAATGATAATGAAAATGATAATGATAATGATAATAATATTTCCAGAAGGTGGCTGCAGCACTATCTTTCATATAAATACCAGAGAAAACACGACAACTTTTCATTTGTTAATGCCATTCATGTCTTGAAGAACATCCTTCATCATCAGTAGTGATTTTTACAAATCCTGCACTACCTTTTTTGCGGATATTAGCGATGACATATTTCCATGGGTAGCTTTACAGGAATACCCATGCGTTTAGAAAACAAAAAAAGAACTGCATATAATTTTTTTACAAATATAGTGTACCAAATAATATATCGTGCGACGATATACTACTTACAGGAATGTCTAAATCACATGGAACTTGCATTTGGTTTCTTGAACTTTATTGTTAATGAGGGATTTGGTATGGCTGATATGAAAAGACTCTTTGACCTCCAATTCATACCAAGTACCAGCTTTATCAATAATGGTAAATGATTCCGGACTAGCCTCAACCCCACATATTACATTTTCCTTAAGGTGCATTGTAATTTGGGTTTCTACCAAACGCTTGATCTTCCCTAAATGTTCAGCCATGCAGGTCCCTAGATGACGCATTGTTTGTCCTATATAACAAGCTTATAACTCGAACATGTAAATTTATAAACCACGAAGAATTTTCTTTGAAACATGTATGTCATTAACAAATTAACAAAGTTGACATGTCTTCTAAGGTTTTTACAATAATAATGATAATACTAATGTCTTATGAAAATCGTTTCCTCACTGAAAAAAAACCTCCGCCTACACACAGAATGATGCGTTCTTACACCAGCATATAAATGCTGTCAATGATATAGATCGAGACCTGAGATACATAAACAAGTAAATTGCAGCAACAATCAGCATTATTTCAAGAATAATAGCACTTCACACTTGCCCAATCAATAACTTAGGAGTCGTGCCAGTACCTGTCCCTTCAAAAATATATATCAGGTAATGCGTTGTGCGAAATTTTTTTGTGAAGATATTCTGTATTCCTTATTTTGAATATTTTGAAAATAATGATAAAAATAAAAATAACATTTACACTACCTTGCACTGATACTGCTGCCACCACAACTAGATGTACTGTACAACTCTTTCAAAGACATCTAGAGAATGATGACACATTCACATATGCACAGTTTATGAACAATTGCATCCTGATTCTATAATGTCTGCTACGGGTAAATATTTATCCAATCATCGAGCAAAGATTACTTTATATTATATTGTATTTATTAATATCTGTCACTTAGATCTTTGTTGTTCAACTATCATAGTAGGGCAGAGTGCTTTTACTAAACCAGATGTTTCTTCCCTTTGCCATTAAGAGAATTGTCCTATTCACAGCCGTAGACTCAACCACAACTTTCGAAAATCAAAAGAAAGTCGATTTTACATAAAAACAATGGCAGGGATATAATCTGTCAATCTTTTGCTTTATTTTCTTTACACCTCATTAAAAATGTTTACTATTTCTTGTCGTACTTTGCTGAATATAGAAATATTAACCAAGAGAACAGAAGACAACCCAGAGAAGCAAAAGAATCCTGGTTGAAAGAATGGAAAAATATTGAAAACATGGAACATAAAAACCTCGAAGAAATGTACAAGAAGATTAAAGAAATGACCAGAACTAAATGTTGCACGGGGAAAGGCTGTCTAAAAAACAATGGAAATATCATTGTTGAGAAAGTAGACATAATGAACAGATGCTCAGAGTACTTACAAGAACTATTTCAAGACGAAAGAGGGTCCATGCCCAAAATACGTAAGAAAATAAAACGGTACAGAATCCTACACTCAGTGGTGCGTTCTGGCATAAGTAAATTGAGGAGAAATAAGGCCAAATGCCCTGATAACATAGCTATTGACATGATAGAAACTCTAGATGAGTTTGCCATTGAAAAAGTTACTGAAATTGCAAACGAGATTTATGACGAAGGTGATATACCTCAAGAGCTCTCCAAGTCAATATTCATTGCCCTGCCGAAAACAACTCGGTGCCATTGAATGCGAGCTACATAGAACTATCAGCCTCATGAGCCATGTCACTAAAATTATACTAAGAATAAATATGATGCGTGTGAGAAACCAAATAAGACAAGAAATTGGCAAAGAACAATGAGGATTTATCAAGGACTCTGGCACAAGGAACGCAATTTGTATGTTTAGAATGCCATGCGAAAGTGCAAAAGAGAAAAATAAAGATCCTATCTCCGCTTTATAGATTACACCAAGGCCTTCGACAAGGTCAGACATGAACACCTTTTGGACTAGCTCCAAAAACCGGATATAGAGGGCAAAATCATTCGTATAATAAGAAATCTGTATTGGAATCAAACGGTAAGCATGAGAGTAGGAGAGGACGTTGGTGAATACAGAGAAATTAGGAGTTCGGAAAGGGTGCGTCTTGTCCCCAGACCTCTTCAACTTATATACCGACGATATCTTGAGAATGCTCGAAGATCATAAAGGAATATCAGTGGGAGGATTGAATCTAAATAACATTGGATATGCAGACGATACAACATTGGTGGCTGATAGCGAAGAAAGACTACAGCATCTTCTCGACACTTTGGTACAAGAGAGTGAACAGAAAGGCCTTCAAATAAATATCAGAAAGACAGGATACATGGTTGTCACCGAAAAGGCAAACAAACCGAGATGTAGTATTTCATCCATGGTAAAAATATCAATCAAAGGCAAAAATTCATATATCTTGGTAGCATCATTTCAGATGATGGGAGATGTGATGTAAAACTAAAAAAAGACGAATAAGATTAGCTAAGGAAATTTTCATGAAAATGAAAAAGACTCTCATAAATACGAATGTATCAGTAAGTACGAGGCTAAGAATACTGAACTGCCATGTCACCCCGGCTTTACCCTATGGGAGCGAGTGTTGGACAATTTCAAACACCATGAAGGACCGCCTTAGAGCAACTGAAAATTGGTTACATGTTACGCATTCCTTGGACAAGCTACACATCAAATGACGAAGTCCTGCGCAGGATTGGTAAAAAAGACCCTATTTCTCATTGACACAATCAGAGAACGGCAGATGCACTTCCTAGGGCGCATTATCTGGAAAGACGAACGTGAGAAGTTTATTCTAACAGCAATGATTTAAGGCAAAAGAGACATAGGGCGATAAAGCGTGACGTACTTAAAGAGCATATGTAAGACGATCGGAATGTCAGTAGTGGAGATAATTTATACTGCAGGGGACGTGGGACGGTAGAAGGCCATGATCTGGGGGGTACGACACCTGGGGCAAAAGAAGAAGATGAAGGACGAGAAGAAGAAGAAGAAGAAGAAGCAGAAGAGGATGAAGAAGGAGAAGGAGGAGGAGGACAAGGAAGAGGACAAGAATTAGAAGAAGCAGAAGAAGACTGAATTTGTAGCAACTGTGGCAGCTGCACGTTAAAAGCATCAATAGTGAGTTTCCATATGCTAAACCTATAACTAGAGAAGTTGATCTCATCCCTTAACGTTTGGTCTTTTTTCTGGACTCATTACATGTCGTATATTTTCTGGACTGTTTTCTTGCAGAACTTGTAAAAAGGCATTGAAC
>JAAAKM020006971.1:13976833-14011260 GCA_010016025.2 Alatinidae sp. Z8VKAUB7J3 | reverse complement strand
TCAGCCACCACGTCGTATAGAACTAATAGAACTGTTGCTCATTGGAAGATAAGACAAGTATCGCAATCGAATAGCTGTTCCAGTACACAAGTAATACTGAGTCGATAATAGAAGGAGTGACAGGAAAGGAGTGGCAGTCCCTTTAAGGCAGAACAAAGTGTACAATGCAATGGCTTCATTAAATGTCCATCCTTGTAGCTATATTACCTTTTCAAATTTTCAACAATGGAAGAAACCTAAATGTTACTAATGATATCCACAATGTGAGTACTTATTGGTGAAAAAAAAGAAAACATCACACATTGCAAAATATGCAGTTTTACTTATTTTATTGTCAGATTAAAGGTATCAAAGTTCCTTTCAATAAGATAATAAAACGTAAAATATCCTTCATAGATATCTTTCTGTAAAAGGCAAAGTTAAAAATCTCTCGAAAACTTAACAAGGAACCCCTCCAGGGATAAAAGGTCCAGACTGGCGACTTTTTGAGAAAAGATAAAGGGAGGGGAGAGTCTATTTGAGGCTCAAAGGAAATAACAAAGAGACGCAGAAAAAGAAATATAAAGAGAATCTAAATCAATTAACTGTTTTGTTTTCTACACTCTTAAAACGAAGCAACTTCGACAGCTTATAATAAGTATTACTTTAGATTATTTATCAGTGCAATTATCAAATGAAAAACAACACCTTAACACCTGCAGCAATCACATTCACATCTGCCGTGAAATTTGAATCAATTGCAACCACAGACATCTTTTTAGGCTATGAAGATAACAATGTATCAGAAATCTTCCAACGACGCAGTTCTTTTCTCAACCAGCATGTTATGTCCTACGGCTAAAAGGTTGGCCACACCTCACAGCACGATCAAGCGTTTAACGAAAAGAGAGTGTTAGGAAACGGATATATTTTCCAAAGTACCATCGATAAAAGCATCTCCTTCACAAAAAGAACCAAGATCGTCATTAGGTCTTTCTGACTCTCCCAAGGTCATACAATGGCGCCAATGAGACACAACATGATGTTGCGTAAGGGGTTAAGGAAATGCTTTTTGCGAAATGAGAGTGCTGAGTATTTAAAGCGACTTCTTCAATATGTAAGCTTTTCTAAAAGGATTTATTCCCTTTATATCACAGACTTCCTTCCTTAAATATGTCTTCTTGGGTCAACCTCTTTGGAACTATCAGATCTCTAAAACTGGCAGATGCTAGTTCGGATTTTCCCAGTGTCCATTATAAGGTTTTGAAGTGAGAATGTGATGAAATATTTTGAACGTGGATTCGTGAGCTACGCACCGCGCTGGCAAATCCCAATGTGGACGTCGTCCGTTCTTTATTTTTATCCCTTTTCTAGGTTTAAACCGTCCCAAAACCTTATAACGGACACTGGACGGATGTTATACGTGGAAGGATGTGCTTCTTTGGATAAGTCACAATGTGTGAAGAGACCGACTTCAAATTACACAGAGTTGAACGTTGACGTCCACGGATGAATGAATGAGAGCTGTTGCTACGATAAATGGGAGGAGTTTACCGTGTGTGTGTGTGGGGGGGGGGGGGGGGACTACTAGGTGGCTGCAACATTTCCAAAATGATGGGAAAGGTTAAAAGAAACATAAGACAAAATTGCTGTTAGCTTTGTACTGTGCACGTTTTAACTGTTTAATGAATAGATTTCGGAGAGGGGAATTAAAGCTATAAATAGTCAAAGAACTTTACAGTTCAAGAAAACAAAACCTTCATAGGTGTTGTGCTACTTTGGGGTACTAACGTTAAAATCTCTTAAAACAATTACCATATCATTTTCAAATAAGATAATTTACAAGCATTTAGTGAAATCAAGTATAACGCTTAAATCACTAAGCAGTTTACGTAAAAACGATCAATTTTGTCCGGCATTTTACTTAATACTCTAAAACTACAAATTGGGCCTATACGAATGACCGTTTTCGTATATTAGCTAAAGGTAGATCAGCTTTCCATCTGAGAATTTTAGAAGCGGTTTTCATCAAAACCCGGGATCCTTTACTTTGCCGACAAAAGGAGTTTGTGTTTTCTCTGAAATGTCAGCACCGTTAATTTGCAAGCTATTGTGGTAATGCTCCACTCTTTGAGAATTATATATATATATATATATATATATGCAAAAATTTTGCCCACTGAAGTCGGGTACACTTTGTTAAGAGAGTGCAGTGGAGCCCATTCTACAGGTTACCCAAATTGTAGGAAAACTGCAACTGGCAAATTTTTAATTTGATTCATTAGAGGAATAGTGGCTTAACCTAAAAACTACTTGTTATCAGTTCCCATCACTATTTGTACGATGCACACAACAAAATATGGGTTTTAGGTGGCTGAAGTAGGTACACATAGGTCATTACTATTATGATTGTCATGCATATTTTAACAGTTAGCTATTTTATTACAAATACAAATTTATACTAATTAATACAAATACAAAAGTTAATTATTTCATTACAAATACTTTTTGGATGACTAAAGGGTGTGTGCTAACATAAATTTCATGCTTCAATGAGCATTCATAGCAGTGAGTGGTATTGTGTATGATAAAAAACTCCCCCAAATAATTTTACTCTGAAGTCACCATCTGGACTGAGTGCCCAAACATCGTGTCCAGACAAGAAAGTAAAGATCTACCACATATTAACATGATTGTTTTCTTTTGTAGTCCTGAGGACCTTACAGGATATGCAGCCCTATAGAAATGTAGAACACATAGAAGTTAATCTAGCAAAATTGCAGAGCAGCTTGGAATTTAATAGATATTATTTTTGCTGTTGTTGAAAGTCATGTATATATATTCAGTTTTATTTTTGTTTATATGAAGTTCACGTTGCTTAGCAGCAAATTGAACTCAGCATAGCAATTCCTCAGCTTGAGAGATGGTATCTGACAGTAAGGCAATGTCATCTTCAAAATCAGTGTCAGTTACACTTTCAGTAGGGTGTCTTTTGCTTCTTGCTTTCTGTAGAGTGATTTTGGGCTCTGTTTTGTAACTTGTTGCTAGATGCAATATATATTTACATATAATTCTAAAAGAGTGGAGCATTCTGACAATAGCTTGCAATTGTGGGTGCTGAGGGGATTCAAATCCACAATCTCATTATTACTAAACCAACACCTTAATCATTGGCTCATCAGGCCCAAAAGCTAAGGTGAAGAATTTACGTGTCAATGTGTCATGAGTTCTCCTCCACTCAGTGGGTATGGGAAATTACTCAATATTTCTTTTGTTCCAGCACACATAAATATTATATAACATACATATAATAATATATAAAGAGCTTAGTTTGAAAAAGAGCTTGCTAAGACGATAAAGTGCTTACTTAATCATATTTATTAAATCATTATTAAATTATCTACCAATAAAGCAATACTACCACATTAATATTTGCAAAAAAAATTATATAAGAAATGTCAGCCTTGCACAATTCAGCAGCAATGCAAGTCCGGAATGCCAAATCTCTTGAACATCCTTCTGAAAGATTAAGCTTGCACTGAAGTGTCAACATGGGAGCTGTTACTGACTAGGGATTACAAAATAATATGGTGCCTATTAATTTAAGTTTTAAAAGCCTCACAATTTGCATGAAACTTGAAAAGACTGCAGATGATTTTGGTTGCTTGGTTTTTTTTACTCAAGAGATATATGTATGTATTCTGCACCTCTGAATATCTTATCAGTAACGTTTCCTTGGAGTTCATTTATGAGGGATGTGGTACACTCTATTTTGCATTAATTTAAGTATAAATACTTTAACTTTAATAAATTTAGTTGTTTAAGCAAGGAAAACTAATACGGCTGTAACCATTTACGTCAACTGAGCATGGAGATGTGGAAAGTTCAACTTCTAACTGCTTTGGCCTCCCTAAAACATTCACATAACTTATCCAACATTTTTAGTAAGCACTAACATACAGCTTTGCCTACTTGGTCTCATAAGTAATACAGTGTCACCAGTTCATGAACTTGAGACTTGAGCGTGATAAGATTACTTCATTTTCAAAAGAAAGTAAAGTTTTAATGCGCTTAAGCATTCACATGGTTCAAGGGTTAACCAGTCAAATCTGACATCAACAGAGCCGACATTATATTATATTTTGACATAGGACCTCGTTTGTTTTGTGTTTACCTACAAGCGTATCCTTCAAACACCAAAACTTAGTGCATTAACATATTCTCGCACATGTGTTACAATTATGTAAATTTAAGATACGCGACTGTCTGCAAAACTAAAACAGAATCTTGATTGTCATCTGTGGTATACGGTTTTACGTTTAGGGAGAGACTTGATGATCCATCACAATTGTACAAACCTGCTTTGGCTGTTTGCGTTGATGTTTGTCCTGACATTGGTGTATTATTTATTTATGATGAAACTGACTTGTTGGAGTTATGCCTCCTTGTGTGATCATGACTGCGACTACTAATACCCCGCCAGCTGTTACAGTAATGAGACCAATTTTGATTTACGGTGTTGTAAAACGACGGTTAAAAAAGCGATCTTAATATCAAAAGCTGTATCTTGATACGGCTTGAGATTTTATTTAGTAAGAGAGTTGTTTAACGAATAGATTCTTGTTTATGGAAGCAAAACCAAAACGACGAAATTAACACCAATTTCCGGCGATGACATTCAAAAATGTCGTTTGACCGTACTAGTTTATGCTCTTTGTACCGAAGACAGAGTCGTTTTCCGTTTATTGCATATCAAACAGAAATTCTCGGGGAAATATATCACAAACTATACCATACAATCGCACTTAAAAATGGAAACGTCTTCCTGATCCAAATAAAAGGCTAACAAGGTTTACCTTCAAAGCAAAGCTGTGATTATCGGATCTTCTTCGACATTCCAGTACTTTCCCGTTAATTCCAACACCGAGCGACTTTTGTGTCACTTCAAAATCCTCATTTATGGAATGCCTCTTCGGTTGCAAAGGTCTGTTCTGTGGCCAAACGAAATTATGAGCCATAGTTGTAATGAAAAGCTACCTCCAAAGTTTCTACAATTCTAAACTGACATTGCAAATGTATGAAGCAATTTGGGTTGATGAAGCCAAAATCCAATAACCGAGGCAGCCTCGTATTCAAACACAACACTGTCAAAAGCTGCCGCGTTTGTATTTCTTGAAGCTGACGTCAGGCGTTGAAACAGGTCATCAATATTTTTAAACGCTAAGTAAAGAAAACAATAAACAAAAACTCTTTAAATCTACTGGTGGATTAAAATGGCTTACGTCAACAAACGTTGAGTTTTCTGAATTGACAACTGATTGCCTATTTAATTTTTGGTTGAACTTCGTTGCTGGAAACAATACACTGAGAACAGTTTCGTCCGGTTCACGGTGAAAGGTTTTATAGACTTCCAGTCAAACATCAATTTGACTGTTTGATAAACACAACAACAGACACTTGAAGCCTGAAAGGAAACGTGACGTACTTGGTTATGTGGATGATAATACGTGGGTCGGGGTTTTTGGTGTTTTACAATCATTTGCTTTTTCGTTCATCGATACGAAAGTTTGAAGACTTGTCAAACGCCGCTCGCACATGTATTCCACGCACAATGAACGAAACTTCGAGGCGACAAGCCAATTGGTATGAGCAATTTATCATGTCGTAAAGGGACGTAAAGGGACGTAAAGGGAATCATATATTTATCATGTCAACACTGTTGTGATTGACTTGTTTGTTGTTATCAAACAATAGAAAAGTTGTTTTCTTTGACGAAAAGAAGGGGGCTTGGGTCTAAAATTTAATGACGTCATAATTATATGATCTCCAGTTAATTTTGTAGGACACTGTTTCTGTATCAAAGAAGCATGCAATTTTCTCGCCTTGCCGTATACTCAAGGCGACGCAAGTGTCTGGACGCCGTCCCTACCCGACTTAGCTCCGCCGTTCAACCTCACGCATGTAACTCAAATGAGACCCCTAAAACCTTGGGTACGCCAATGAGTACCCACACAGATTTTGACCACGAGCTTCAACCAATAATGAGTATTGCAGTTAGGGTTGGGGTTTTGCACGAAATTGTCATGTCTGGCTCAAAGCTGCACGTCAGGAAGCAAAGAGAAAATCAGCAATTCTAAATAAATTCAATCATTCTTCCAGTAATACTACGCAACACAAAATTACATGATCGAACATGATCTCAATTACCGCGTGCTACTATTTAACCCTCAAGAAATCCTAGTAGAGAGACTCGTATTAGCAGTTACCATGGATAGAACAGAAATTTTACTGAGTGCCAGTGTCATGAGTTATATAGAAGTATGTGTACAACCATGATGAAAAAGTGGTGTAAGACCCAGAAGAATTGCTGATCCTAGCAATAATGCTTGACATCATGGATTAAAAATACAAAAAAATCAAAAAGTATATAAAGGGTGAACTGAAAAGCGGAAAGGGGGAAAACACCTCATGAGCCGAAGACGAGCAAGCTCAGTAACTGAGAAGGTTCTAACTCAACTACGTATCAGAGAAACGATTCGCTATCATTTGCGAGACGAATCATTCGCACCAGTTTCAACAGATTACCACAGCAAGAGTATCCCCAGAGCCAAGACGTGGGTGAGCAATTGATTGAACGAAAAGATGCGACCAAACTACATTGGACATTCTTCAGGCCATCAGTTTTTTTCGTTGTTGTTAAGTGTTATTTTTGTGTAATTTATGTTTCGCTTCGCTTTAAGAAAAACTCATTTGATAAAATCTTTGTGTTGTGTGGTGTTATCAACTAGCACTAGCGTGCTATCCCGGGTCATGTGACAGCCGGATACATTTCAATCCTCTTCTTCCTTAAAATATTATTTATCGAGAAGAGAGGATTTGAAACGTTAGTTGGAAAAGAACACTAGAGAAAATATGTCACAACCGGGGATCGAACCCTTGACCCACGCTTTCGCGGCATGCGCTCTACCAACTGAGCTAGGTGACCTCCGCTGTTAACATACTTTTATATTTCTCTAGTCGCCACAATAGCTCCCAACTATCCAGCAGTGGACATCGACATCCAGATCAACGCAATTGGAGACCAGCCTCTCTGCGCCATGTGACTTGACCAAAGAAGAACTGCGGCCCGTCATCAATTTTCTAACTAAATATTATTTGCGAAAAGTTTACATTCTTCTCTGCAGACCATTTCTTTGAATAGTGTCTGGCGAAAAAGGTTTATCATCTCATTTCTCTTAAATTCTTTGCGACTAGTTTTCCTGCTTCTATCAAGGCGGTTGTTGTGACCAGTGTCTGACGAAAATGTTAGGCGAAACGAATCCGCTACTCTACGCAATATTTCTCATTGTGTACCACGAACCAACTTTTTAAGTACCTGAATTTTTACTCTACGTCGTTTGTAGTGGCCATTACTATATTAAACCAGCCTTTTTCTATATTCTCGACTTACTTGCAGAGATGCCGTGGAGGGAGGGATCAGGGGGCTGAGCCCGCCTTCTTAAAAATTTGAAAAACGTTGGTGGAACTGAAGCCCCCTTTCAACATTTAGTTTTCGATTAATGTTACTAGAAATTTTATTCATCTTGTGAATAGTTTGTTAAAGGTTATTATAATATTTGCTTGGACATATCCAGTAGTGTTGGTATTTGTACTTAATTCAAAATTATATCTTGCGTAGCAGCGTAGAGGAGAATAATAGTGGGTGTGGCATTTACTGCTCATCACACAGACCCCCCCTCGCAGCCCCTCTTAACATTTGAGGACGGCATCTCTACTTATTTGGCAACGTGCTGTTTTTGAAGAACGCTCGAATAAAGATTTGCATTTCTATTAGCCATCAGGTACAAAGCTGGCTCTCCAGTTTCCAAAGCATTTAACGCCTCCGTGACAGCCGTTCGTTCAAATTGATAAAAACTCATTGTTACTGCGCAGGCGTCCGTCAATACTTTCTACATGCCGTTGTGCAACTCTAGAAAGCGTTTCACAATGCTGACCACAGTGAACCATCGAAGTTTTTTATCTAGATAAAAATACGCTCTCTGCTAAGCTGCTACAGCGGGGAATCTCGTAACCTGTTATTCCTGACGGGAGTCTACTATGTTATTATGAAAACACTCTTGGTTCTGTGTAGAAATGATTTTGTAAAAGCACTCAGCTCTATGGCAACTCTGTTGTCGTTACCAGTATAGAGTACTAAAGTCTACGTCACGATTTAATGAATATCAGAAATTTGTTACTTTTTTCGACTCGTTGTTTCGACCCGAGTAATCGATGAGATATGCCCTTTCAAACTTTAGATCATGCCTATCAAAACCTTGTTAAATGAACCCAGTTCATAATTTTATGAACTAAAGCAAAATTAGCAGTGTTTCCTTAAGGCCTTTCCAAATTCAAACAGCTGTTTCTCGTAGCTGATATGAGATTTGAATGCCATATTTGGAGTACGGGCATTTGGTGGCAGAGTTAACACTGTGATATAGTTTTTGTGACGTCTTCCCGATAGTACTCTATTGATAAGGTCAACATTTATTCCTAGTCTACCACTACAGTTTTGTTGCAGCATGGACATTTATTTGATTGATATAGCACAAGGAGCGTTGTAATTATAAGCGCTATTAGGTAGAACGCTAAAAAATTAACAGATTTGCGTAATGGTCGTTTGCGCATGCGGCTGCCATTTCCACTAAGGAAAAGGTGAAAACATACAATAAAAAGTATTTCCGCAGATTGAGGTGAACACACACACGCAAAAATTTACTCTAAAAATGTGAAAACACCAAAAATGCGAACAAATATTTCTTTTTCTTGCTGTGATTGTCCCGCACTATCATGTAGAACCCTCCAAATTTAAAGGTTTTCCGTAACGGTCGCTTGCGCATGCGCCTAATATTTTCGAAGAGGAAGGTGAAAACAAACACACAAATATATATACGCAGAAAAAGTAAAAAACGCAAAAAGTGGGTAAAGTTTTCTTTATCCGGCAATGATTCTCCCTCACAATCACGTTGAACCCTCCAAATTTAAAGGTTTTCCGTAACGGTCGCTTCCACACGCGGCTAATATTTCGGACGAAATGGTGAAACACACACAAAAAATATTTACGCAGAAAAAGTGAAAACATAAAATATGTGAGTAAATTAAAATTTTTCTTGCAGTGATTTCCCGGTATTTTTTAATTGTTGTAGAACTTTACAAGTCTAACTTGCTACAAAAGTACCTCTTTCATATTTACAAACAAAGTGGTATCTAATTGCTTATAGTGATAGTTGCAATATGAATAAATGTGCTTCTATGCATAAGCGTCACAGACTTTTAAGGAATGAAGGAGAAAGTGGCTTTCTATGACATTCTACAGGGAAGGTGCCTTCAGATCAAAGTTGCAAGATGACGAAAAGTTTCTAATCTTTCATGCCATTAGATTTTCAGTTTCAGTTTCAAATCGTTTGATAGATTTCACATGGGGCTCTCTTTTTCTCTTCTTGTCTCAGTATTCCCTTTCTTCTCTTTGCCAGGATAAATGTCTCTTCCTCCTGAGGCAATAACACCAGCGTGCATTGCGATAGGACATACATAAGTGCTCAAGAGTACTGCACTTAGTGCCAGCGTTAAATACTGTGTGCTCTTGAAATTATGCCCACAGATTTACTTGGAATTCAAACTACTTAATAAGCCACGAAAGGAAACATTTCCCTTGGAGGTTAACTTCTCCTTCCTCCCTCCACTTGCAACGCCCACATAGTTAGTATGTAATAGTTATCAAAATGCGCACTATTAAACCTCGTCTACCGTTACATGGTCTCATTGCTCACTTACACATTTTCTACACTCTAATCTATTCCTATTCCTCAGCCCCCGAGCTGGCTAAGAATTATTAGGGGGAGGGGGGAGGAGGGTGTGCTGAGCAAAGTGAACGAACCTTACAGTCAGGAGGATAATCAACGTCATGGAGGGGAATTAAGTTAGAAGCAGAAAACTGCGTGCTTTAGTAGACTCTCAAACGCAAAGTTAAGACCCGTGAAAAGGATTCAAAGACCTTCCACAGGCCCAATTCTCATGGCGCAGGGAGGCTGGTCTCCAACTGCGTTGAGCTGGATGTCGATGGCCACTAGTTGATGAATGGGAACTAATATGGCGACTAGAGAAATAAAAGTATGTTAATATCGGAGGTCACCTAGCTTAATTGGTAGAGCGCACGCCGCGAAGGCGTGGGTCAAGGGTTCGATCCCTGGTGGTGACATATTTTCTATATCTCTAGTGTTCTTTTCAAAAGTAACAGGCCTAATTCAGCTCCAGGCCTATACTTTCTAATCAGATACTGAAAAGGCATAATATTTGTTGCTTCGATATCGGATAAACATACTTAAATACAACACCAATGCCTAGCCCAGGAGCTGGCCACCAACTGTTGTGTCGGGGGGAGTCAGAGCTGAGTCAAGCGCCTAAACCTTCCAGTTACTGGGACAATCAGACGCTGAAGGGCGGTGGAAGCGGGAAGCTTGAAAATGTGTACCTCTGCAGACTTCAAAGCGCCGAATTTTGACACTTGAAGACTCTGGTAGATACTGTTCTATAGAGGCAAATTTATATTAGGGGGCCTTGCACGCCTATCTCCCAGCTATAGGCCTGACAATACCCACGAATCAACACTCTCTGTTTGATTCTGGATAAAATACCAAAGGTTTTTTTTCTAGTTTACTGCTTCAGTTATCAAAATAATGAGAGCTACAGTACAAAAATGAAAATATTAAAAATACGCAGTTATGTTAAAACCCAAACTTTAGCAATCGAGTAATAAGATGGAAAGCAAAAATGATAATGATAAAAACATCAAAGTGGTCATGGGTGTTGGAATACAAAGCCTGAAAACCCTTCGCCATCAAAACCATAGCTGAGATATCTATTTTCCCTTGGCATCTAATGCTGATGATGTGAGGGGGTAAGTACTAGTAGGGAATCCAGGGGTGGAGGGCTACCAGGCAATAGACCGAATAGATGGGCCCTAGATTTCTAGGTAACTGCCATCCAAGATCAAGGCTGAATTATCTATGGCTTACAAGATTGAAAATTTGGCATTTAGAATGTGATTTAATGGCCAATTACCATCAAGAAACTGGGAGTTTGGAATTTACACGTAACTTTGTACTGTTAGATCCCGACTTTTCTAAATTTCCAGATGATTGGAGTACCCTCTTCTTAAAATGAAGTAATTTCATCATTCCTGGATGGTATCGACCAAGGTTTGAAGAGAGAAACTGGTTTTGCTCTGTATGTGCGGGAGTAGAGTACAATTCGACCTCTTCTGTGCATCTTGAGTGCAAAAAACACTTCTGTTAAAGGTGACTAGAGCCACTTGGCCTTTAATTCCCAACTTCCTCCGCTCGGTTTGTAGTGAAGCCCATCTTTTGACACTATAAATAAGAGTAGAATAGAAACGACACTAAAGAAATGGAAAATATGTTACCACATGAGACATTTAAGCTTACAAACACAGTGAAATAGTTTGCTTGCGGTACAAGACAAGAATATTGGACGAAATAGGGAAAACTTTATGTACTTTTTTTGCCTGACACTCCTCAGAGTACAATCGTCAGAATGATCCAAATGAAACATGAGAAAAGAGTATCCCCAATTGTATTACTAAAAGAGCCATTCAGAAATTGGACTGGCTGAATGGCTTGTGTTTTTGGACCAATCAGTGTCCACTAAAACTAGGTTAATTGAATAGGCCTAATGAGAAAGGAAGTCTTTTGAGACTTGAGCCAGCACTGGGCTTAGTAGTTCCAAGGCTATTTTTTCAATGGTAACTTGATATTGACATGGACCACATGGACATCTATTACCATTACAAGTATTTTCATAATATTATCAATATCGTGATTATATTTAGATGTCCATGCAAAACCTCAAGACCTTCAAAGTTAATTTGGGAAGCTTTTATGCTGCATATCAGGGGTCGAAATAACCGTCCTGCTCCGGCTAGAGCCGGTTCAAATTGTCGTTACGCCGGTTCAAAAAGGTATTAAATTTCAGCAAAAAGCCGGTTCGAAATCGTTAACGTTATCATGGATGAAAGTTAACGTAATCATGGATGAAAGCCATGCAATGCAGGGAAGTAATAATCCATGCATGACTTATGGCATAATCCAGGTTTTTATATAACCTATCCCCTATGCTACAGTCACATTTCCTAATGTTAGGCTTTGAAACTCGAGTTTCCTGTTTCATTTCTGAACTGATGTTTGGCAAAAAATATCAAAAAATAAACATATGCTTAATTCTGCTAAAGAATCTTAATTTCGTGCGGCTGACATAGCAATTTTTACAGCGGCAAACATGGCTGACCTGATTTTTAAATGTAAATGAAAATTTCCATACCAGATAGGTCACAAAAGTTCCCCGATTAAAATTGCAATAGGCTTAATTATGAGCTTGTATTGGTGAAATATCCGGAAAAGCCACTGGAAAGTAAACCGTGTTTTACAAAATCAAAGTCTGATTTTTATATAGGCCCAGCATTTGCTAATACCCCTCTTAGTTTTACGCATATGAACTTTTTAAACCATTCCAAGGCAGGTGTTACATTTCCGTGACGTCGATAATACGTTTACTGTAATTAAAAAAAAGGCTATATGTGATGATTTCATGAGTAACTTAAACAGTTAGTAACATTTTATCTTGGAGAAGGAACATTTTATATTTTTTAGCCAGAAAAATATCTTCTCATTGTGCCTCTTCGTTTTATCACCAAAGCTCTAGCCGACGCTGATTCATTACAAACATAGAATTAATCAGGCAGTCGCACTTCATTTTGGCTCTTCTGAAAAAAATTGCTTTGTATACAATTCCGTGGTTTTTCCATTTGTTCTGCCGATTTGTGCAATCAAATGCGTCAAAGTAAGAGAGATTTGCGACTACTATCGACAATCCAAGATGTTTTTTTCTTTTTTACAGTGTTGAATTTTTCTCTCGTATTAACAAACCTTTACCTAAACGCTACCTTACATGGCGGAGGGAGGCTAGTCGCGCCGTCGCTGCATACTTCTGTTCATAACTTTTAACGACTTCAATTTTGTTATTTTGCCTAAAGTTTACCGAGGTTTCTTTTGAGTGATATTTTTCAAAACATTTTGAGTTTTGAAAAATTGGCGTTTTGTTGCAACAGTCATAGAATTTTTCTGCTTTTCTATTCTGTCACTGTTCTTTGAAAATCGAGATCGTTAAGTTGCGGAGGAGTAGATTACTACTTCTTATACTGTATTGATTTATTACAGTCTGTGTGGCACCTTTTGGATTTTTGCTTTTCATCTTCCCTATGTTACATATGATAACGAAAAGCTTAAACTTTAACACCAACTTTTCAATTTCACTTCAAAAAAGTTTGTTTCTACCCATAACCATGTAACGTACACTTTGTCGCTTTCATTTCCATCCATAAAGGTTACCATAGTGTACAACCACTATTTACACATCTAATGATGAAGTTGTTATATCAAAGACTCTATAGGGAGAACGCCAAGAAGGAAACTATAATTGTGACAACGTTTTGTCTTTTCTTAAAGACTTCGTCTGGTCCTTGTACATTGGAGGTATTAACGTGAATCAAAGACTCTCTTCAATGGCTGAAGGAGCCCCTATCATCTGTTTACTACATGATGACAATAACACCATTTACAAGTTTTCCATGAACGCACATACACCTGCTTGCGTTTGACATATTTCCGTAAATTGTGGTCTTCTGACTTAAATTCTTACTGAGCAATGTTTTGAGACGAGTTTAAGTTTACTTGTTTCTTAACTAATTAAGTCATTTTATATATCAAACCTTGAGAAAATTTGCTTGTGAAAACACATTTATATTTTAAAAGAGTTGGATGAATCTAAAGAAGATGCTGAAAAGTTGATGTTTGTTTGAAACAGAGGATATCATACAACAAGAAATAAAAGTTGTATGTTTATTGCATAAACAAACTTTTAGAATGTAAGAGGGGAAGCGGTGAGGAGGGCATGTAAACCTGTTGTGGAAAATGTCCAACTAAGAGCTCTATCACCCGTCATCATTAGTGATTTGAGGCAGTGCAACTTTCTTAACAACCTCCGGCTAAACGAAGTGCTATACAGCGTTCAAAACATTTGTATTGTTTGGATCTTGGGTCAGCCATTACAAAGGCTGATTTTTGTTTTAGTAGTTTAAATTTTCTTCCTTCCCCCTACTATCCTTTAAGCAATCTTTAGGCATTTTAATCAGAAGTCAATTGCAACAAAGACTTAAAGCAAAAAGACTTTCTTAAACTTTACTTTGTAGAATTTTTTGCATACAATCAACAATTCGAGACACTTTTCCGAATATAAGTGTAATAGTGATCACGTGCGTGATTCTGCGGGTCTTCTCCAACAGTTTCTGCACTCTTCAATCTCACCACTCGAGTGTGGAAATATCTTCTTAAGTAAAGAGACGTTTACGAAGTCGTCCATGGTTAGAAGCTTAATCCACTCAGATGTTAAAAGAGCAGATTATTTTCTTAATAACAACTTTAAAAGAACTTTTAAAAGAGTTTCGGGAGAAAAATGTATTCTTTCCTTTTACGTACTCTATGTAGCCTCCCCATAGGAAATTGTTAAGAGACGTTGATTTGGCATACTAGATCATTTTCCCCTTATATTCATGCATAAGTTTTGTAACATATCGTAAGAAATTTTAATTACATAGTAGCTGCTGGCTGTGAGCTAACAAAACCCTTTAGCTACTTTTGAGGACTTTGCCAGAATATTGATCATTCAGCGCAACTTCACCTGCCCTCGACACATGGCCTTTCATTCAATTTATGCAATTCGGTCGACTTGAAGGAGCGCCACAGAGAATTACTCATGACCTACCTAGTGTGATTCTTGAACCTATTAAAGGGAAAAGATTGGCAATTAAATCAGACCATCATTTGGCAAAACTCAAGTTACTTTTTGGGTCGCAATATATTTCTAATCTTCCTTATTGTAATCAACTAACTGGTAAAGTTAGTACTTGTGACTTTGCTTACGTCCGTACCGCCTGCACATTTCTTTTATAAATTATATTCCCGTGCAAAATTCAAAGAAGAACCTTACGTTACCAGGCCTAGAGCAGCTCTGCAGCTATTTGTAGGCCTGCTGACCTGCTGAGCTTTGCAGAAAAGAGAATCGGGGTTGCACTGGACGTTCGTAAAGTGACAAGAGACAGGTGAAAGAGCCAAATTTCATCTTGCAGTGAAATTCAATAGATGAAAGTTGAAATCAGTGAAAAGTTTCTATGAACCTGTCTCGGAACATTTCCCTCATAAAAGTTTAAGATGCTTAAAGAAATCTCTTTAATATATTTTAATACATAGTGCATCTGCCTTTCCCCAGACTCCTTTTATACCTAGTTAGGTTATACCAAGACCAGATAAGACAGTGAGCTTCTCCAAGCCCCCTGAGGTGTCGGTGATTATACATCGTAAAAAATAATCCCGAAGTTTAAAGTGCCATACTGTATGCTCGCTATGAGCTTTAAGTACTTTAAACTATGGTCTACTCCTGTCACATTAGATTCTGAGATCCTATTCTGAAACTATATTGGGAAGTAGAGCAAGTAATGTGCACCTAAGTATTTTATTTTCTCTAAAAACCCTTCAAACATTTTCGTCCAGCCAAAAATCTAACCGTCACTCTAACCCAACCCTACTCTGTATCATACTGTAACCCTATTCTAAACATAACTCTATCCTAGGAACCAAAGCGATCGTCAAAAGCACCCCCTTAACCAGAATCTTACCTTGAGAAAATAATAATGCACAGAGTAAAACCTATAGACTAGCATAACCATATCGATGATCAAAATACAATAATAATGAAAGTAGCAATCATGGTGACGTGCGGCAACTTGAATTAAACAGTGGTCAAAGACGAGGAGAATTCGTCTAACACCAAACGTAAACGACACATATGGAGTATGACTTTCAGCTAAACCTTTTCTTCTTTACAGGCATTTAGAGATAGGATATTATGCCAGTTATTACGAAAATAGCAACAACCAACTCTTAGACATCCAGGAACGAATTAAAGAGCAGCAGAGATGCCCATGCTCCTGTGTACGGTGTCCAAACACCTAAAGTTAAGTCCATGAAATGGTACTAAAGTATCAGATGAGCTGAAAGGCCATAAAGATGTAATTCTAGTGTATTAATTAATGCTCTTATAAAGGGTAGGCATAAAACTCGCTGAACATTCAAGTTTGTCTGAACGTTGCCTTATCGATACACTCAAAAGCGCCAATAGGGTACTAAAGTGATGACGTCACAAAAAGCATTTTTCGAGGAATCGCAATTATAACTAGATCACAGTGTTAACCCTGCCACCATATGCCCGTTTGCAAAACATCGCCTTCAAATCTCATATCAGCTGCTAGAAACGGCTGTTTGAATTTGGAAACGGCCTTAAGGAAACACTGTTAATTTTGCACAGTTCTTAAAATTATGAACTTGGTTCATTTAAGAAGGTTTTGATAGGCATTATTTAAAGTTTGTTTAAAGGACATATCTCATCGATTACTCAAGGTATGGTTCTCAGATTTGGACAGGGTGTCTATCTCAACATGAAGAAAACAAGAAGGAGAAAAAAATTATCAAATTTCTGATATTCATTAGATCGTGATGTCACACTTTAGTACTCTATGAAGCAACGAAACACCGAAGTGATGACGCCAAAAAAGCTATTTTCAGTCTAAGTTAAACTGCACCAAAGTTAATATACTGCCACCAAATGTCCACAGATCTAACAGAGCGTTTAAAGCAAATATCAACAGCAAGAAACGACTGTTTAAATTTGCAAAAAGGCTTTGCACAGACTCTTTCAATTTTGCCCAGTTGATAAAATTTTTAAATAACAAAGTTTCGATTGGCATGTTTGTAAGGGCGTATCTAAACGATTGATAAAGATATCGTTCTCAAATTGGCATATGTTTTTTATGTTAGCACTAAAAATGGAACGATAATACTTCCCAATTTCTGATGTTTATGAAACTTTGACATCATTCTAAAGTACCCCATGGTACAAGGGCTCCAGATCCTAATCGCTCCTGAGCCAAGCATAATACACATTCAGCCATTTTATTCTTTATTAATTTTCGCTTACTTCATATCTGCTTAGATTTGTTATGATTTTAAATGTTATGGTAGTATCAACATTATAATCCTTTTGTGCAATCGTTTTTTTACCATAAGCATGATAGAAAACTTTATCATCATCACGATCATCAGCATGATCATCAGCACCACATTTTGCCTATTATATTGTACTCAAATTCTTTGCTATCCATCGTTCCACGAGTGACTTTGCCTCCTATTAGTGATCAATATTCTCAGACCAAACAATCTTCCTAGTGGCATGAAAACAACTCATATATTTTGGCTAATGCTCAGCTAATCCTGAACTGTCCCTAAAATATTGTCTGCAAGAATTGTTGATAGTTTTGGCATCCTTTGAAGATAATCAGAAAAGTTCAGTTAGGTGTTACCTCCTTAATGTCACTTTGGGAGTAATTTCTAGTGTGAATATTTCAACTGAACTTAACCCCTCTATTTTAATGCGATAGCCAACTGAGATTTAATGATTTCTTGATGAGGTGAGGCTTAGGGGGGAAAGTAATTATAAAACATTCACATGAACTATAAAAATGTATTTGGAAATAATATTTGTGGCCTCTTCGATTCCAAGAACAGTATGGGAGGGATAATCAAGCAATAGCACTTGATACCCTCAATATCAAATATCTCTATTCTTAAGTTTGAATGCTTATTGCAGGTACCTTTAATGATGCTCTTTGCAATTTGCTGTGAGTTTCATCGCTGGTTCATCTGTCTATCCGTTTTCTCCCTAGGTGCCAAGCGATGACGAACTAATTGACAAATCTTGTCAAACCTTAAGTCAGACTTCAGTTAAACTCAAAGAAGGAGACAATTGAGAAAGGGAATCAGATATTGAAGAGGCTTAATGATTCTACTTACAATGGACGTTAAAATCTGTGAGTCGATATATTTGGCTACACTTATGCAATATTGTGCTACAGAGAATTAAAGCGTAGTTAACGATTGCCAGTGTGAAGCTCCTGTTGACATTCCGATTTGATTTCTGACAGACAGCAAAGAGAACGGTTTTATCTTCATACTAGAAGTTGAGTTGAGTGGATTTTTACTGGAAATGTGCTTAAAGACCCTTCATCAGCGGGGTTGAGGTGTCTCCTGTAATTGGCTATGTACAAAGACTTTCCTTTCAAGACTACGCGTTTATAAAGTGGATTGACGAAAGCCTTTAGAACACAATCTTTGATGTTTCGATATGCTTCTTCAACGTTTCCAGCTTTCTTTTTGATCAAGGTGTATATTGAGTGTCTACACCAGCAGCTAGGCGTTTGCGCAGATCTCAGTGCTTGGGAATAGCAGGTGCCTAGGCTATAAAACGCTTCAAGTAGACCTAGTATTCGGTGTATATTTCCCCAAGTTACAACAGTGGAAAAGCTATATATCGGAATTTCCTCTATACAACATAACTGGATCCAAAAAGCATGGTGTTTCAACCACTGATGCACAAACTTTATATCAGCAATTTGGTTTTTACAATATCTGCAAGGTAAGAAAGAATTTTTAATTTTATTTATCAAATAAAGCGAATTTTCTCTCACTTAAAGAGTCGTTACTTAAGTTAGAGAAATGTAGGATCCGGTTTACCATCTGCAGTAGATCATTGCTAGCGACCAAATGGAGGTTGAAACCTAAACCCAAATATTTATAGCCTTCAAAAGTGGATGAAACAAGCCATCAATATTCATAAAGAATGGATGTTTAACATTGTTGTTGGGTTTGTTAGCGAGTATGATGTAAGTTCACGGGATTGAATATCGCGCTTTTGAATATCCTTATGTCCTGTTATATTCGGATTGCTAAGCTGACCTTGATCCTTGGGATCTGAGTGCGGCTGACACAAATTTTTTGTTGCAATTAAGCTAGACATCTGATCATTTCCCATGAGTGATTAGACGCATCACAACAGATTAACTTGACGAAATTGGCATCCGTTTAATAGACACCACGCTTATGAACAAGTTGTTGTGAATGAAGGTTGTGTCACTTCCTTTTATAATTGAAAAGGAAGGACTGTGTCAGTATGCTTTTGAAGGAGGTGTGTGTAAAAGATGAAGCGGAAAATGTGTAGTATGGGAACAAATGCATATTGTGGAGAGCTGTATCATACAGTAAAAAGGCAAGGAGCAGGTGCACTGAGGTGACTACAGGATTTGTATGGCCTGGTAAGTGAAGGCACATTACTTTAAAAATGATAAACAGTTTCCGAATGTGAACGTACTGCGAAAGAAAGCCCTGCCGTTATGGTATAGATTTACGGTCGATGGTCGTAGCTAAGAGAATAACACAGTCGATAAATAATAAAAACTACAATGAAAACTACAGTGAAAGTTATAATAAAAAGCCTACACAACCGACAATGGCTGAGGGTCTGTAAATGTTAGAATAAGCTTCAAAATTGTCTGATGCTATAGACATTTTTTTAAAAATAAATCCAAAATTTAAAAGTAGCTTAAAATACAAGCTTTTCTTTAAGGTGTTAAGATACGGGTAAATGTGCAGGGCTTTAATATATGTTTTTGCAAATGGATCATCGGTTGTGTAACTACAGAAATCACGAACTTATTCTGCTATTCTTTGTTGTATTGCTGTGATATCTTGGTTACTAATTAGTTGATCATGAGTTGATGGTCGCTTAAGCAGCGATATGAACAAATATAACTTCCCGTTAAGAAGTGCGCTAATCATGGACTATAACCCCCATCATTAGAAAATTTACATTACTCTGATTGTTAGCACGACTTGTTCAGGATGAGAATAGATGAATTTCGTTTTCTTGCAGCAACTGTTACTGGTTTGGGATTTATTCTTACTTTAGGGTATGTGAAAGGTGCAGATTCAAGGGTTAGATACTGACTTTTTCAGCTTGAATGCTGCCTACTCATTGCTTACTCATAAGTGTGTATTTATATATACCCAAAATTGACTATGGTTTTTATAAAGCCACGATAATAGAGATTGCGTATTTGATCATAACAACAAATTGACTAACTTAATGAAGAAATGACCTAGGCCTATTTCAATAAGCTATTTCTTTATTAATCTGAGGAAGAGCTTTCTTCATGATAGTTACTGGATAACAAATTCTGCTTACAGAAGTTTCGCATAAATTATAAAGGCATAAAAGCAATCAGTATATGCCTGGCAGTTTTTCCTTGCGAAAATCGGTACTTTTGCTAATTGTACAATTTTTTTATGTAAGGGACTTAGCTTTTAGGTCAGATCATGATTTTCGTGATTTTTATAATGGAAGCAGTACTCAAGCTGCTAAATAGATGGTTTCTACGTAAGTTTGATAGTTTTGAACTTATATAAGAATAGTTGTAAAGATCAATGAGAAGCTGTAGATGAAATATATGATTTACTGTTTTCAGGATATCTTAGAGTCAGCGTCGAGCTTACTTTCAGCAGACATGTTGCTCGACAAGTACTCTAGAGAGCGCACTTGAAATATTCAAGTTGCTTACTGTATAAAACTCTCTTTAGTTGTTGAGTTGCTTCAAACCTCTCCCTTTTTAAGTGCAGTTGCTCAAATTAAAATACCTATAGACTCAGTATCGTTGATACCTTTTACAACTCACGGTATTTAGTTAAGTCCATAATTGACATTCTCTTCTGGCCTTGCCAATTCCTACTCCAAGTATGGCCTCGTTGATATTCGATTAATTTGTTTTTATGCCCTGTTTTTGTGATTTTCATGCTGACACTAGACTATATTTAAACTGTATTAAAATTGACTAACTAAATGAAGAAATGACCTACGCCTGTTTCGTACAGCTATTTTTTTATTAGTGTGAAGGATAACTTTCTTCATCATAGTTACTGGATAACGAATTTTGCTTACAGAAGTTTTGCATAAAGGCACGAAGTCAATCAGTATATGCCAGGCAGTTTTCCTTGCAAAAATCGGCACTTTTGCTAACTACATATTTTTTGATGTGAGGGATTAGCTTTGGTGTTAGACCATGAGTTGTGTGCTTTTTACGATGGAAGCAGTACTTGGTGATAGTAATGTGTGACATAAGTCACAACTCTTGATTGAAGTTAGGATTCAAGTGGAATTAGAACTTACAAGCATTCGGATATAAATCCAACGCTGACATCACTCTCTCACAGTGGCCTCAACATAATCTCAATAGTTCTTCTTGTAAAACCTAAGATATCATGTGACACTAAGTTTTTCTTTTTACTTTATTTGCCTCTCCTTACTCTTAATTTCAAAAATTTGCAATTTGTCCGTTTTAACTTTTAACTGTGATTTGTGAAGCGCTTAGAAATATTATAATAAGCGCTATAGAAGCTATTTTCATTATTATTATTATGTATCATTAAATGTGACAGTGCAAAGAGATTAAAATGACGAGTTTAAGCTATAAGATAAATATTTTGCTAATCTTGGTGTTTGCTTGATGACTTGGCTATTTCCTCGCGGCAAAATCATTTCTCGTAACTTTTAAACGGCTGTAACTCGATTGCTGAAATTTTCTGACTTTTCCTATCGTTTACCCAAATTTGTTATGAAAAGACAATCGAACGTTTTTAACAGAAAATGGTCACCACTTTCTTGAGCGGTGGTAACGAATATTTCTATTTTACTGTTTATGAAGACATACATAACTCATATGTTTTGTAGACTTTGATGCCTCGCATGATCTGTATTCAACCTCTATAAAGTCATTTGCCCACTTCCATGGGAAAAAGGCCCTTCTTTTATGATATAGAATAAACATAAGAAAGTTTCTGATAAAATAGTAAATTTTTATAGCATGTCGATTTCTAAAACCGCCCTTTGATTTTGTCTTACACTACATTATTTAATTTAATCTGTTTTAATCCAAAACTTTAAATTATCTTATAATAGAAAGTCTGTTTGTAAGTAAATAGACCATTAATAAGAGCCTAAATTAATTAATATATATCCTTCATTGACTAAGTTTGTTCTTATAAACTCTTCCTTGAAACAAACTGCTTTCTATTTGAATATAATTTTAGCCTCCAAACTTAACAACATCGATCATATGTGATGACGTCAGTAGATGACTCGATAGTTACCTTTCCAATCTTCTGGATATCTCTTTTTTACTTTTAATCTGACCTAAGTTTGAGCCTTGCTTAGTGACAAAAAACAAAGGATGTGTAGAATTTTTTAAGGAAAACCACGGTGGGCAGAAAAAGACTACCCTCCTCTTCCTGCCCTACAACGATGTTGAAAAGCCCGATCTTAATAGGGTTAATTTGTACTTTTACTTTTGTAGATAATATTTAATAAGGGAATCATTAGTGAAATGCCATTTAACGGTTTCGTTGTACCCTCATCAGAATGGCTCGTGCAAAGAACTAGTTGTTCCAACATTCAGTTATTATTTATGATAACTTGCAAACTAAGAAAGGGATCGAAGCAAAAATTTGTTGACCGCTGATCGGACAATCGTTACGACCTACCAACAACGTGGAGGCGCCAAAACTGTTAAAACAATTTCAGAGAAAACAGAAACTCTTTTCGTGGCCATTAAAGGATCCCGGGTTTTGATGAAAACCGCTTCTAAAACTTTCAGATGGAAAGCTGTACTAGCTTTAGCTAATATACGAAAATATATTCCACCCGCGTTGAGAAATGTGAATGCTGTTCGTGAGGGTCAACAACCCGAACGAAAGTGTAAAGCAAACGTGAGTCTGATAGATTGTGATTCGGGCATCGGTACACATTTACTACATCAGCACGACTGTTTATGGGCCCATACGAATGATTGCTTTCGTATATTAGCTAAAGCTAGATCAGCTTTCCATCTGAAAGTTTTAGAAGCGGTTTCCATCAAAACCCAGGATCTTTTACTTTGCCAACAAAGGAGTTTGTGTTTTCTCCGAAACTGTTCTAACAGTTTGGACGCCTCCAAGTTGTTGGTAGGTCGTAACGATTGTCCAATCAGCGGTCAACAAATTTTTGCTTCGATCCCTTTCTTAGTTTGCAAGTTATCATAAATGATACTTGAATGTTTGATTAAGAATTATCTACAAATTTTGTAGTACCAGGAATCTTTTACGATACTTTTACTTTTTTATCACCAGCCTGTTTAAAACCTAACTTGCTTCCCTTTACATGTTTGGTATTTCAGCAAATCTCCTGGATGCTTTGAGATCAAACAGTATGAAAATAAAAAGAGAAAAAAAGCCTCAGTTCCAGTAGTTACTTCATCATTACATAAACAATTTGTTAATAATGTCAGACATTATAGTAATCTTTATTTTTGGCATTAATATCTACTTATGAATCTAAAGCATTAATCTTTAAAATATGGGGCTTTCTTTAAAAATACCAATCCATTATTTTACATAGATGTAATATGGTTAGAGTAGTTAAGTTATTCAAATTTATCTGTAGCATGGAACTTTTAACATATATTTTTGAGAACTCAACTCTCAGCTAATACTAGTACTTCCCCAGTTCCAATACCAGCAGGACAACATGAAGCTAAGAAGAATGAATTCAATCAATAGTAGCCCAAGAGGGGGAAACCTCTGGAGAATTAGAAATCGAACAGTATGAAATTAAAAGAGAAAAAAGGCCTCAGTTGCAGTAGTTACTTGATCATTACAGAAGCAATTTTGTTAATAATGTCAGACATTGCAGTAATCGTTATCTTTGGCATTAATATCTACTTATTTATCTATCTTAAAAAATTCTAACCCATTATTTTAAATAGGAGATTGTTTTTGACTACCTTTTCAGTTCCAGTACCATCAAGGCAACATGAAGAAAAATGAATTCAATTAATAGTAATCCAAGATGGAGAGACCTTGGAGTGGTACGAAATAGCAAAAAGTGTTGCACTCCTGTTAAGTGGTGAGAGGTTGTCATCTTGGTCAATGGAGAAAATAAAAGATCGAACTTACCAATTGGTAATGATTCCAATAATTCGACGGCCCATATGAAATAAGGTCTGTTGATGAAATACTCGTAATTTTGCAGTTTGGGTTGCTGCCTGTGTTACGATAAGTATAACTTATTCCCCCACATCTTAAAGCACGGGAACAACGCAGCGCGCAATCACTCCTACTCGAGACCTTGGCTGAGGCAACCGGAACCTTTATATATTTCCCCCTCTCCACAAGCAAAAATAGTCCATTGAATGACTCTGAAACTCGCTTAACATCCTGTGGTAGAGTACCTTTGAATGTAGCCAACCAAAGGAATGTATATTGAAAAGAAAAGAACTGTTGAAACATGTTGTACTATTTGAGTAGAGAGGGCAGTCATATTGATGCTGATAAACATCAAGTCAGATATTAATAGGATTTATTAGGTGTACAATGTAGTAAACAAGTAGTCACGTCTTATGCAGTAGGTATGAATTCTGTTACTGAATGTGTGTAAACAAAATTCTCATGATTGCTGTGTTTGTAAAGGGCTGCTTTAGGTTAGTAGTCAATGTCCCACCAGAAATATTCATACTTGGTTCGTTTTATTTCACCGAATAAAGAAATGACGCATGGCAAGTCTGAAAAGGCCTTGTCAAGGCAATAAGATAATACATTCATGCTATAAATATATGAATGATGTAGCACATTCCTATCATTAGTAAATTTTAAAACTTAAAAATTAATGTTAGTTTTACTTTGCCCAAATAATATTAGGTACAGCCCATAACATAGAAAAACAATTGCCGGTTACTGTTCCACCACCAGCACCACGCCAGGAGATATAAGACTTTTATGAAGTAAACGAAGGATACAAAAATACGTTAGAGCCTTACAGGTTTGTAATTTAAACACATCGTTCCTTTTCGTACTCAAGTTATCATCACACCTTTCCTCAATGAGGTCTTCCATTTGTTAATTTGGGCTCAAGTAGTCTTCATCAGATGTAACCCAATCAAAATAACCTAATCAATTCAGTTTGAGGGCTTAAACTATTACTTTAAGCCACAATGAGCCTTTTTGTTGACTTTTGGAAATATTTTGCTTTTCTGTAAGCCAAATCAACTTAACACTAGAATGAATAATTGAAAAGAACAACACCACACAAAATATTTAAAGGATATGGTCTTAGACACGACCTTTCCAAACAATAGACTTCTTAGCAATTAGAGACCAAAATAGTTTCATGTCTCAAAGTCGCCATTCCCAGCTTGTTGATGGTCCTTTTGGCTAACAGCCATACTGTCGAAGCTTGTTAACATCAAATGTAAACCTATACACTGTATACAATTATGATTATCAGTAGTATTTGTTTTATGTTTAAATTGGACATGCTCTTAAAATGTTTTTGCACCATGGAGGATCGTGCCGATCTGATGGTGAGCCGGGCTCTTATGTAGAAACGTTTGCCTAATCTGCTGCTGCAATGATTAATGTGCATCATATATATGATATATATGATATATGACAACGCCTAACAACTCCAGTTTTTCTTGTCACTTAAATTCTGTCAAGACTATTATCATGTTTCCGGAACATCAAACTAGTCGTTGACAATAGTAGCTGTAAAAGACCAAGTGGCACTGATAATATTATAAACTTCTCTAGTCATATCGATCCTTTCTGAAAATGACATCTTAAAATTTGACACTCCAACACAATTGAGAATAAAATCCAAAGCCGTACATCCAAATCAATGAACTAAACACCAATTGCTTTTTCACTGTCTCTGCTTTTTAATGGTGTCATTGGTGTGATATGCATGAAAAGAAAGATTACAGACCAAAATGAGCGTGCACGGCTACTGTCTAATATATTGAACGCTGTGTGTTAACGGGATAACCTAGATGATCTTGTTATTAATGTTCACGAAGCATCAGAAATCTAAAAACTTTGCACAAGGGATCTTCCCTCGATTTGTGGGATAAAAAAATTCTACGTCTTTAAAATATGATTTGGAGTTATACATTTAATGTCCAATTCTTTGTTAACCTTATTGTTGAGTAGCAGTTGCGTACATTTTTTATATTTAAAGTGTAGTTAAAGAGTTAATGGAATGGTGAGAATTGTTTGAAATCTCCTTACTTGTCCTTGTTGTTCTTCTTAGTGTAAGGCTGGCGCGAGTGGAGCAGTAAATTCTTGGAGTGCAAGCGGCGCTTAAAAGGTTGGAAAGGCACAAGAAAACAACTGGTTGTTCTGAATTTTATCGCAATTAGCACTGAAATCAATTTGTCCACTGAAACACGCAAAACAAAACGGTCAGTAACTACAACTATCTCAAGATCGGATGCCATGGGATTGTTTGCCACTTTTTGGAGCGGACTTGTGTGGTCATAAGGACAGATGGCAAGTGAAACACAATGGTTGAGCAACGGCTTATATATAAAAATTCTGGGTAATGGTACATATTCCTGCTTTACATTATATTGAAAATAAGGGCTTACTGACTGTGAATATCCAAGGTTAATCAATTGAGAACAGGTTGGTAGCCAACAAACGTGTATTTCCGTATACTGTCAGTGTGCTGTTACCAATTCTGCTCCTCATTTAGTCAAGAAGACTCCTATCGTAGCTAAAATGGTCCCGTATGTATTTCTGTACACAACAGTTTCTCACCAATGGTGACCTTTACCTTCGGAAGAGGTACACTCGCATGGTCACGAGCAAAAACGAACTACGTACCCTTACCTAAAATAGCGAATTAATAAGCATCTCTAAAAAACAGTCTTCGGTCATAATAGTGATCGCTCCCTAAATTCTAAACAGTTTACTGTTACCTGTTTACATTAAGGTGACAAATGTTGTAGTTATTATCTTATCTGTAGCTGCAAAAACTCGAAATAATTTGCAGACCAAAACTTTCATACCATCAAATAAAAAAACTGTTTTGTTCAACAGTTAACAGCGTACTACTCTATGGAGCCAAAATAGGGATCATGAATTAAACCTTGGAGGACGAAGTCTCTGAAGCCACAATTGTATAACAGAGTAAACATATAACTAATTGGAAACAACGCACCACCAAAATATATTGATATGCAAGGCTCCCTTAAAGCAACGATACTATTAGAAGGGTCAGTTGTGAAAAGAAAACTAGAGAAATAGAAAATATGTCACCACCCGGGATCGAACGCGTGGCCCACTCTTTCCCGGCGCGCGCTCTACCAACTGAGCTAGGTGACCTTCGATGTTAATATACTCTATTACTCATCAATGATACTTACTATTAGAAATTACATACTGCTCTTTGCAGAACATTTCTTTAAAAGTGCAGAACCTTATGAGATCAATGTATTATGAAAATCACGCAAATGCTATATAAAAATCAGTTGTCCCGCACTGGCCCAAGCAATTCCTCTTCCGGAAGACACTGGCCTTGCACATTCCGACCTTTGCAGAAAAATGAGAAAGATACACATGAATTTTGGTACGCCCAACTACTAATGAGAGATGATTGATCTAGTTGCTAGTTCTATGCCAGATACTTTATCGACACATTAAAAATACGCTATATTGTTTTTGTCAAACTAAACAAAGATCCTTAAACAAGGTTAAACATTTGTTAAAGGACGAAATCCCATCTTCTGAAATTTCAAGGGGCTTTTGCTTCCTGACACAGCATCCACCCATCCCCTCCTCTTGATTATCCAATGCAAACTGTGTGCCGTTCAACTTAGCTGGATGAACGGTTTCAAATTTCAATAGGAACAATGCCAAAATGATTATAAATATGAACAATTTCTTTGCACTATTCTAAACAAAAAAGATTGTAAGTTTGATAATTTTGCTTCTTATCTCGATATTGACTACACTGTTTGAAAATGTTTAATTTTAGGATTGAATTGCAAAACAGCGGTGAGGAGTGGAAGCGTCGACGCAAAAAGTCTTTTTACGTCTAAAGTCTAATTTGTTCTGGGTAAAGTTTGGTAAGTCCTCTAATGTAAAACGCATCCACGTTAACTAGCTATCATGGCTTTACTTTACTCTTTTACATCTAAAGGGAGACTACAAATTAGCAAGTAGTTAATATAAGACTATTTAGTTTCCATGACCATTTCTACTAGTTTGATAACCTGAGCAAAGCAAGGCTGACCGTTCCTTGCTTGAATTGTTTCAAAGAACATACTGGGTCCTATCCGCCGACACGGTCACTATTAGCATTATGTGAAATTTATTCCTAGTTTACTAAAAAAAGTTTCATACATCAAAAATAAGCTTCCAAAGATCTCTGTTGCACTAAACACCATTGTACCACTTTTTATCTATCTATTGTTAAATTATATGACATTAGTTGTACTTGCATCCCTCACTGCTTTGCCGTACTCAAATAAACATTGTTTTATCATGTATGCCGAAGTGTTGTGATCTTAAAAAAAAGGGAAAAAGCGTCTTCAATGTGATACCCATTTGCATTTATTGCTAAATTAAAAGTTTATACCATTTCCCTTCCCAATGTATGACAATCAATAGCGAACCCACCATTTGTAGCTATCCATTTCATATTTTACCATATCAATGGCAAATATTGATGAGGCATGTAGTCCAATCATATCTGTGTTTGAGATAACCGTCTTATTAAGCGGAATAATTCTATTCTGTTTTTATGATAATCTCTTGATTAATTATTTAAAAATTTTGTCACCGTACATTTAGTTCAATAGAAGTGACGTCACTCTTATCTATTATGAAAGCACACGAACACCTTTCTGAAGCTGTCAATGCACAATACAAGCACTTTCTCTTTTGTACCCATTTCAAAATTCAGTAAAAGTTCGCAGTTACTGTAAAAGGGAATTTTAACGACAAATACAAGATTTTAAAGGAAGGGCCATTCTCAAAGGGTAACTTCACATTCTTTAAAATTTTATTGTTTTTCAATGCCAGAAACCAAAAACTATACATTATCATATTCTACGCTGGTCTGAAACTACCGCCACTTAAACTGCTTTTTATTGAAATCGTCAATGTTCTCAAATATAATTAACGTAAGTAATAGAGCCTTGTTCCCTGATCTATTGACTTCTAACAATGCTGTACTTCTACTTTATTTCGTTGATATTGTGGGTTGCTTGACTATGTATCTCGTTTTGTTTGATGATTTATTTAGGCGGGGGGAGAGGGATATAGGGGAAGTTAAAGGTAAATATTGCAATAATTGTTATTCTTGTGAGTCATGACGTCCCCACATTGACATTGTCTAAGCCAAAATATGGTTTTGAAATCAAATACTCAACTATGGCTACTTTGTTATGAGAGGCATATCAAGCACAACTATCTATCATTTTCAGTGATGAGGTGACAAGTAAGATGGGGTACTGTATCTCTTTTTGTGTCTTCACAAAGTTTCTCAATAAGTGAACTGATTGGCGATATGTCTTTTTTTAATGTTAGTGCATTTGTTTATTCCATCAGAGTTCTAGTTTGAAACAATTGTTTTTAAATTTTCGTTCGTCAGGTATGTCTTATCATGTGCATTTTTGATCTACTAAGCAAATTATCTAAATTTTTATAGATGCAATAATCTATGTAGCTTTTTCTTAGTCTCAATCCAATGGCTTATGTTTTGATGTGCGCTGTAAGCTATGAAATTAAATATTTGGGGGCATTCAATATTCACGAAATTAGACTGAGCTCTCAGAGTTGCAAAATATTTATTTTATATTTATTTGTTTTATATTTATTTATTATTAAACAAGCTGTTTTATGTTTACTGTAAATGTTTATTTACAGTAAACATAAAACTGCTTGCTTAATAATATGTCTTGCTATTTCCTGTATTTATGCATTTATTGTTACCATTTCAAACATGTAAAGGACATGTAAAAAACATTCAAGTGGCTTCTTAAATATAATGTTACGAGAATGAGCAAAGCTTTAAAAAAAATGTATAGTTGATAACAATTAAGATATTAAAATGAAAGCCCGAGATTACATATAATGCGTTAAAAGGGGGACAAGGAACGAAAAGGAAACACCTTTGCACAGCACTGTATTGCTCAGCAGACCATTCTAAAATGCTAAATATGGTTAACAATCAGCCAAATTTCAATGTTTTCAAATCTGGATAAGACCTTATTTTTGGTGAATTATAAGGTTTTTTTCCATTATTTGCAAGTCGATAATAACATTCACATTATAATTAATATAACAATCTATATGGAAATAGTAGTTGGAACTTTACAGCATGTCTAGGGTTATTTTGTACCATTTTGGTTGTGCTTCTGTCGTTGAATTTCAAGAAAAATGTCAATAAATACTTTCAACATTTCGAAATGGCTCAAAAGAATCAACTTCTTATGGTTATACTTACTTACTGTTTTCAATAAGCTATTGTTGTGCTACATGAATTATTGATAACAACTTGTCGGTGTAGAGTGACAAAGTAATTGTAATTACATTACCCGAGAAAACTCATATTTTTTGTTACATTTCATAGATAGCAGAATAGAATTCATATATTGGTAATTTCTGTTGGAAATAATGTACTTCCTCTCGTCAGTCGTAAATGTTGAAACATTAACTAATTTTAATTGTTTTAATGACTAGAGAGTCGGTTCTATTAAAGATTAAAATGGAAATTTCTCGTCAAAGTATTTTTTTAACATGCCGGCGCATATATGCAATAGGTTCCTTTCTTTTTTTGTTAGCATTGCACCTGGACATTACTCTGCAATAACTGTGAGAACTGCAATGGTTTACCCATATTTATCACGTCTTGATGGTATCCAGGAGAAAACACATTGATAAGCAAGTCTGAAGGAGTCTAAAATAACCGGGAAATCAAGATGATTTCACGTTATCTATCATCCAAAATGCATTTGCTTATTACTGCATTCCATTGGATAACATTGGCTTATTCCTTTGAAAATCCAATAAAGTTCTGCACAAATAGTACCACGGAATCAGCATCGTTCTTGCTAGACATGGAAGAAGATTCAGATTTCACGGCGCTGCAAAATTTTACAATGGACACAGAGATAAATTGAGACGCCCTCAGCCGCCCGCTGGGACGGGTGACCGGCATGCGCATCGCGGATATGAACTGGAGCCAGGTCGAGAGTTATCTCACGCGCGATGACCGCTGCGTGCTGCCTGTCGGCTCGGTGGAGCAGCACGCGCAGCTCTCGCTCTGCGTCGATGCCATTCTATCGGAGAAGGTCGCGGTCGATGCGGCCGCGCCGTTGGGTGTGCCGGTCTATCCGGCCATGCCCTTTGGGGTGACGCCCTACTTCATGGCCTTTCCGGGGACGGTCTCGCTCCGGGTCGAGACCCTGCTCTCGGTGATTCGCGACCTGGTCGCCTCGCTGCGGACCAGCGGGTTTCGGCGGGTTCTGCTGGTCAACGGGCACGGCGGAAATGCGCCCATGGCAACCTTGGCGCAGGAGATGATGGGCGACTGGCCGGAGATGTCGATCCGCTATCACGCCTGGTGGAGCGCGCCGCAGACGCTGGCGAAGGTGAAGGAGATCGCCGAGGTCGCGTCCCATGCGAGTTGGATGGAGAACTTTCCCTGGACCCGGCTCGAAGGGGTCGAGGCCCCCGAGGGCGTGAAGCCCCTTGTCGATTTCAGCGTGCTCGCCTCGCTGTCGCCGGAAGGCGCGCGCGAGCTGCTCGGCGACGGCAACTTCGGCGGCGCTTGGCAGCTTCCCGACGAGCAGGTGCTGGGGCTTTGGGAGGTCGGTGTCGCGGAGACTCGCGCGGCGCTGGAGGGCCCGTGGCCGAACCGCTCCTGATCTGGGGTGCCGGCGCAATCGGCGGAACGATCGGTGGCTACTGGGCCCGTGCCGGTCTCGATGTGCTCATGGTCGATATCGTGGCCGAACACGCTGCGGCCTGCAGTGCGCAAGGGCTCACGATCACCGGCCCGGTCGACAGCTTCACCCAGGTCGTGCCGACGGTTACGCCGGATCGCCTGGAGGGCCGGTTCGGGCGGATCGTGCTGGCGGTCAAAGCCCAAGACACGGCGGCGGCGCTTGCGGCGCTAACGCCCCATCTGCGGGACGACGGCTACCTGCTCTCGGCTCAGAACGGGCTGAACGAGCTTACGATCGCTTGCTCCCTGGGCAAGACGCGCACCATGGGGTGCTTCGTCAATTTCGGCGCCGACTGGCACGGCCCCGGCGAGATCCTCTACGGCAACCGAGGCTCCGTGGTGGTCGGCGAGGTCGACGGCGTGACACGGCCGCGCACGCGCGAGATGCATGAGCTGCTCCGGGTCTTCGAGCCGGATGCGATCCTTACCGAAGAGATCTGGGCCTATCTCTGGGGCAAGTGCGGCTACGGGGCCATGCTGTTCGCGACAGCGCTCAACAACGATTCCATGGCCGACAACTTCGCGGCGCCGGATCGCCTGCCGGTCTGGCTGGCGCTCGGCCGCGAGACCATGGCTATTGCCGCTGCACAAGATGTGCACCCGATCGGCTTCGCCGGCTTCGTGCCGGAAGCCTTCGGCCCCGACGGCACCGATCCCGCTGCACACAGCTCGATCGCGGCGCTGGCCGAGTTTAACCGTCACACGGCAAAAACCCACTCCGGTGTCTGGCGCGATCTTGCGGTCCGCAAACGCAAGACTGAGGCCGAGGCCTTTCTCGGCGTCATCCTCTCGCTCGCCCGGGAAAAAGGGATCGAGACGCCGGCTCTCTCTGTGCTCTTCGACCTGATCCGGGATATCGAGGAGGGCCGGCGGGTCCAGTCGACCGAGACCTTTGCGGTTCTGTCGGCACGATGCGCTTAGCTTTCGAGAACCGCGTCGTGCTGGTGACCGGCGCCGCCCAGGGTATCGGCCGGGCGATCGCGGCGGCTTTCCAGGCTTCCGGGGCGACCGTTCATCTGGCCGATATTGACGGCGATGGAGTTGCCAAGACGGCGTCGGCGCTCGGTGCAACGAGTCACACGCTCGACCTCGCCGATCGGGCCGCCGCACACGACCTGGTTGCGGCAATCACCGACACGGACAGAAAGCTGGACGTGGCGGTTCAAGCTGCCGGCGGCGTGCGCGGTCAAGTTGCGCGGCCATTGGAAGAGATTGCCGAGGAAGATTGGCAGGTCCTCTTCGAGGCCAACGTGACCGGGGCCTTCTGGCTCGCCCAGGCCGCGGCCCCAGCTATGAAGAAGGCCGGCTGGGGCCGGATCGTCACCATTTCTTCCGGGGCAGGCCTGCGGCCGAGCCTCACCGGTATCCAGGCCTATGCCTCGGCCAAGCACGCCCTGGTCGGCCTCACCCGCCAGCTCTCCTGGGAGCTTGGCCCTTTCGGGATCACGGTGAACTCGGTCGCGCCCGGCTTCATCCGCTCCAACCCGGCAACCGAGCGCCAATGGGCGAGCTACGGTCCGGAAGGCCAGCAGCGGCTGATCGAATCCGTCCACACCCGCCGCCTCGGCACTCCCGAGGACATCGCCTCTGCCGTCCTCTTCCTCGCCTCCGAGCAAGCCGCCTGGATCTCCGGGCAAGTGCTCAGCGTCGATGGCGGGAGGTCGTGAGCTTCCGGCTCCGGCTCAGGGGATAAGGAAGACGTCGATATGGTTTCTGTCCAGAGGCTGCGAGAGACGTTCGCGGGCCTCGGACAGGGTGCTCAGGTGGGCCGTCGTCCCGTAGTCAACGATCACCTTTTCGAAATGCGCTTCGCACAGATCTAGGAACTCCCCTAACGGCCGGACGCTGTGGCGTGCCATGAGCCGCGGACAGAACTCTAGCTGCCAGACCGCCTGCCGCATCGCCAGGAGGGACCGCGCGCCGAACACCACGTTGGCGTCGTGTCCTTCCGTGTCGCACTTGACGAAGCTGACGGTCTCGCGATCCGGTCCGAGTGCGGTCATCAGCGTGTCGAGCGTCTTCATCGAAATCGCCGGCTGCGACCCACCGCCCGGCTTTGCGTCGTCGGTCACAATCTGATGTTGCCCGGACCCGGAGCCCTCGCGGAGGAACGCCTGACCCGACTGCGCGCCGATAGCGCAGTTATGCAGCGCGATAATCGAGCCCAAGCCGTTGCGCTCGACGTTGTCGCGAAGACAGGAGAAGTTCTGCTGAGTCGGCTCGACCGCATGGATACGGCGGAAATCACCGAGAAGGGCGTGGGCGATAGACACAGTGCCGATGTGGGCACCGATATCGATCATCGTACCGCCTTGGACCAGCATCCTGCGGAAATGGGCGAGATTCAACGGGTAGCGATCGTCCGTCAGCAGTCTCCGGTCGAAGGAATTCGCCTGCCAGTTCGAGCGACGTGGAACGATAAGGGGCACACCGGCCAAGGTGCGGGTGGTGACGGTCCCGCCGGCACGCGAAGAATGTACGGACGCGATCCCGCGGCGGATCCGATGGCGCGCACGGATCGGCAGCAGAACTCGAAAAGCTGCCTTTTCGTAGGCGAGCCGGGCGGTGAGGTA
>JAAAKM020006971.1:13867635-13964408 GCA_010016025.2 Alatinidae sp. Z8VKAUB7J3 | reverse complement strand
TTATATGGATAATTAGCAACTAGCAGCCTATGTTACCGAGCGTGAACATTGTGTGAACATGAAAAAAATCAGACCATCGGGCGGCTGTACGCGGGAAGAAAGATTGTTTCTTCCATTACTTTTATTATCTTTGTTACTTCTGTTTTGGAAATAATACGTTAAATCAGCAGAAGTGCCTTTTTCTTTGTTCCGATTTTAATAGGCTACGGACCACTCAGATATCACTGTTAAGGCCTGGCCAAGAGTCCAAACCAAACGGCGTTAACACAGCTATGAACCCGAGTAAGATTTTCCTTTTGACACAGTATCGTAATACGGGTAAAACAAATTGGGCGAGTAGTCACAAAATTAGCCATGCAGCAGTGCAACACATCACGGCAACGTGAAGCCATAAACCCATAAGCGATACAACCATAAGACTACCACGTCAGTCCAAATATAATGGTTTTTTAACAAAGTACAATCCATAATCGTGTTGAAACTGAACAATAATTAGCTTCTCTGCCATCCCGCTTGCTACTTAAAGTTAGAAAAGGGTAGGGATATTTGGCTTTTTGTTTTCAATCGTTGCATGGATGTATATCGTTTGTCACGAGACATTACGCAAGACACCGTCTTAGAAGTATCCAGGTGGCACAGGTATAAAAGTGTACAGTCAAGTTTAGGAAGAGAGGGTTTCTCTATTACGTAAAGGGCACAGAAACTAGGATCGTATCTATATTTTCTACATTGTGGGCGTGTTTCCGCTCTGATGTCATATTTTTTATATTTATTAAAACGTTCTAGGGCACAAATAAAATCCCTTGTGCGCATGGGCGTCGATCAGTGTTGGCATATGGGGGGGGCGGGGGGCAGACAGATTGCAGAACATCGAGTAGCGCGTGATGTCAATGTGAGATTCAACACTTCTTGTTACAGTGTGTAATGTCGTCGGTGGCATAAAAGGAGATAAATGAACTAATTCTAGCAATAGTAACACAATTTCCAAACAAAGTTGGTATAAACATTTTGTGTATGCAGGGATCTTTGACTCGTTGAAGTTCCCTGGTGTATGGTACCAAAGCCTTTTACTTATTTATCCTCGGTGCAGTGTGGGCTTTTAAGTTAAAATTTCTGATGGCAAAAAGGTCTAAAATGCTGCAAATTCATTCCTTGTACACCAAAAACTTTACGGGTGTTCATAAGAGTAGACTTACATTTAGTGCTTTTGTACCTTGCACTGAAAAGTTATTTTGTCAAATAAATAACTAATTGGCCCCCACGTCATACATTTTCTAAAATTCGACAGTTTTCTTTCTTTGTATGATATCGAAATCCTCTTCATTTCGAATGACCAGAGTGCCTTCTGTTATAACAGAGTGCATATGGAACCTAACCAAAATGGCACTCTTCCTCCCTAACCCATACCTCCCCAGCTTCACAAACACATACCCGAAGACGAGCTTGTGTCTAAATTTCCAGTTATATACATTAGTAAGGTGCGTTTACCCGTGGGTGGGGAGTGTATAGCATAATAACATGGCATGAAGTTCTTATTTTCTTGCAAAAAACTTCAAAATATTGTCACTGGCTTGGAGAGAACATAATTAGAACGTAAATGACCTAATACATTTTCAGATAGATGTGCTGATTTGGCTGACGGTACCAGTCAAATCAGAATAGTTATAAGCAGTGGTAGGCCCACACGTTTTATTGAAATTTAGTCTGTGTTTGTAGAGAAACACGATTCACTGATGATTAATTACAGATTGGTGGTCTTCCCCATGGTCTAAAACAGCACTTGCGTTCCGCTTAACCTCTAAAAATTCCATTGCCACTTTCTTGTAATACACGGTCACGCATTTACAGAAAATGAGACAAATACATTCCTCTCACCTTGCTAAACTCCTTATCGATGTGAATTTCCGATAGTGACGTGATTAGGGGCAAACTAAGGCCATTACTTCCACTTTGCCACGTACGTTGCCTTTTTCTAGAAAACATATCGCATTTCAGCTTCTGCAATTCATTTGATCCATTAAATAAGTCGCTAGCAATCGGAGAAGTAAACTGGCAACCAGTTGGGTCATAATACTCTTTTATGTCTGATAGTATTGTGCTGGTTGTCTCTTGTTTTGAGTACTTAAAAACAGCAAATGTCGTGATATTGCTACCGTCGAGGTGCCATAAATTGTGATACTTTATCTTGGTTTTACTGCTATTACATTCGACTGTAGTCCAGATTATTAGTAAACACAAGGTGTAGATTTGGATCCGTTTGAAAGAAGATTCCATTGTTTCTTTGTCCAAATGATTACAGTACAAAGTTAACCGGCAAACAGCTCCAAATAATCTGTGGGCGCTAAAGCTTCAAGATCGCACGTGATTAAATCTTTTTACTGATTAATCCCTTGAAGTATCGACTCATTGGAACATTTCATCGAAGTACGACTTCACAACTATGAAGTCTTAACACTCGATGTGAGCGCCTTGCCAGGGATGTCTTGTTTTCAAAGTGAGTATTGACGAGAGAACCCGCACTTGAGTTGAGGTTAGTAAATATAACAGGCTGCTAAGAGATCCTTGCTGATATAAAAGCGAGAATCTCCACCGGCGGAAGTTAAGATCGATGCTAAAGGAAAAACAATTCCAGGGTGGGGAAGTGCTAAACAATCGGTCACTGAAATATCGTCAAAGGACGATCGTTTCAGACAATGGCTTACTCACACTTGAAACGTCTGTCACTTTTTGTAAGTACCATCGATCAATCAGAGACAAAACACTCAAAGGCAAATTACTCATGAGTTCATATCCGTTGTAATGCTTTGACATGCATCCACTAGAAAAATTTTCGTGCCTAGCATTTTCGGATAGTAAGTTTCTGAACATTATTCCTGATGATGATTTCAATTTCAGGCAACTGTGGATACGATATGTTACCAAGGTCTCTTTAGAATCAACGAACTTCAATAAACTTTGTTGTAACCAAATCTCGATTTCGGACCGTGCCTTGTAAAGCCGAACGAAAATGCACCCGTTAAAATGTTTTCAGGACTAATTCCAGTCTTAGTACTGTATATTCACATTTTACGTAGTAAATATAACTAAATGGGCAATTTCCACTCAAGCAAGTATCTAATATAGGCGCACTCACCAAGCTAAGTCCACTTTTAGTACATTCAAAATTTTCCTAGTAAATGTAACTAAATGGGCAATTTCCACTCAAGCAAGTATCTAATATAGGCGCACTCACCAAGCTAAGTCCACTTTTAGTACATTCAAAATTTTCCTAGTAAATGTAACTAAATGGGCAATTTCCACTCAAGCAAGTATCTAATATAGGCGCACTCACCAAGCTAAGTCCACTTTTAGTACATTCAAAATTTTCCTAGTAAATGTAACTAAATGGGCAATTTCCACTCAAGCAAGTATCTAATATAGGCGCACTCACCAAGCTAAGTCCACTTTTAGTACATTCAAAATTTTCCTAGTAAATGTAACTTTAATTTCACGCTTGACTTTACATTGTGAAAGTCTTGAATTGTGGGATGTCCCGGGTGGGGCTAAAATAAAGATTATCAGTTCTCTTCCCAAAGATCTCAGTCGACTTGAAAGGAATCTTCAAAATTATGGTTAATCAAATCAAAGACACTTTGCATAAATCAATCATCCTCAAAGGAAGTGATCGCTTTGTAACCCTTGATGAAATGCTCTCTCATCTTTTTCGCAGCAAATTTGTCGGCAACCCTCAAGCAATCAATCGGGTTATCAAAGATCGTGAAGAATCGATGTCGAGTGGAGTCGGATCCGGCATTGCTATTCCGCACGTCCGTCATGAAGATGTTGCCAAAATCACGGTTGTTTTTGGCCTTTCACCTAACGGAATTGGCTGGCTCAGCCCTGATTATGCTCCGGTTCATTTTGTTTGCCTGTTGGCTGCGCCCAAAGACAACCCAGATGATTATTTGGAGACTTTGGGGGCCTATTTGAGCAAGTTGCGTGAGACTAAGTTTCGTAATAAACTTCTCAAAAGTCGATCTGATAAAGAGCTTCAAAATCTTTGGTTAGGTAAAACTCGCCACGCAACAAACTAGTGAAGAATACTTTTGCTAAGGCGGTTGAACGCCTGAATTCCTATACAAACTATGAGCAAGAAACTCCCAAAGACACTTCTTTGGGAACACGCTCGATAGAAACACTTTGGCAAGCTTTGGACTTTCCATCACGTTCAATCCCGACGATTCATATCGCCGGAACCAAAGGTAAGGGCTCGACAGCCTGGTATGCGGGCTCCCTTCTGCGGGCAACCGGTCTTCGTGTGGGAGTTTACACTTCTCCACACTTGGTGAGCGTGTGCGAACGCATCTCGATCAACGGAATTCCTGTTTCAGAAGAGATGTTTGCCAAACTGATTTCAAAAGTCTGTGACGCAATTGAATCAGTGCTTCAACAACAGGTATTGACACCACCCTGGTTTGACATTGTTACGGTTATGGCTTTACAACACTTTCAAGATCAGCAAATGGATGCGATTGTCTTAGAGACAGGTCTTGGAGGCCGGCTTGATAGCACCAATGTTTGTGAACCCAAAGTGACTGTCATCACACGGCTTGGTTTGGATCATACTCATATTCTGGGAGAAACGTTCGCTGCTATCGCAATGGAAAAAGGGGGTATTATTAAAAAAGAAGTTCCTCTTGTCACTCTCCATCAAGATGAAGAAGCGATGAGAATTCTCAAAAAGCTGGCTGAATTGAATCAATCACCTTTAAAAATCCTGGGGAAAGATTTTTTTCTCAGTGCTGAAAATGAGGGGATGGATTTAGATACCGGACAGGCTTATTATGCCTCTTTGCGCAAATCGACGTTGGGCTTTCATCAATGGGAAAATATCGCCTTAGCCATCATGGCAGTTGAAATTTTTTGTGAGAAGGTCAAAGTGCGTTTTACCGAGCAAGATGCCCGTTTTGCTCTACTTAACACAGAAATTCCTGGCAGAGCTCAAAAATGGCAAGATCTATTGCTTGATGGGGCGCATAACCCCTTAGCGATGAGATCTCTCGTAGATATTTTGAAAGACGAAGATTATGGAAAAATGCGCCTCATCATTGGGATGTGCGCTGATAAAAACATCTATGAAACCCTTGAAATTTTAAAGCCTTGGGTTAATCGCATTTGGTGCGTGCCGGTGCCTTCGCCAAGGAGTTTGTCTTCAGAACAACTTAAAGCCTGTGTTCAGAAAGTGATGCCTCAGACCTCGGTTGAAGCGCATCAATCGATCAAGACGGCTCTAGAGCTTGCGCGTGCTCCAGGAGGTGAAGATCCAATTCTTGTGACAGGTTCTTTTTATCTGATAGGAGAGGTGCTCAAAGTTTCTTTTGAGGCGAATCCGCTAGTTTCGTCAACTCGAGAAGCCAGGTGAGTCGTGCTATTGTCCAAGGTATCCTTTCTTTGGCAGAGCTCATTTATGATCACGTAGCTTATATTGTGATGGCCTATATAGCGACTTTATTGATTATTTTTGGTAATGATATGAATCGTTTGATTAAAAAACGAATTTCACATTATCCTTTTTTTTTAAGATTGACTATTTTTATGCTGATCGCCGCTTTTGGTTATGGGTCATTAACCGTTTGGTTGACACAATATGCGGTTGATTTTTTTTATGATATAAGCCCTCTTTATCTTCCTTTTGTGGTTTTTGGTCTATTTTTGATCCTAGGAGTTCTTGCTGAGCGTAAAAACTATTTGTGAGGTGTTTGCAAGGCCCTTTCCTCTGAGATAATAATGAGGAAGGATCTCTGCTCAATGCGACAAAAAAGTCAAAGCTCTTCTCCTTTTTACATTTTGGTCGTTGATGACCTCAAATTTAATCAAAAAAATGTTTCTCATCTTTTAAAAAAGCGTGGTTATCATGTTCGTCTGGCGAGTAATGGCCGTCAGGCCTTCCACGAAGTTCAACGAGGGCATTATCAGGCTGTTTTTCTAGATACCGATATGCCGATCATGAATGGATATGATGCAGCTCGTGCTATTCGCAATTTCGAGTCAGGTTATGAGAATCATATACCACTTATTGGGATGGTCAGGCCAGAAAGTCAAAATGAGCCAGAAAAATGTCTAGAATCAGGTATGGATGCCTGTATCGAAAAACCAATCAAGCCGGATCAACTTTTTGACATACTTGAAGGCATGATAGCCGATCTGCAAGAAGCCCAAGAAATGGATTTAGATGATCATCAGCTTGTCTTAGATGAATCGGATCATCAACAAGTCACATCAAAAGTTAAAAGTCGACATAATTTGGAATTTGAAGAAAAAAGTTATCAATCAGAAGAGCCAGGGCCTTCGTCTGATGAGTCTGCTCGGGCTGTCGAGCATGTGGTTGAGGCAGATAAAAATTCGGCTCAACCTGCCAAAACATCTCAAAATCTAGATATCCCGTCGCCAAAAGCCTCGGCAGAAGAAGACCCTTTTGATTATCCAATAAGTACGGTCTATGATCCTGAAACTTTAGATCGTATTTTTGAGCAAGAAATTTTTAGCTCCGAAGATGAAGTTGAAAGGCAGTCTGAAAATACTGATCAGAGTGATCAAAATTTGGAGACCTCGTCTCATTTAGAAGAGCCTCCAAATGAAGACGATACTCTTGGAGAAGAAAAAGACGAGGATCCCAGTCAGGGTTCGGTGATTCAAGAAAACCTACTTTCTGTCGAACAAGAACTCTCTGACCCCAACCAGCAATCTTTAGAATCTCTGGCAACAGACTTTGCACAAGACGTTGATTTGTCAACAGAAGATCTCCTCGATAATTCTCAAACAATTGTTAATCAGAGATACGAAGAAGATCAAGAACCGCAAGAGGTTCAACCGCTAGATCAATCAGTTGAATCTTTGGAGCCTAGCCAGCCTGACTCCGAGGAATCTTGGGGGACTTTAGTCGCTCCTTTACGCACAGCCGCTTTTTTTGAAGAAGATTCTGAGGATCTTTCCATTGGAGTTCCTCAACCAGTGACCCCCAACTCACCTGAGTATTTAAAAGAGCCAGCCTCTCATCTGGATCGTTTTTTAGACAGTGGAATGACTTTGATGAATGATTCGCAAGAAGATGAGAAAACGCCTCTACCGGTGCCGCCGATTCCTATCCATGATCCGAACGTGAGGCAAGCTCCATCTTATGAATCACCAGTTTCTTTAGAATCAATGGCCGATCCGATAGAAAACGAGCCTCACCGTTCAGGACGACGACTTCGTCTTGCTGCGGCTCTCGTACTTCTTTTGAGAAAATCAATGGGGTCAGAGTCAATCAATGGGGTCAGAGTCGATTGATCGGAAATGATCGCTGAAAATCAAACGACTCTGACCCCTTTGATTCCAAAATCAAACGACTCTGACCCCATTGATTTTCCATTGATTTTGATTTTCAGTGGCTGCGGTGGCGCCAGATCGCGAAGGCGGCGAGGGCCAGGAAGATGAGCAGCAGCGTGGCGGGGAAGCCGTCGGGGCCGGCCAGGTCCATGGCGGCGCCGGTGACCGGGCCGCCGATCAGGCCGCCGAGACCCCACATGATCGCAAAGGCCGCGTTGCCGGCGACCAGGTCGGCGCCGGTGAAGCGGTCGCCCAGCTCGGCCATGGCCATGGTGTAGAGCCCACCGGCCGCTGCACCCCAGACGAAAAGGATCGGGATCAGCAGCCAAGGTGTCCCCATGACCGCCGGCAGGACGGCGGCACCGGCGGCGGAGAAGCCGGCGCAGGCGATCATCACACCGCGCCGGGAGCTGTGGTCGGCGATCCAGCCGATGGGGATCTGGAGAAAGGTGTTGCCCAGCACGGAGACGGCCAGGGCGAATGTGATGAAGCGCACGCCGTGCCCGTGGTCGAGGCCGTAGAGCGGAAAGAGGGAGAGGATCGCCGCGTCCCAGAAGGCGAAGACCGCGATGGCGATCAGCAAGGTGGGCGCGAGCCGCGCGAAGGACCAGGGCGACGCGCCGCGCGCATCGGGGAGTCCCGGTGTGGCCGCGCGGATCGCCAGCACGATCAAGGCCGAGAGCCCGCAGAGCGCGGCCGCGATGGCGAAGGGCGCGAAACCCTCCACGCCGGTGACGGAGAGGATCAAGGGCCCGGCGGCGAATCCCGCCGACAGGGAGGTGGCGTAGAGCCCGACCGTGCGGCCGCGCGAATGCTGCGCGGCCATCTGATTGATCCAGGTCTCGGAGATGATGAAGACGCCGGTATCGGTGACGCCGAGCAGAAAGCGCAAGAGCAGAAAGGCGCCGTAGTGCTGGGTCGAGCCGATCAGCAGCAGCAGGCCCGCACAGGCGGCGAGGCAGAGGGCGGCGACCTGCCAAGCGCCGAAGCGCTGGGCCAAGCGCGGAAACAGGGGCGAGGCGGCCAGCACGCCGAGCGGCGTCATGGCGGCGTTGAAGCCGATCTCGGCCTCGCTGTAGCCCTGGGCCTCCAGAATGAAAGCGAGCAGCGGATAGGTCAGGCCGATGGTGAGGGCAAAGATCGCCATGCAGGCGATGGCGCCGAAAATGCCAGCCGCGTTGCCAGGCTCGTCGGAGCCCGAAGGGCGGCTCCAATTCATCCGCGGCACCTCAAGAAACTCCCCTCCTCCAGATCTCTACGACCGACTGCCCCGCCCAACTTGGCATCGGATGCACGAGGACAAAAGGGGGAACCGCCCAACCATAGGACGAAGGGGCTAGTGAGATTCTCCTAGCTTGGACAGCGGGGTCGAGGACTTGAGTCGAGGCTGGATCACGGGCAAGATCCTTGCGGTCGACCGGATGGAAACCAAGAGACAAGAGGACCGGTGGACGACGCACACCCGCATCAACAAAGCGAAGCGCGATCGACCCATCCAAGCGGTCACGCTCGAGAGGGGAGAGTAATGAACAAGAAGAATTGGCTTGGCGGGGCGATCCTCGCGGCCGCCTTGGTGATCGGCGGCACGGCCGCCCAGGCACAGAAGGCCGGCGGCACGCTAGTATACATCGTCCAGCCGGAACCGCCGTCGATGGCGTCCTACCTCTCGACCTCGGGTCCGATCGGCTTGGTCGCGCCCAAGATCTACGAAGGGCTGCTGGACTACGACAAAGATTTGAATCCGGTGCCGGCGCTGGCCGAGAGCCATTCGATCAGCGACGACGGCAAGACCGTGACCTTCAATCTGCGCAAGGGCGTGACCTGGCACGACGGCAAGCCCTTCACCTCGGCGGACGTCGAGTTCACGGTCATGAACGTGCTCAGCAAGGTTCACCCGCGCGGGCCCAACTCCTTCAAGGAAGTGACCGAGATCCAGACGCCCGACGAGCACACGGCGATCTTCAAGCTCGCCAATCCGGCGCCCTACATGCTGCGCGCCCTGTCGGCCTACGAGTCGCCCATGGTGCCCAAGCACCTCCTGGAGGGCCAGGACGTGCGGGACGCCGATCTCGCCAACAAGCCCGTGGGCACCGGCCCCTTCAAGTTCGTCGAGTGGAAGAAGGGCCAGTACATCCGCCTCGACAAGAACGAGAATTACTGGAACGAAGGCCTGCCCTATCTCGACCGTGTCGTCGGGCGCTTCATTCCGGACGCCTCCACGCGCACGGCCGCGATGGAGAACGGCGAAGTCCTCTATGGCGCCTATGGGGCCATTCCCAACGTGGACGTCGTGCGGCTGCGCGAGATGGACCACATCGGCGTGACCACCGACGGCTATGCCATGATCAACCCGGTCTCGCTGATCGAATTCGACACCACGCGGCCGCCCTTTGACAAGCCGGCGATCCGCCAGGCCATCTCCCTGGCGCTGGACCGGCAGTTCCTGATCGACAACATCTGGTTCGGCTACGGCAAGCCCGCGACCAGCGCGCTGTCGACCAATTTCGCGGCGACCAAGCTCTATACCGAGGGATTGCCGAACTATCCGGCCAATGCCGACATCGCCGCGGCCAACAAGGTGCTGGACGACGCGGGCATCGCCCCCGACGCCGACGGCGTGCGTGTCACGGCGGTGCTCGACCTCATTCCCTACGGCGAGGACTGGCGCCGGGCGGGCGAGTATATGAAGCAGGCGCTGGGCGATATCGGCATCAAGCTGGACCTGCGCTACGAGGACGTGCCGACCTGGCTGAAACGGGTCTACGCGGACTACGACTTCCGCATGAACGTGAACTATTTCTATCAGCTGCCGGATCCGGTGCTGGGCGTTCATCGGCACTACGGCACCGACCAGATCCGCCAGGGAACTCACTTCGTGAACTCGTCGCGCTACAGCAACCCCAAGCTGGACGAACTCCTGGCGGCCGGGACCGTGGAAGCCAACGCGGAGAAGCGCAGCGCGATCTACAAGGACGTCCAGATGATCCTGGCCAACGACCTGCCGGTGGTGAACCTCTTCGAGATGCAGTTCCTCACCGTCTTTAACCAGAAGCTGAAAGACCACGACACCTCGGCGCTCGGCGCCTACGGCTCGTTCGACCGCGCCTGGCTCGACGAGTAGCTTGACCAACAGGGTTGCCGGCCGGGTTTCGATTCGGCCGGCGCCCGAACGGTCGATCCCGACATGAACCATTCGATCAAGCGCCTGCGCTACGTTCTCAAGCGGCTGCTCCAGGCACTGCCGATCGTGCTCGCGATCGTCGTCGTCAACTTCTTCCTGCTGCAACTTGCCGAAGGCGACGCGGTCGACGTGCTGGCCGGCGAGGCGGGCTCGGCGACCCCGGAGTACATGGCCGAGCTGCGCGAGAAGTTCGGCCTCGACAAGCCGCTGCCGGTCCAGCTCGCGATCTACCTGAAGAACGTCTTCGTCTTCGACCTGGGCTATTCCTTCCGCCACGAGATGCCGGTCTCGGAGCTGGTCCTGGACCGCTTCGTGCCGACCCTGTTGCTCATGGTCAGTACCATCCTCGTCGCGGTGGGCGTCGGGATCGTTCTCGGCGTGCTGGCCGCCACCGGCCTCAACTCCTGGCGGGACACGCTGATCTCGATCTTCGCGCTGGTCACCTACGCCACGCCGCTGTTCTGGGTCGGGCTGATGATGATCGTGGTCTTCGCGCTCAATCTGGGCTGGTTTCCCACCAGCGGCATGGAAAACGTGGCCGCCTTCTATTCAGGCTGGGACCGGGTCTGGGACATCGCGCACCATCTGGTGCTGCCGACCATCACCCTCTCGCTCTTCTATCTGGCGCTCTATACTCGCTTGATGCGCGCCTCGATGCTGGAGCAGGCGGGCATGGACTATGTGACCACCGCGCGGGCCAAGGGCCTGACCGAAGGCCGGATCATGTTCGTCCACGTGCTGCGCAACGCCCTGTTGCCGGTGGTGACCATGGCCGGCGTCCAGGTGGGCGCCCTGATCGGCGGCTCGGTGATCGTCGAATCCGTCTTCGCCTGGCCGGGGCTCGGCATGCTGGCCTTCGAGGCGCTCTTCGCCCGGGACATCAACCTGCTGCTGGGCATCTTCCTGCTGTCGGCGCTTCTGGTGGTCGCGGTCAACCTGGTGGTGGACATCATCTACTCCACGCTCGACCCGCGCATCGAGGTCGGTTAGCCGATGTTGAGCTTCTGGCGCCTCTACCGCCGCAATCGCTCCGCCGTGGTCGGCCTGGTCATTCTCGCCTTCGTCATCGCCCTTGCCGCAACGGCACATATCTTCTTTCCGGGCGACGCCTTCCGGCTCGCCGGCAAGCCCATGTCCTCGCCGGGCGCGGAAGGCTTTCTCCTGGGCAGCGACTCCCTCGGCCGCGACGTGGCGGCGGGCATCGCCCACGGGGCCAAGACCTCCCTGCTGATCGGCCTGGTGGCAACCCTGGTGGCGGTGGGATTCGGCGCCATCATGGGCGGCCTGGCGGGCTACTACGGCGGTTGGATCGACGACCTGCTGATGCGCACCACGGAGATGTTCCAGACCATCCCGTCCTTCGTCTTCGCGATCCTGCTGGTGGCAATCCTGAAACCCTCCATCGGCTCCATCGTCATCGCCATCGCGGTGGTGTCCTGGCCGGCGGTGTCGCGCCTGGTGCGCGGTGAGTTCCTTTCGCTGCGGAACCGGGAGTTCGTCCAGGCCTGCCATACGCTCGGCATGAGCGACCTGCGGATCATGCTGGGCGAGATCCTGCCCAACTGCCTCTCGCCCATCATCGTCACTGGCTCGCTCATGGTGGCCACCGCAATCCTGATCGAGAGCGGGCTCTCGTTCCTGGGTCTCGGCGACCCCAACATCATGAGCTGGGGCTTCCTGATCGGCGCCGGCCGCACAGTCCTGCGCAGCGCCTGGTGGGTCTGCACCTTCCCGGGCGTGGCGATCCTGATAACGGTCCTGGCGATCAATCTGGTCGGCGAGGGCTTGAACGATGCCTTGAACCCGCGCCTGAGGGAGCGGCAGTGACAGCGCCGCTGCTCGCGATCCGGGACCTCCACGTCACCCTTCCCACGGGCTCGGAGCGCCGCTACGCGGTGGAGGCCATCGATCTGGACCTGGCACCCAACGAGATTCTCTGCGTTGTCGGGGAGAGCGGATCCGGCAAGTCGCTGACCGCGCGGGCGACCATGGGCCTTCTGCCCGCCCCCCATGTGAAGGTCGAGAAGGGCAGCATCCGCTTCGGCGAAGAAGATCTGACCAAGGTGGGCGAAGCGCGGCTGCGCCAGGTGCGCGGCGGCGAGATCTCGATGATCTTTCAGGAGCCCATGACCGCGCTCAACCCGGTCATGACCATCGGCGATCAGATCGACGAGGTGTTTCGATTCCACACCGGCTTGAGCCGCAAGGAGCGGCGCCAGCGGGCACTGGCCCTCTTCGCCGACGTGCACCTGCCGGACCCCGATCACATCATCGACGCCTATCCCCACGAGCTTTCCGGCGGTCAGCGCCAGCGGGCGATGATCGCCATGGCCCTGGCGCTGGATCCCAAGATCCTCATCGCCGACGAGCCGACCACGGCGCTGGACGTCACCACCCAGGCGCAGATCCTGAAGCTGATCAAGGAGCTGCAGGCCAGCCACAACACCGGCGTGCTGTTCATCACCCACGATTTCGGCGTGGTGGCCGACATCGCCGACCGGGTCGCGGTGATGCAGCAGGGGCGCGTGGTGCATATAAATTTTGTGTCCAATCAATGTCTAAAAGTTTAGAGAAATATTCGTCGGTGTTTTAATCAACTAATCTCCCATGTGATGATTATGGTGATAATGATGATGATGATGATGCTGATGATGATGATGATGGTGATGATGATGTTGTTGATGGAAATGATGATAATGATGATGATGATGATGATGATGATGATGATGGTGATTGTGATGGTGATGATGGTGATGGTGATGATCATGATAATCATGATGATAGTATTATAGAACTCTCCCAACACAAGCCCAAGTGAGCTTCATCCAGATATACGACTTAAAAACATCAATTGGTTTGACATCGGCGGGTGTCGCTAGGCGTGTGATTTTCTTTTTACCAAAATGGCTACCAGTGGCATAAGCGAACAATAGTTCTAATAAAAATATATTGTGAAAATCATCAGTACTTATACTGTATAACTTGAAATGATATGTGAGTCAGAAAGTCTTCGTATAAACAAAAGCATGATTTCTTTTTCAGGCTTGGGATGATGTTATCCGAAAAGAGAAAAAAGCACTGGAAGTCCATGAACTTAAAAAGGAGGTTCCTATTGATGATACGAAAAGCAAACTTGGTTTGGCGGAAATTTATGAGAAGGAATACTTGAAAAACGTAGAGGTACTTTAATTGATTGTTTAATTATTAATTTCTTGTAAAGAGATTTGACGTAACTGTTGGTCTGTTTTGTTTGGAAATGAAGAACAGCAAACAAGGAAAAGAAGAAGAGTAGATGCCAATTATTGAATATCCTGTAGGTAGAGTGAGTATGAGTAACTTTTACAATATTCCTAGTTTTGTTGACCATTTAGGGTAGCTTCTATCAATGAAGTGGACTTGGTAAGTTCATATTGTTTAACTCCAATATTCAATTATTCTTTCTTCTAGTTTCTTTTTGTTAGATACCTGGCATTGTGTTTAGAGCCATTATTGCGTTCTCGTGAGGGTCACAACTGTATGAGTTTTCAATGTGATAAATATCCATTTCAGTTGGCTCGATTGGTCGAAATCATCAACCGGGGCTTGAACAATATAGAAATATAATCAGAGCATAATTAAATTCCAAAAATAAATGCTATCTGTTTCTATAATTGAGTTTTACATTGTAATCCATTTCAAACATCAGGGTCTTTTCTTTTCATTCTCATCATCTTGTTTCGAGCAAAGACTGTGTAGTAACATATGCCTCTAAGTTACAACTCGATATCAAAAAGAGGATCAAGACAAGAATATGATTACACTATAGGTTATTTATGAAGACTATTTTTGTATGCTAGCAAAGACCAGATTGGCCTCAGACTGGCATTGCTAGAGACACTCTTCCTATAAACTTTCCAATCTTTCGTTGTGCAGCCAAGGCCTTTGACGTTCTTTCATGTTGTTTTGCTTTGGCGTCCAAATGAGCCTTGCATTACACAGTAAGACATGGAAAAGTTTTGCTTCTTGAATTTTCATGACAAAAATTGCCTTATAATTCGGTAAATGGAAGTACTCATAGCTCACTCACATCGTTTAGGCCATGAAACTGATTTATGGAGTCCAGTAGTCAACAGAATGGGGTGACCCAAAGAATAACAGCAGTCAGCATTTCACACTTGACAACCTTCTGTGTTAAATAGGAACATATTTCTGATTTCTCAGAGTTCAAAGAAAAGTGACACAAATAAGATCTTGCATGGCGAAACTGATTTCAAATGAAAGGTTGCTCCAGTTTATCATGAGTAAATGGTAACCTAAAACACATGTAAAATAGAAAGAATCCACAATTTTTTCAATGTGATGGAAAATTAAAGCGATGTTTTTGTATTGATAATGAATTTCTCAATACATGAACAATTTTTTGCATGATAGTGCGGTATGGTTGAATTAATTAATAAATAGTGGCGAGTAAATGTTGACACAATACTTGTTGGCAATTGATCGACGACAAACACATTTGTGACGAGTGATAAATTCAGATTACTTGTTTACTTAAAAACACAGGATATACATTTCTGGACGAGTCCTAGGATGGCTTTCTAAGATAATTACAAACTAATTTCTAGGATAGCACAAAAACATCGACATTACTGTTTTCCGATAGTAAATTTCGGAACGTTTAAAGTTGTAAGTTTATCAAATCTAGAATTAGCTCAGCCTTGCTACAAGTCGGACTTTAATGACATGGAGATCTGTCATCTATAATACTTTCCTTGAGGTCCATTTTTTTTTTCAATAGCAACAAAGACGATACAGTCTGACCGGATTGTGGAGTGTTATCGATTTTGAATTCAATTCTCTTTGGTTGATCAATAGGTTTGTCTATTTGCTAATACGTCTTGAGAACGTTATCTTCATACACAAATTCTGGAATATACAAGTTTATGCATTACGTAAAACTTGATAAATGGCTGGCAAAGCCATTAATTTACTAATTCTACTATGATAAGTTGACATCCTGTCTTATCGTCACAGAAGGCAGCTGAAAGATTACCAACAGTATGAATGCTTTGATATCTCTGAATTATAATCCCCTAACTGAAAGATTTTTCAATTTAAAAGAATCAATCTCGTTTTTATTACTATGTAAGTCAAACTTGATGATCTCTTTGTACACGATTGCCTGCTTTGCAATTTAATCACATAGAGAATAGATCGAGATTTTGTTTTTATCGGTAGATCAGATTAATTTTTTTGGAAATAAACAGTACAACAAATGAACTTTTTCGTAGAGAGTACTTCAGTAGTACGAACTTGGGAGAGCGGGATACTGTACCCAATGGTGGGGAATGGTAGCTGTTCTACTCGTCTTTGTTGCTACTGAAAAAACTAATGGACCTCAAGGAAAGTATTCTAGGTGACAAATCTCAATGTCATTAAGTCCGACTTGTAGCCAGGCTGGCAACAAGTCGTGATAGCAAAGGCTCCAAGCTTAAATTCATATGGTAGAACCCTTTATCCTCTAGTATATTTTTAAGTTCCTCGTAAAACCTTTCTCCAAAGTAAGCGGGAATCTATAGCATGGTTAAATGCACTGGATGGCTGTAACTCCAGGGTCATTAGTTGGCATTGAGACTGACGTCCAACTTGCATTACGCCGGATGCAATTTTGACCAATTTAGGATTAGGAGCTGCTTTTTCGATTAAAGAATTGAAGTACCCTTGAATGATCTTTGTGTTACAATACCTTAGTGTATTAATAATTAGGGCCCCTTGCTTAAAGAGCTTTCGTAACAGCTCTTCGATTTTCAAGTGCTCTTATACAGCATAAAAAAACGTCCTTCTTTTAGAGTCCAGAATAGACGATAACCATATCAGATATAATGAACAATGTTGTGACGTTGAGAAGCTGTTAACTTTAATTTTTATGTTTCCCAGAGTCCCGTTAGTGGCTGTATCGAGTGAACAATGTTGTGACGTTCAGAAGCGAGTCCCGTTAGTGGTTGAATCAAGTAGACGTAAACCACAACGTTGATTTAACAGATATAGAATCAGGGCATGTAGAAAATTACTAGTAAGGGCCCACAGTACATGCCATTATCGAGTCAACTACGACAGATTTTAAGTTCATGACGTCTGCAGAAAAGTGCGTTTTTCAGGAACTCCATTTCAGTAAAAGGACAATGGACTCTGTTGTTTGAGAACATTTAACAATGCTTGCTCCACCTCCAACGCCGTTACTTTACGCTTTGATAGCAATTCCCATACCGCTGACCTCATTCCTCACCTCTTGCATCATTTTTGCCTTCTTTCATTTGGCATTTCATCACAGAATGTGAGCGACGATGGCTCACCACAGCAGACTTTATTTTGATTTTCTCGGCAATGCGTAGGCTGTCAATGCGCCTTCTCGTCTTTCCGTACCTTTTGAGTTATTTGTTGCACAAATATGACAAATAGTGTAACGTGTGTTAAACCCAAGCTGTCACCCTTTCTTATTTGCCCGGAAATGACACATTGTTTCTTGCAAATTGTTGACAACGGCCACAACGTACATCGTTAACTTTTGTAAAGGCCTCGTCACCCGTCATATGCTCAGTTCTTAATATTCTTGTCGGCTGAATTAAAAATTAGATGCTTCAATACTTTTATTAGCTTAGCATTTGCCTCCTTATTGAATTTTTTGACATAGCAAGCGACCACTCCCTTTTTGGTGTTCATTGCCAAGTTTAAGTATCTTTTAATGTTTTACTTAGTTCCTGAGTGATATGTTCCTCAATTGCAGTGTCTGACAGATTTAAGACAGATTGTCTACACTTGACAGATTTAAATTTTGTGCATATGAACGTCACCAGCCCACATTTTTTTATTCACTGTCAGTCTTACCAGCATACACTCTGTCTTTTTGTAGAGAGTTGTTAATCCTTCCTTCTCGTGCACATCAACCATCTTATCCAACTGTGCAATTTACTCTCTCAATTGATTTGAGATCAGTTCCTTAGATGCTATCTACAGAATGCTGTTTCAGTCTGCTAAAAACAATACTCGATATGTCAACTTATTTTTATTGGGTCATCTGGCTGAGTTAAGTAAATCCTTAGAGATAACGCAACCCTGTTGCACTCCCCCACCAACACGACGCCCGCCTTCCTTGTATTCACTAAACCAATACACTTGCCTTGTAAGGTAGTGCAGTAGGACTGACGAAGCACCTGTATACGGCTTTGTGGTGTCTGTTTGTAACTTTCTGATATCATTTTACCCATAAAATCAGATTTCTTGCTCCGGTAGCTTGAAGCCACATTTTATTCCTTGAATTTCCAAGGCATTCTCTTGCGTGTCTAGTTATTAAACTCCCTGTAAAATTTTTCGATGTTACATTTTCATCAACACCATTTTCCCCAGCAACGTCATTGAGTATTAACTTGCTAAAACTCCTTGTTTCCTTTTGTAGTTACCACTTTGATACCACTTTGAATCCCCAAATCTTCCGAAGTTGTTGATATATTTCATCATTTGGCATTTCTGGTTTTTATTTAGATTTTAATATTGAAAGACCGTCAGTTTTGTGCCTCTTGGATTTCTCGCCTCACTTGTTACGGGAGAGCAAGCTAGTGTATTTAATCCACTGGTCTTGCTGTTTTCGTTATCAGAAATGACAGTTACGTTTTTTAGTTGTAAGCCTCCAGCTGCACAACATGGTATCCCTAGTTCTGATCAGCCTTTTCAAGTTTTCTATTATTCTAACCCTTTTTCAGTAGTCTTTATTTCCATTTGATAGTGTTATCTTCGTTTATTCTCGTTCCTTTGTGCTGATCCTCTGATAATAATCAACACTTTCGTCTGTACTTTCTCATACTGGTGCAAATACCTCAGTGATTGTGGTACTGAATTGCATTTATTTAATCTCACAAGATGAACTCTGCCTAGTATTTGTTGATAATCAGAAATACATTTACCAATTGTTGATTTATTATCAGTCCAATTTTGTATTTGATCCTCCTGAGTATGTGATTCCCTAATCATTTCTTACTGATCCTTACTATGCTTCCATCTTATTTTGCGTATTTTCAAGATGTTTATCTGTAGCCCTATCATCCCCTGCTTAACTTTATCTAGCCTTCTACAATGCTTCAGCGGAAAACAGTTGTAATGGAAACGAGGCTATGCTCTTCCTTCGTCTAACACTCCCTAAAATGTATTACTAACCAACGAAATTCTAACACGACGTAACTCTGGCAACTTCTCCTCTTTACTAACCAAGCACCCTGCACTTCCTCTCTTTATCTCTATTCCTATTGGTTGTTAGATAATATAAGTAGAGTATTACGAAATGGGATGATTGTGTGACAGCTAACTGAGATCTATGATCGCTGTCATAGATCTCAGAAATAGATTAATGTGAAAGTGAATATAAAGAATTGTTGCTTGTGGAACTACTTGAAGCGCTGCTTGCGAGTTCCCCCAGAGCTGCCGTGCTAGAAGAGAAGGGCTCTCATTACACAGTATTGCGGAAAGAAGGAAGGAAACTCAACACTGTTTTCTCCAGTTTTCTTGTTTTTATTTTCAATTTCTTTGTAACTGGGAAACATCTTTAAAATACTTTCAGATATTATAATGTCAATAACTATCTTTTTTTTCAACTTTGGTAGCAAAATCACGAAGATGGGGAAATAGATATTGATAGATATAAATAGATATTACGATAAAGATATTGAGGATGTATGTAGAAAAAATAACATTTCAACGGGAAACGGCATTTTATTTATTTTCAATTTTTTAAATAATTGCTTTGAATCAATTTTATTGAATAAGCGCCTTCCTCGAATAAACGTCCACCTCGAAAATTTAATAAGCGCCCGGGTGCTTATTCGAGGCTTTACGCTATTCAGAATACAGATACTGACTGTCAATCGTTGTATTAATTTAGACATTTTGTAAATGTTTCGCCGATGTTATATGTTACAATCTGCCATTAATGCAATTAAGCATCAATTTTCGAAATCTTTACAGCAAAACGAGAACAAAGAAGAGAAAGAAAAAGAGGAACACGTTGTTATCAAAGGAATGCTGAAGCGGTTGTTTTTGAAATTGGATGCATTAACGAATTTTCATTACAGACCAAAACCGGTGAGAGAAAGATTACTACGTTTTGTATATTTTGTTTTATGTGTAATAACATCGTGTCAAAAGTAGCCCATGATGCGCAAGTTTAATCAGATCATTTCGCAGATACCGTAAATTACCGATTAAGCGCCCACGACTCAAATAAGCGCCCAGTTTGGGAAAAATATTTCTCGCAAGCTTGGTCGGAATAAGTGCCCAGGTCCAAATAAGCGCCCAGGTCTGGACAGCGAAGACGTGGATGCAGCAGCTCCAAAGTTTACGCACTTATGCGGAGGACGATGAAGATGTATTGATTGATTGATTGATTGATTGATTGATTGATTGATTGATTGATTGAACATTATGTTTCAATCTATTCTATAGAAAGATCATGTATATTTAGTTATCTGTTTTTCCTTTCCTTAATAAGCGCCCAGGTCCGAATAAGGGCCCACCCAAAAACTTTTGTTTTTAAATAAGCGCCCAGGGCGCTTAATCAGTGATTTACGGTACAGGTATACATGAACTAATAATCAGTCGATATTTTCCTTATCATGGTAATCTCAATTATTGTCATTGTTGTTATAATAACCACTTTTTAATCATGATCATCAACAATATCATCATGTTTGTCATCCTCATAATAACAAGGATCGACTTTTTTTTTCGATCAAAACGTTACCAGGTACTTTCGAGTCCCGAATAGACGTGGTGCAGGGAATAAACGTGCTGGTGGGAAATTAGGCGAAGTTTTAATTGGCGTGGTGCCTGGAATTGCCGTGGTGGTCGGCAATTAGGGGAACTACTAATAAGCATGGTGGCTGGAACAGGCGTAGTGGCCAGGAAACACGAAAACGTAACAGGAAAAAGTAGTGCTCACTTCAAACGTTTAACAAATACAACCAATTTTATAATACGGTTATAACAAAAGATACTCTATTTGAGTCAAATATGATCAACAACATTCATTTTTGCTTGCTCTCTATTCGCTTCTGAATACTTGTCCGTGCCTCAGATAAAAGCACACTTCTGCATGTGGATTTTAAATAAAGAGGGGCATAAGTAAGCGTGGTATCCAGCCATAACCTGTTAATTTTAATAGACATGGTGTCTGGAATAACAGAGTTGTGGGCGGAAAATTTTCAAAAAATTAATTGACATGACGTCACGCCTATTCGGGACTCAAGAGTAATGAGCTCATGTTTCTGGACTGTTTTTTCACGCTCAGTTTTTTCCCCTATCGCATCAGGTTTTGTCGCTAGGGGTATATGCCTGTTATAGTCAATATAGGCTGAATGCCTAATTTCATGGGGAAATTAATTGACATGTTACTGTGAGTAAGACCTCTTTAACGTTACATGTACTGCGATTCAAATCCTAATAAACCCCAGAAAGGATAAATCAGGTACTTCAGACTCTTCACAAAGACTTTCAATTTATTAGTGTCTATTTACAATAATACCACAGCCACTCAGGAATTTATCAGCACCTATTCAAAACTGCCCATGCTTTCCCTTTCATCACCAATTTAATTGAAATATTGAGAGAACTAAAAAGACAATCAAACATACAAATGAGCATCAACAGTTTTATAGACAAACGAAACCTAATTCGTCATGGAGTACTTTATCAGATCATGACTTCATCTGTCAGAAGTCGAAAGTGTTCTTTCTGTTCGGCGAGCTGGATTACGTCCATTTCTTTCATCTTCAGCTGCTCTTTATCAGCTGTTTCTCTTTGGTATCCCCGATCTCCAATTCCTTCCACTTTCCCTGTAACAACCAGGCGTCGTATGCCTCGGCCTCGTAACACATATTACACTTCCGGTGCACCGGAGTCTTTATCAAGAAACGGTATATTCCTCCCTTTTCCCATAAAGCTTGATTTCCCATTTTCTTCACCCATCAAATATTTAGAATTCTGCTTAAAAACCACATCTTTGCTGCTTGCGGCCTAGTTGTTTTCATCGCATCATATTATCGCATCATATTATCGCAAATTTCACTGTTGTAAATAAGGGTAAATTTTGTTGGGTGGCTTATGCTTTTTGATATTAAAAACACATGACAGGGATATAAATAGTAGTTTTGTTAAGCTTATTCGTTTTACCCAGCCTGATCTGCCATTACTTGTTATCATACTACCATAAGATATAAATTCACTTGCTTTAGTTCGTTTCCATCCACTCTAATAGAACACCTTGGCATTTCTTTTTTGCTAATAGCTATAGTAATAGACATTTTATCATTATCATACCCGAGATATTCGCATTCTTTTCTCTGTTAATTCTTCTTCCGTTCTTCAGATTCAGATAATATGCCAACATCTTCAGTGTTTTCTAAGTTGTTAATACTCATAGTAAAGTGCCATTAAAAACTTTGACGAGCATTGGTATATCCAGCATTTGATCGGGGAGGGGGAGGCATCTGCAGGGAGGCAACTGTAGGGAGGCAACTGCAGAGAGTCTGATTTCAACTCTGGATAGGTTAGATTGCACGGCTTGTCCTCTGCCATACGCCCCCAGTTGCCTAAATCCACATTGTAATTGTTATTATTGAACACAACAATTAGCCAGTTTTTATTGTAATTGTTATTATTGAATATAACAATTAGCCAGTTTTTATTGTAATTGTTACTATTGAATATAACAATTAGCCAGTTTTAGTTATATAGCTATATTGAGTATCCGTTAGTAGGGGGATTGCCTGGGTAGCCCCCCCTGATTGGGTCCTCTACTGTTGTCTGCGTAAGAAACGGGGGCGAATTTGCTTTCTTTTCGTGCATTATGAGAGCCTTCACTTACAAGTTCCAGATATTTGCATAAGGACAGTAATGGCCTATAAAGATAGTGTGCAGTAGGGCTTAGAAGCAATACGCTCTGTAAATTGCCTTTCAAAATGTTATACAGATATGTTTATTGTATACATAAGCATACTTGAGCAGTAGGCATGATATCCAGATTGTAATGGAAACGAGGTTGTGTGGTATTAGTAATGGTTGTTGAATATTGTAATGCTGTTAATACAACCGATAGAACGTTACCATGAAATGTCTAGCAACATTCACCAGCCAGTAACTTTTATAAGTGAACGCATGCGACAGAGCTCTAGAGTTCACGAGTGCTGCATTAGACCCCACCAGTAGAGTGTTTGGAAAGAACTCGACGATTGATATTTATCTTCTAAAAGTGCAAGGTAGTGATCCATGTTTTATAGATAACATACACGTTCCTGTTGCGGGAATTGATGATTTGTAAGGGTTTTGTTTATTTTTTGAAGCCTACGCGAAACAGGTCATTTCAGTGGTAGGATTGCTAACAACACGGAACTTTTTGGAGCGCCCACTTATTCATAGTGGGATACAAGGACTGAACGAAGTGGCAAGACTTTCCGTGTCAGCTCGGTACACTGCTGTGATACTGTTAATACAGCATATCATACAAGATAGTGGTACTCGTACTTATGTGTGAAATGGTAATCTGCAAATCTCACAGCAGTGGCGTCAAAAATGCATGACCCATCTTAACTATTATACCTCCCTTCATGAACTACATCTTACTTGTTACCGTATTGGAAACTAGCCTCCCTTAGGACAAGCTCCACTATTTATTTGGGACCGAGCCAACCTTAGAGAAGCATCTCACGCAAGCAATCTTGTCAGTTATTCTTAACTTACTGCCCTTAAAAACGGTTATTATGTTGCACCAACCAACATAATATGTAGTATGTTTACAAACGAAGGCTTCTGGTGCCTTTGAAAGATGTTCATGTTTAGGAAGATTTTCACTTAGCGATGACACATGACTTCACTTAGTGGATTTTGTCCTTACGGCTTTTTACCTAGGGGGATATTTTCCTTAGGTATCTTTTCCATCATGGATTTTTCTTAAGGGATTTTTTCCTAGACAGATATTTTCCTTAGGGATTTTTTCCATGGTGGATTTTGCTTTAGGGATTTCTTCCTTAGGCGTATCTTCCGAGGTGGATTTTTTCCATTAGGGATTTTTTCCATTAGGGATTTTTTCCGTAGGGATTTTTTCTTCAGGGATTTTTACCGAATACCAGTTTTTAATGATGAACAAACTACCTATTGTATTAGGGGAAACCCCAACATGTAGGACGGACGCTGTGGCATCATTATCGTTAAATTAAAGATTCACCGTCATTCCGCTACGCAGGCTCTGATGTCAGCAAGGAAAGCGGGTCCTTCTTGCAAAGGAAAACACAAAAACATTTCCTGAGTCTGTCATGTAACTACGTGAGTGAGAGTGCTTAACATAGTTTCGAAAACAACTTGTAGTTTCGTGTTTGATGCTAAATTCAGTTATTTCCTCTTTTGTGGTCAACCCTGTGGCTAATGCCAGAAGAGGGAGAGGGGCGGAAGTCACAAATTGAGGAGGTAAATTTGTGAAGTCATTATAGTCATAATAACAGATGACACTGCCTCGCCCTATTCAAGTAGGGATTAGGAGTAATATAAATCTGTGACTATATTATCATCTCCCAGCACTCTAGTAGAAAGGTGGGAATGGCGAGCTAAAATTGAGTAACTTTACAGGTAGGTCTCCAACCCCTATCTATGTTATAATACTGAAGTTACCAACCCCTGAAAGCATTTGACCCTATTCGCGCTACAACAATCTTAGAGTACCCCCCTTGGCCCCCCAAAGGTACGGATTATTTCCCTGCATCTAAATGATATTAAATGAACCGTGAAATAAGAGTACCAAGTTCGCTCCCAGGTGTCCAAAGACAATGTGAGCAGCGTGAGCAAAAATGGAGAAAATAATATTTATTCATAAGTTTGTTTAACGCTGCTGTAAAACAAACATGCTCTAAATATTGTAAAATTAATACGTTACATAGGACCTTTGCCATCATAAATCACTTAACCAGGAAATATCGCTTACATCCTTGGTTTACCTTGGACCCCCAAGTACCCTTTACGACATCCCTCTTAAAATCTCAAATGCCCTAAGGGATATTGGACTATCTTGGTTACAGATTTAGGCAATGATTGGAACGCTAACTCCAGCCTGGGTCTTTGCAAATACAACAAAAGAGTGCTCACATCTTTTGACAATTCTATAAATTGATAAATAATAAATAAATAATGAGTAAATAGTGAATAACACAATCGCCGTATAAAACATTTTAATTTCACGACTGGAACATGATCGATGGATGCGTGTTATAAGCAGCCATGCAGATGAAACTAGACACATATTTGTTCATCTGATAGCTTGTTTGCGATTGAGAACATGAATACTGCAAAGAAATAGTGAATACATTGTGAACTTTACAAATTTTTTATCTGACACTCCTTGCAGTACGATAGTCACAAATGATCGAAATAAAGCGAATGACATATGCCCAACAGCTTTTTTTTACTTTATATTTTTAAAGAGTCAATCAGACAGCCTGGATGGTTCTGCATTTTTGGATTAATCAGCATGCTCTGTGACTGTGATGAAAGAAATTGTTTTCTCTGTAATGCAAATTATTTCTTGCTTTATTTGGGCCGACACCCAAATTTCTATGCAAAATGTAGACCCTGGATAATCGTGAAGAGAAGGAATGAAGGCTTTCCTTACAAACGTGAAAATCTTCTATAAATGGCGAGGACCACAGGAAGTTTTTGGTTGTAAAACCGGCTAATTCCTTTTCCGGGCTGATCGTGGGCGCATGGAAAGGCGGTACTTGCTGCTCAATTCTCTCGACCAACCTCAAAGTCCAAAGGCCAACAATGGCAACCTCACACTGGTGCGAAAATTTGTATTCTGCGGAATTAAAGTTTCTGTAAGACAAAGAAGCAAAAGACAATGAAAGAGAGAAACTTTCATGATATTTGATAAAGAAAAGTGAAAATAAGACCGTTGAAACCTACTTAGAGAATCCTATCGTCAAAAATACATTGACAGTCCTTGCTAGAAATCGACATCATGCTCAACCCCAATTGGGATGCTCTGCGCCATGCCATTCAGCCAGCAAAAATACCATCCAGCCTGCCTATTTGCTCATTGACGGCCCATTGAAATTTACAAAAATATTACTTAGAAGGGCAGATTTGTAATGAGATAGGGTAGAAAAATAAAAGGACAACATGGCAGTCCATCATTAGTCAAGTGCAATATCGTACATAAGAAAACTCCCCATAGAATGGCACTAGTGATTTTAGTGTAGGATATAGATGGAAAGGCCAAAAAAATCGGAAAGTAGAGAAAGATAAGTAGGCCCATGCTGTTATGATTTAAATAATTTATGAAAGTCTGAGAACTCCATAAAGACTTTATGAAGCCTTATTATAAATCCAGCCTCCTTTTGTGTAAAAAGATTCTAAGCTCTAGGAAGGTGGACATTGATCATATCTATGGAGATAGCACATATTTATAATCCAGTGTCATCTATGTCTAGAAGATCTAATTTGATATTATTCTAAGCCTACGATCATAACACATGTAAGGAAGGATTTCCAAGTTACTTTGAATCAAAATGAAGGGTTTGCTCTTAAATGAGTACTGCATACACAGACTTTTATACAATCTGTCAAGGAAAGTGACACCGGAGTACCATTAATACCTAGATGCAGAAGTAACACTGTAAGGCACTGGTTATACTCATATGGTGAAAAGAATTTAAATCATATAGGCTGAAATACTTAAAACATACCTGCAAGCAGATAGTTCTCCTTTGCAAATGTTGTCCACCAATGCATGTAGGGTATGCATGACAGTTGAAAGAGCAATGCCTTTTTATAATTGTGAAAAGCAACCAATCAAAGTGGGATGCGTTTTGTCTATAATTAAGATGAAGGGTTATCTCTTCAATCAAATACAATTTTCATTTCTATAAAAATGTAATGCAACCAATAAGAAGCATTCATTTGTTTTGGATTTAAGTAAATAACAGCAAACTATTGCACCCTTCCTCCCATTTCTTTCAGCCTTCATTTTATGCACGTCGGATAAAAGAAAAAAGCAAATTTTTAATATTGGGTGTTTCAATCCAGCCCTCGTCAATCCTTTCTCAAAAAGTCTTATCAACTACCGGTCTTCATTGTAATAAGAAATTTGGTGTTGCAGAATGACATTAAATCAATTTGATAAGATTTTCCCTCTTCCTCTTGCTTTTCCTCGTGAACTTTCCAAGTGCAAAAGGCGATATCAAATGTGAAAAGGGGAGTACTTTCTGCTTGCAAATCCCTAACAATACAGCTTTTTAGAGGCATATTACAAGAAATGCCTTTCAATTCTGAATTGATAATTTATTTGAGCGATTTAACTTCCTATAATCACCCTGAAGTAAAAGCAATTCCTATCATTTTCGTCAACAACTAAACTAAGGAATGGCAATTTGTTAGAACTCATTAAGTCAAACTTTATTCAAATGAAATCTACTGTCATTTCAGAATTTCCAACTCTTGTTTTTCACGCTGCTTAAAGAAAGACGAATTAGAGGTGATTTGAATCAATTTTTAAAAAAGGAAAATTATGGAAGTAGATGAGGTACCCCTGGGAGACACGAAAGGATTATTATGTTCGATATTAACATATATGTCTGAGCTTGGCAACTAGCAATATTTGTACTGATGAAAAGACATTTTCTCGTGAAAATAATTTTATTTGGTGCAGGATTTATATTTCAGTGCACAAAGGGGACTGACAAAACTTCAAAGGAGAGTGAAAGGGAAATTCTTACATCTATATCCTATGTCCGAGGTTAAAGGGAGAAACATTGAAAGTTTCGTTCTTGTTTCCTTTGCATAGGCCCCTCTATTTACAACAATTATTAAATCAAAGGTATTTTTGCATTTGGAAATTTGATGGAGGATATGCAGATGCAAACCCTCTTCGTACAGGTGGCAACGCTCCCTAGATTCATCTTGGCTTTATGAAGAGTTACAAATTATATTAAATCAACTCTCTACAACATACTGCACTTAGGATCTCAAAATTTGCAAACAAAGGCCCAAGGTTATGTTTCCTTTGCCTACCAGCAAGCCCAAATATAACTATTGATTATAGCAATGTACACTAGACTTGAAGCTTGAGACACTTTGCTTTATCTGGGAAGTAATATTCAAGGGATGCACCTTTTATAGTGAGAGAATTTGAAATGCCAGCTTTGAAAGGACCACTAGAGAAATAGAAAACATGTCACTAACGGGGATCGAACCCGTGACCCACGCGTTCGTGGCGTGTGCTCTACCAACTGAGCTAGTTTACCTCTGATGTTAACATACTCTATGTTCTATTTCTCTAGTCACCACATGAGTCTCCATATCCAGTGAACTTTTTTAGAGTTAATCCTACATCGTCTCGCGTGTGCATACAATATCTAACAATGTTATGTTACCTTCCTGTCCTTCAAACTATACCTGTGCAGCCTAAAATAAGATGTGCAAATCAGTAGTCTGTCAAATGAGACAAATGGTAGTACACAAGAAAGAGCTATACGGTTTAGTACGGTGTAGTACGATGTAGCTGGTCTCCCAAATGTTCTTCATCATGTTCAATTTTTTGGTAGGAGAAAAAGACTAAATTCCAATTTGATCAAAAATTTTTGTCATTTATTAATTTGATGATTTATTTGGTGATTTAGTAAAGATATATCTATGATGTACTTCTATTACCATTAAGACCATGGAGTCGACATCTGTCTACCAGCATATAGTTGTTTAGGATCCAAAGATTTTCAGATAAGTAAGTGTTAACTATTTCAAGTTGGTGCAGGACAAAGAACTTTGTGGGAAGTTAATGGATAGCATTGACAACTTTTCTTCCACGTATTACTTCTTTGAGAACATTTTGCACTTAAAGTATTGTATTAAAAGCTGAAGGATCTGCACTATTTTCTACGAAGTATGGTTCATTTTGAGTTGGACGAAATCATCAAGAAAGATCCCTATTGCCAGCAGGCAAGGTAATTGCTGTCAGGAGGAACTAAACAATCCCAGTCAACTTCAAAGTTGTTTAGACCGACAGCTTATGAGTTCTGAAGAGAGTTATGATATATTGAAAAAAATATACAGTTGATATATTTACATAATGGTAAAAAAGGTCGAGAATACATATGGTGAGATAAAAGGACAGCAGAAAGGTCAAGTGAATAAATAAACATCTGGCAAGCCATAGAAAAGAACCTAACTTTGCAGGGAAGAATTTGATCAAACCTTTTTAGCCTGGCTTTGTAACAAAATGAAAATCAATTTTAATCTGGAGGACAAAGAATTTCTTGCGAATATTATAAACGACCTGAGGGGTTGTGTTAGCTTGATGGAAAACAAATTTCCTGAAGGGAGGCGGAAAGATTGCAATAAAAGAGAGTGCAAAGTGATACGAAACACTAGGAAAAAGGAACCCAGAGGACGAAAGATCTTATAGTCTTTGAGAACAGCTCATTGCCGTGCTCGATCCGTAGGTAGGGCTAGAATTTTTTAGAAGCTATTTTAAATTTGGGATAGGCAATTCTGAATTGTAGGGTTTACAGATACTTCCACTACTTATATTAAACCTATGCATTTAAACAAGTCTTGACATGAGAATATGGGATGCGGCTGATGGAACCTATGTAGGGTTTAGGCCTCAAGAGCTTCCCTTGGCTACGACCCAGTGTCATACCACAAAGAAAGTGGTCTATGGTTGCCATACCATAAACGATAGTATTAGTACCGCTCGTAAGCCTAGACGACTAAAATAGACAGGAATTCCTGTTTATATCCCTCGTGATATTTTGAAGTAAACTCGAGTCTAATGTTTTCATTAAGAAAACACTCCCTATTTCTTTGGTTGCTGCTCTAGGTTCCTTTGTCACTCAATTTCAAGCTAACATATCAAAGGTCACGATAATCTTACACATTCATGTAATTACAAAAAAGAAATAGTGATTCAGCAAGCTGGAAAAAAGTCGGGAAGACTAGATCATCATAAACCCAGTTGTATTTGTATGTGTTGGAAAGCTTGCAAAAGCTCTTATGGTAGGTTCCACAACCTTGAATTAAACGCACTCGCTCTACTGCTGATGCTTCTTGCACTCAAGTCAGAACACGCGAATGACGAGAACTTGTCACTTAGATCAATATATGATTATGTTATCAATACGGACATAACCGAACATTAGAACTTTTGCATTGGGGGTGGCTTTCAGTTTGTACAGTCTACGAATCTTAAGTCAGCAGCGTGAACCTGACCATCCGATGCTTTCTACTAACTAGAAAGTGTCGGTGGTGAAATATCTTTTATTTTTCTAGTATCTTTTTATAACAGACATTACAAATCCACCCTTCTAAATAACATTTTCTAACTTTTAATGGGCCTTTAATGAACAGATAGGCAGGCCGGATGGCACATCCTTGCTAGATGAAATGACATGGCGAAGAACATCCCAATTGCGTTGAGCCTGATGTCGATTTCTAGCAGTGAATAATTGGGAGCTAATGGGATGACTAGAGTATGTCAATATAGTGGCTTACCAGATCAGTGGTTATGGCACATGCTACTGAAGTGTTAGTTATGGGTTTGAGTCCCTTAGGTTTTCATGTTTTGAAATGTCTTTATAACTGACATTTCAAATCCCCTCTTCCCCATGAAAATTAGCTTATAGTAGGGTGCAGCACTAAAAGAAGTCATCGTCTGTTCTTTACAGTGTTGAAATCATCATCATCAACGGTTGAGTCGAGTACCACTCGTCGTGTCCCCCCCTTAGCAAAATCCGCCATCCAACTCTGCCCTCCTTTAATCGGACGGCCTCCCTCATACTCCCACAGACCCTGATAATATCCTCACAAAAGCGGGTCTTCCTCTGCCTCTCGGGCCATATACTGCACAAGTCAAAAGAAATCTATCCAATTACTCATTGTCCCTGATTACATGTCCGATAAAACTAAGTTTCCTTTGCAAAATTACATCCAATAAACGAATTTCTGGCTTAAATCTTCTAAATACCTCAGCATTTGTTGTTTTTGAGGTCCAGGATATTCGAGGGATTCTTCTGAAACACTACAATTCAAAGCTCTCAATCTTCTTTTTGTCGAATTCTGTGAGCACCCAACATTCTGCACCATAAGACGCTATAGAGTAGACGAGAGACGTTAGTAATCTCATTTTTGTGGTTAGGGAAATTCCTTTATCTTTCCATATTTTGGTAAGGGAGACTGTTGCATTTCTAGCAATTGAAATTCTTCTTCAGTTCTCATGTACGTTATCATTGTTGTTCGTGAAAAGGACCAAATAATTGAACTGTTGCACATCCTCAATTTTTTCATTATTAATCAATATGTTTTAATCATTTTCATTATCAGAAGCATGCCTGTTTATTTTATAATTTTTGTTTTCTTGGCATTGAGATAGAGACCAGCCTTTTCACTTTCCATTACGGACCCTGTCAACTATTTGTTGTAGCTTTGCCAAGGTGTTGGCAATCAGTACCATGTCATCAGCATACCGGAGATTGGTAACAGTTTTGCCTCCAACCGTGACATCCCCGATATAACATTTCGGTGCATTTCTCATGACGTTTTCAGAGTAGAAATTGAAGAGGTGTGGGGAGAGGATACGTCCCTGTCAAACTCCTTGGTCAATTTCGAACCAGTCCGTTATTCCATATGTTGTGCGTGCTGCGGCTCTAGGTTTGTAGAAATACTATTCCTAAAATGTTATACCTTGACACTTAATTTCACAAAGCCTGCAGGGACGGATCCAGGTACTTTCGCATAACCTGGTCTTACCCAGTATTGACGGAAAAGCACCTGACGTGTGTTTAGTAGACGTGACAAGCCTTCAGCCAGAAACATTTGAAAATCATTATTTTACCAAAAACATTGTCCCGATGATTGAAGCGTTAAGAGAGCACACATCTTGCCTATCATAATCAATGGAAATTAATTTGGATATATTTACTCTGGACATACTGAAGGTTATAAATTATTGCAAAAGCAGTTGGGGACCTCTGTATCTGAGCCTGGATTCCATCAGCAGTGTCATCTGCACTTTTGCTCATAAAATGCGTCCATCGATCCAGTTCCAGTCATGGAATTGAAATGTTGTATACGGTGATTGTGTTATTTATTATGTATTTATTATTTATTTATTTACTATTTATTAATTTATCACATTGTGAAAAGATGTGAGTTGAGTACTCTTTTGTTGTATTTGCGGAGATCCAGGCCGGGGTTAGCGTTCTGGTCATTGCCCTTATCTGTGACCAAAGTATTATACTAACCCTTAGGGCATTTGAGATATTAACAGGAGGGGGGGGGTGGGGTGGTAAAGGATTAAGCGTTTTATGATGGTAAAAATCTTCAGTAACTTATTAATTTCAAAAGATTTACAGCATGTTTTTCTTACAGCAGAGTTAAACAAACTTATAGATAAATACTGGTTTTCCTTTTTGTCCACGCTGCTCACCTGGTAACCAAGTTAGTACTCTTATTCGATGATCCATTGCATATTATGTAGATGGAGGGAAATAATTCGTACCTTTGAGGCGGCCAAGGGGATACTCTGAGATTGTTGTAGCCCCAAGAGGATCAAACGCTTTCAGGGGTTGATAACTTCCGCACTATAATATAGATAAGGATTGGACACCTCCCTGTCCAATTACAGAATTTTGGCTCGCCATTCCTACCTTTTTACTGGAGTGCTGGGAGATATTATAGTCACAGATTTAAATTACTCCTAATCCCTACTTGAATTGGGCGAGGCGGTGTCATCTGTTATTAGGGAGGTTAAGGTTAGATCCACGACGAGTACGAGTACGACGTACGAGAACGAGTTCTTTGCGGGGGGTGAAAAAGATGTACTCGTACTCGTTGTCTTTTGTAAAAGGTGTTTAGATCAAATGTGACCAGAGAAAGGAAAATGCGATTGGAAAACACAATGGATAATTTGAAAAATCACCAAAATCAACAGTGCCCTGATACCATTATAACTGTGACGCCCCTCACAAACACCATTTTTGTACTATGTCAATTATACTTTCTGTTTTCAGAAGCAACGATTAATGTAAGCACTGCCTACAAAGACATGAGTAACATCCTGCTCTTAGATTTTAGTGCGATTAAAAGAGATAAATCCTTCCCTTTACGTTCAATTTAAAACATGCAAGCCATGTTTCACAACATGTTTCACGCTAGGATTCAGTTTGTCCAAAATCTTGTAAAAATTTTTTCATTGCTACTTAAGTTCAGCCTGCCCTTCTCCTCCGGTAAAAAAAATTGATGAGGCATTAGCCACCATCAAAGAAAGTATTCTAGAAAACGGGTAATGTTAAGTGAAAAATTTGTTTTGCTAAACGTTTTCGCCACACATTCGTAACAGCAATCGCATGGAGTGAATTAAGAAAGCTTTTAGCAAAGAATTTATCTGAAATTGCGAACCAAACAAGCCGTAGAAAATAACACGCGTGAGAGCGACAAATTTTCTGTCACTCGTTCTATTAAACAACGCGTAAATCAAAAACATTTCGTTGTCGACAAAACACATGCTCCTTTTTTGATGAATACGGCTTCTAAAGCTGCAAGATGAAACGCAGATTGTGGTTAGGCTAGATATTTAATATTCAAATTTTGTACTACTAACCAATTTTTAAATTTGGTACCCAGTAAACTTTATTAATATTGCCATTTCTGATTAAGTTGTCAGGTTTTCTTCTGACCCAAAAAAGGACCGGACAGGGCCCAGTTTATTTGATAAAAGAATAACAAAGCTGTGATCAAATGTTTTAATGCGGCGGAACCGAAACCCTATAGCCAGAAAAAGGACCACCTGAGATTATTGGTTTGAAAATTCACGATTGGCTAGGCAAGTAAATTTATTTGTCATACTTTGTAAAGGAATTAGGACAGAATTGCACAACATATACCGGCCTTCATAGATAATGTGTAAAGTGTATAAGTTTTAAAATGTTTACCGACTCGTCTAAACAAAACAAAGTTAACTGATCCGAGTAAACAAACTCGAAAGTAGGACAACGTTTGCTTGGAAAACAAAACATGTGCCAATAAGTACCAAGGGGATTCGGTCAGGGTATTAGTTAAAGAACAATCTGCTTTTCATCCTGTAGCTCTAGATGCCGCGTTTATCAAAAGCAACAAGCCTGTCCTCTGTCGGCAAAAAAGAATGTGTTTATTGTTGTCTGTGGCTCGTGTTATTTAGTAACACGAGCCACAGGCAACGTACGGCTACCGCTTTTTTCAGTCTTCTTCCTATAAATTCATTGCAAAAGTGTCTTACTTCAATCCAGGTGCTTTTGTTATCAGTGGTTGGCAAAAATTTGTAGCAAGTTTAATCCGTTACTCAATGTACCATTAAAATTTTCTACCACAAACCAACTTTTTAAATATTTTAAGTTATTGTTAGGGGATTTTTACCAAGGCAAACATACTCATTAACAGGATCGTACGAATAACATTCCTCTTGGTCAGTTTTGAAACTAAAGTGTTTGCTGTTTTTACTTTTTCTGACAGCTGTAATTTTAAATGATTTGAATAGAGCAACAGATAAACCTAAAGATAATTGCGACAAAATTAAACATAATTTAACTGAGATAAGAGTAAGACAACTTCAAATATAGACATTGTTCCGGCAAGCCCTAGGCTTACAAATATAATTTCTATATTTAAGCATCATCAAACAATCAAAATGTTGCGACAGTTAAATGATAGGTTCCTTAGATAAATATAGTAACCTTATTGCTTGACCTTTGTTAAAAGCTGCTCAACATAATTGATGTACAGACAATATCAAATATTCATTGAAAGGTGACCGACTGTCCATCATTCATTAATACTGTCATTTTATCACATAAAATATGCAGACATTCAAAAAGGAGTAAATAATATACATTGAAAAAAGGCTTTTTCATTGTCTTTGCCAGAATGAATATTTCTATTGGCACCAGCTATACGAATCAAGAATCAAGTGATGTTGATCTACTGTTTATAGCAGTTTATCTTAAGCGCTGTAAATTTCATTAAACTATCGTTTTAAGTCTAAATCGTTTTTCCATTTTTAGGTAAAATGAATGGGTGGTGCTACGGATATTTTTTCGTGGCTATCTTTTTTGCTGCGTGCAGCACGAACTTCATCCGAGAGCCGTGTTTACGTACTGCCGTCTTTTATCTGATCAGTAACAAACACAGGTTGGATGTGACTCCCATTCAAACTTCCAATGTTTCCTCTTATGTTGAATGCTTGCGCAATTGTATACATAATACACAGTGTAAGTCATTTGGAACCAAAGACAAGGGGAAAGGAGATATTTTGTGCTTTTTAAACCAACATGATCTACGGTCAGAATCAAAAAAGTTAGTAGCTGATGTTGGATGGAGTTATTACGACACTGGGAGACCAGCTATGAGGGTAAGTTCCAACTACGCACGTAATTTTACAGGGAAGACCTTCCAAAAATTGTCCCGAAGCTCACTCTTTTGTATGTGTGGCTAAGTTTCACTTTTCTATCTTAACTTACGTTGTTCTTTCTTTCTTTTGCTCTACAAGTCCTTAAATGTTTTTGATACATACCTATAGTCACATGTTTTACACCATTCAAACTTCGTTTATACAGTTTTAAACATGTGGCTGGTTTAACTTACGTTAGTATTTTTCCTATATTATAGTAAAAGCAAAATAAATTAAATGAAAGTAGTTCTAGACGTTTTGTCTATGAAAGAGATAGAATAAAGAGGTGGTAAATTTCTTTATTGCAAAACAAAAACATCAAAAGTCGAATTCTGTAGCTAAGAAAAGAAAATAATCTCTTTGTATCCACACTTGGTCTTAAGAAGTTTCTTTTTCTTATGTAATTTTTACTTTCAATTCCCATTAAATTTGGGTTTCAAGATCTGTCTTTATATGGATGGCATTGCTCTTAAAGTAAATTTACGATTACTTAATTACGTTTTGTAAGCACTTGTTGACACGTTAAATTTATCATTGTTGAGGTACAAACAGATCTAGCTGTTTTGCATTTGTCTGATAAAATGTCGTTGGAAAGTAATGTCGTAGTTTGGTAGTTTAAGACCAAAGTATTCTAATCGTTTTTTCATATTTTTACTCTCTAAATAAAATGTATTTTTCATGATGAGAATTTTAAAGAAACACGTGAACAAATTAGACACCAAACTTGTAAGCATTACATAAACAATTCAGATACCTGTTTATATCGGGGATGAAACTGGTGCGAAGGGCAGAAATTCAAAAACAAGGTTATTGAATATCCTTTAATGCAATGGCTCGGAAGGAAGGTGATATCATCTCCATGGGGGTAAACAGGCTTTTGAAGGGAACTATATTTTGGGAGTAATTAACAGAATTATACTGTTTGTTTCTATTAGGGTGTTTAAATATGAGGGTTTAGGCAAAAATGGAGCATTTGACTTCTAAGGGGGCAACAAACAATAAGCAGGTTGCCAACACCGCTTTAGCACAGATCTCCAATACCTACAATGTGTACACAAGAACGCTATGCTGAATTATAATGATAACATTTTTATCATTAATTATTGATGAATTGTGTTCTTTAATTCAGGTAGAAACAGTATCGAACTCTCTGCAACATTGACTTCATGCACATTTTTTCCATGTTCTTTCTTTTTCTTCTAGTCAAGTACTTATTCTTCTTTATGCTGCCTAACATCTCTTTCTAGGCAGCCTTGGACTGAAATTTTGTGACTCTAATATAGCTACTGATTTCTCCCCCTTATCTTCTTTCATTCTATCGCTATGTTATTTTCTTTCTTTCTGATTCTCTTCTTTTGTTTTTTTTAATCTCCTTGTTTTCTGTTAAACTTCTTTGCCTTGTAACCTAGTGTTCTTTTGTTTATACGCAGTATCTCCTTCTTTCCCCTTTTCCTGTTCTTCGTCGTGCTCTCGATCTGCTCTTAATGATCTTATCCTTTTTGTTTTTTCATGTGCAAAAGGCAAGAAAGAGAAAGCGTAATTAAGTATTTTGCTGAAAGCAATAAATTAATAAACGTTGTGACTCTAATAACCAAAATATGCGTCAAGGCTTCAAATTTATAACTACCTCTCTTTTTGTTATCAAATTATTTTACGATGACCATGATTTACCTCTCTTCTGGTTCAGTATAGACATAATCAGGCAACAACGCGTCTTTGCCAATATGATTTCAAGTTTCTGGCAGTAAAAGTTTTCTTCTATAATTTAATCTGGACAAAGAATTTCTTTTTTGGCATTTCCCATAATTGGTTGCCCGATGATGGGAAGATGTGCCATTGAGCTATTGTTTATGGTATCTCTGGATAACATTTTTATTGTAATCTTGAACGTATTGACTACCTTCTCCTTGGCATAAACCTGCTTGTTGTATGATCTCCATGATGGTTTTTGTGACAGAATTTTGCGCATTCGATACATGAGCAATGTTTCTGCGCCATCTATCTAGCCAGATCTGTTTTCCGTATAGCCTTGGCTTTGCATAACATGTATACCATATACATTTATTGGTCATATGTAACAAATTAAAAGTCAAATTCTCCTCTCGATTCACACTTTCTGGTTTGATGGTGGTATCTTCATGCCAGTATAAACCTTATTGGTTTTTAATGCCTTAATAGTTTTTGCTCTAATTTTCCGGTTTAATTACAAACCTTCCATAATGGCTTACCTTAAATGCTTGGCAGCTAAGCCCTTTCAGCTCTGTCCATACCATGATATTACGTGGAGGTATCCCTGGACATGACTTTGCACTCAATTTTGGGGTAATTGAGAACCATTTCGTTTTAGCACTTCTTTACAAAATAGAGTCTACTAATTTTTTTCTCTCGGATCGTTTAATAAGCTCATTGTCGGCATATTTGTTATTCACGATACTCCAAAATCCAATGTTCACTCCTTAATAATGATTGAGATATTTTATGGTCTGCTCACTGTAGGGGTAAAAGAGGTAGGTCAGCTGCATACATTCATCTCCAATTCTTCACTTTTGTTTGTCTTTATCCTCCCTGCATTGAATTACCACTTCCTGTCGGTAAAGTGGGGACTGGTTGATTCATAGGTTCTTGGTGAAGGCGTTAAGGCTGGATGATAACATGACAGGGTCATCATCCTTCACTTGACCAAAATGATGATGTTGTAAAACAAAGAGATGTAACGTCTTCATTGAGCCTACGCTTTAGTTAAAATTATAGTAGACTTTCTCGATTTGTAAGGGTTGCTCTTTGGAGTAGAAAGTCGTATGACATGTGATTTGAAAGCGTTTGGCCTCAAATATGGTTGAAAGTAAAAGGAATCTGGCCTACAAGGTATCTTGTGATCTCCCTAGAAAGTATCAAGCCTTTACTTTCCATGCGTAACTTTAAGTCCGTTTAGACCAGCTTGTTTCCTTCTGTCCTAGCCTCCTTCTGCTCTCGCATTATTCTGTCCTTGTGTCCTTCTGTTTCTGAGTTCTTCTTTCCTTCCATCATTCTGCCTTGTAACTGTCTGTTCTTGTATCTTTCTGTACCTGATAATAGTACTTTTTCATCCGTTTAGTATTTGTGTCCTTGAATCTATTGTTCTTTCATCTCGTCTTAAGAATGCAAAGGCTGATCATTATAGGACGAATTACCCCCCGGATAACGTTACTCCACTTTGCATTTTGGCGCATGGTTACCACAGCGCACTTACCTACATGTTTTGGTGTTTGTTCGTTTACGGCGATCTGTGCGAAACAATTAGGAGAGTCCAACATTGGACGAGATTGCTCTTGACACGGTCAAGTAGTTCTCATCGTTATTCTTCCTTTTTGTGAAATTAACATAGTAGCTTTCTGTTCAAAAGTCAACAAAAATGGCGGTTACAGTACTCTTTCGTTGGCTCTTATACCTGGCTGTTTCTTTAAAACAATAGAGGAGGTATTAAAGGAGAAATTTAAAGGATCAACTTTTCTACATTCACCTCAACAATCCATTACCCTAGATGCTTCTGTGATCGGTAACTAACGCCATTGGTAGATGTAAATTAATAAAAGGAGCCCAACTTTAGGTCCAAATCCCTTTTTTTAACAAAAATTTGAATATAGGGCATGCGCAATATTCGTGAATGAAAATGCATTACAGTCGAACCTGTCTATAGCGGAAACCTGCGGCTCCTGTAAAATTGCCCGCTATTACCAGGTGTCCGCTATATAGAGGTTTTCAACTATATCTTCCTAATTTAGTTGATCTTAATCAATAAACCCTAATTAATTGGCCTGATTAATTTCACCAAGGAAAGAAGAACGGAAAGATACATTAATTCATAACAATGTTTTAAATCTCATATATAAACCTAAATAATAAAGCTTTAACAATAATTTTAGGAGTTAGGAGTTAGGAGTATTAGTATTTCAAAGAAGATCGTCGGACACTTGCCGTTCAACTGGAGTATTGCCCCAATGTTTTTCAAGGTTTTGAACAGTTGTATCCGAGCGACATTTACAGGGAAGAGAGTGAATAAAGTTGCAGGACTTGGATAAGAAACTCCCATGAACTATACTTTTATGGTAATGCTCATGTGGTACTTTGGTAGTAAAAAGCATTCAAGAAAATAACTGAGAACATAGATGCAAAAGTAGCAAAGTGTTAGGAATAGTTGCATTGTTCAAAAGATACTTACTGTATCATGAATTTTATCAATTTATATTCTTCTGACAACTCAGGGACCACGAAGCCATAGGGCTAGGGGAGCTTAAATAGGAGTAAAACACGAATTTCCGCTATACACAGGTTAACCATAAGGCAAATGTTTACGCGGTTTCAAGAAAATGTGTCCGCTATAACAAGTGTCTGCTATAAATCTGTCTGCTATATAGAGGTATTTTAATGAGAGTTTGACCATGATTCGGCTCGTTCCTAGAAAATGTGTCCGCTATTACCAGGTGTCCGCTATATAGCATGTCTGCAAAAGAGAGGTTCGATTATATCACGTACATCGCAAATACTATGCATTACTGATTGCAATATCTCCAATCGTAGTATCATCATGGAATATCTTCCCCTCCTCTAACCTTTGTAAAGTCACATCGATAATGTCTATAAGAGCATAGCTTGTGTGTTCGATGCTTCCGTTAGATACTATATTTTTTCATTGTTGTTTTGACGTACCATACCGATGAATTAAGAATACGTAAATATGACTCAGTAAAAAAAAAGCTCTTACATGGGCTCGCCAGATAAACGTGACCTATCTTTATCAAATTGCTTTTTAGATTGGACCTTACTGCAGATTATCCAGTGAAGATCTTTGCCCAAAAATGACTTGTATGGATAATTGTAAGAAACTTGGTTACAGCTGTTTTCCAGGTTTGTGTCCTTGTAAAATCTTTATCCTTTGCCTTCGTATAATATGTCTCGGCAGCAGGCGATAAAATCCCAATATAAATTTGGGGTTGGTTTTATGTTATTTTGAACTTTTTAATAAGTTTACAGGCAAACAGACAGATTGCGACTTATATCATAGATTTAGCAAACGGATTAGTTCAAAAAATCTTCTGCTTCATTTCCGTCAGCAGATATGCTGCCTTCCTGTGTTACAAACTAAGGATAATATAGTTCTATTTTTTAAAAAAGGTAAAGGATTTCCCCCTTTGCATGTCTTTGTAAGTGAAACTGCTTGAAAGTGACACTAACTGAACTATATAAAGACTCACTTTAAAGAATAATTGTCCTGTCTTGTTAAACGTCTATGAAGAAATAAAATTGAAGATGCGAAATGCGAAATAAAAAAAACTGGCAACTTAGCAATACTCTTAGGTATCTAGCAGTTGTAGGAGTTAGATGTTTACAAAATCTAATAATCGGGGGAGGTGGGTTAGAATAAGAGGGGAATTAGAATAAAGTGAAATGACCAATTCATTACTAGTGACTACAATCTGGTAATAACGGTTACAGGCGTTATTTATATCAACCCAAAGAGTGGGAGATGGATCCTTCCATGAACATAACATGACGTATCATTATTGATCAGAACGCTAAAAGGAGGTCTCCTCAATTGTAAAGTTAAACAATACACAACGTTGGGGAAAATAGGAGCCCAGGGCTGTAAAATTTTTAAAATTAGTAAGCCGATTGGAACTTTAATTAGGAAAACAAGAGTAAGAGAGTAAGCTTTGCAGACACAAAGGTGGCCGGTGAATTTCAAATTTCAAATAAAAATTTCCTGCATTAGTGAATTCTCCTGTCACATGGCCTAGTTGATTAATACATAATAGCATTATAATGAATTAGAAAAATAACATATATCATGATACTGTCGCAAGCCATTTGTAGCACTCTCTAACTTACCATCAACCTGATTACATTTAACTAACAAATACGCATGAAAAATATTGATGATGAAGAAATTTTTTAATAATTTTAGCATTTTTACTCGTAACGAGAATACCATTTTGCTATTAGAATTTGGGGTCTTATTTGTCTGCTTTTCATTTGCAGCTGGAGTATCCTGTTTGGACATAAAAAAGAAATTTGGTTATTTAGAGTTGAAAAATGGATTCTATTTTATCGATTTGGGTGGTTCTTCATTGAAAGTTTACTGTGTCATGGAAGAATATGGAGGTAAGATCTCAAGAGATTCCCTTAACCCTGCCTAGCACGGGGACGGGGGTTTCTAGTAGGCCAGCGGTTGTGAATATTGTTTAATAACTTTTGAATGCCTCCTTCTAAGTTGCTGAAACTTTCTGACTTTTCCTAACTTTTATCTGGCAAAATTTTGGTAAGAAAAACTTGGCCGTCGCGGCCTGTGGTCTGGTCATGTGACTCTGATAAAAAGTTGACCATATATGGTGGAAAGTTTTAAAAGGCTCTAACTCGACATGTTTTTCATGAATTTCACCAATATTTTGTAGAGTGATCTAAAATTAATTAAAGCTAATTAACATCAATTAGTGGGTAATTATCCATTTGATGACGTCAGATTTCCACTCCTAACTTTTTGACAAATTTTTATTGTATTCGGCAATATTTTAGATTTTTGAAATTCTGTTTTGATTTCATTTAAGCCTCTAATTATTTCGATCAAATAAAGGGAGGCCCTTTTGTAGTCCCATTAGCAAACTTTCATTTCAAACTTATGCATATTGCAAGAACAACATTTCATATCTCTTATGTTTGCAACAATATTGTTATACGAGTAAATGGCCGATACAGCACAATGAGATCTCAGATCAACTCACCACTATGTTCCCTTGTGAGGAGAAAAGTCATAGGGATACTTTGGTTGCATCAGTAGATGAAATTGATGAATGAAATGTACTGCGCAATGGCTAAAGTAGAATGATGTCTTGCATTGGACAAAGTACCTTTATATGGAAATGATCACATAAAATCCTGACTTCAAAGAAGCTGTTTGAATAACTCCATTAGCTTTATGAGATCAAGAAACATACATCCTTATTATGTCATCGAAAAATTCCTTTGAAAGCAGTTTACCCTGATGTCCCCTGAAATAAAAACATAACGGCCAACATTGTTTCTGACATTGCAGTTCATGAAATGAACAGTGTTGATGTAAATCTATCTATCTATCTATCTATCTATCTATCTATCTATCTATCTATCTATCTATCTATCTATCTATCTATATGTGTGTGTAATGTGTGTGTATATATATAATGTGTGTATATATGAACGTTTTTGTAGTAAGGTATATACTGGTCCGTAGATATGTACGGTGTCGTCGATTAACAACGGCGCAATGGCGATTTGTGTGGCAATGTAAGTTGTCCACGGCCACATAAATGTTCATTTTATCATAAGTCTGTATCAGTTGTGCGGCTTTATAAGCTGGCGAGGACTTTGTTGGTGTCCTTCCAAGCATGCAGAATCGACCTAGCTTCAAGGGTTTTTGCCGTTGTATTTCTTTGAAACCAATTTAAGTGCAGTTAATCCTAGGTTGTCCTCAGATCCAGATGTGAATGTTGTTAACAAATGTTGTTAAAGTTTGATTTAAATAGATTGTGGAGAAAGGATTGCTATTCCTCTATTAATGATACAGCAACGGGTTAGCTAAGAGATTGTTTTCGACACAATGCAGCCCCTTCGCAGCATTCACATCATTTAAAAACTTGTAGTTTTAACGGAGTATTTGTTCTGTTGATATCAATGAATCGAGTCTGACTTTTTAGGTCACAAAGTCAATGACAAGGTACCCTTGTGTCTTTCAGCGTTAATAAGCAACGTAGTCGAGTCAACGTAGCAACGATTGGGATCCTTAAGATATTTGGAACTATTACAACCACTGGAGACTAAGAGTAGCTAGAAAGCCTGTAGGCATATTCAAACAAGACACAAAGGCATCCTTTATAAGTTTTGAGGAGACAAAACTTTTATCATGATAATATGCATTTGTCAGTGTACCAGCTGCATAGTCCATTTCCCTTAATAGACACCTAGATGCACACGTAGAATTTTCCTCGGAGGTGGAGGGGGTTAATGTAATATCCAAGACGTCTTCATCAGATTTAATAGGAGTAAGACTGTATACACTGATCCGTTTGAACTACAAACGAACAAGGATTATCACCATTCGCTCACAGTCTTTAAACTTTCTTTTGTAGGTCAAGCACTATGCCACCGACTCTTCCTTTTCCCGTACGCTGTATAAAAGATTGCAATGGCCGTATAGGTCTTTGTGCGCGCTTACATTTATTATCAACAGTTGCGTTTCCATGTGAAATATTTGCCCTACGCCTTTATCGAAACCTCACTACCACGAAGGGTAGAGGATAAATTGAAGGTCCTTGGGTAGGATTTAGTGGCAATGTAGGGCTTACATGGTCATAAGAGATAGAGCGCTGACTTGCTTACATTTTATAGGTCACTGTTATTGATGATTGCATCGAAGACAATTGGTCAATAACCAGCTACGTTGAATTTTGGTATTCTTTATGTATTTTGGTAGTAGATTCAGTGTGTAGCCTATTCGTGAGATCGAGTGAATGTTTAGACACTTGTGGAATGCATTCCTTGGGCAATCTGTCAAAGGGTGTACTGTCAGCTTTGCATAGCAAGTCGCCTGTGTGACATGGTGTACAACAAGATCTCGTTTTACTATTCATCGGTAAGGAGACATCTTGTCGCTTGAAACAACCTGCGGTAGAAGCTATTGAGTCAAACTATAATGAAGGCATTCTCTAACTAATGTTATTCATTAAACTTTTAGCACATTCATGTTCGTTGAATAATTTATAGCTTTTACACGAAGGAAGAGGTAGCATGAGGTGTTGAGCTAGCATTTATTAAGGGGGAAGCCACTGGGGCTGGTGTCAAAATATATTAACCAAGCCACATACTAGATGAAAGTGGTAGCATTAAGCCCAAAATTTATGTTCGTGACGAAGTGCGACCTAAAGTCGGATTGTCTTTTTAATTGTTTTGAGTTTTTTAGACCAATGCTACGTATTCCGCGGTTTTTAACTTTTGTATTTATACATTATTATCTTCGAATGTAACATGCAGTATCACTACACCAAATGATGTACTAGAACAGGTTCCATGCGGCCAGATTTGTTAATTTCTTTTATTTTAATCTCTAAATTAGTGTTTACGTATTATTTTATTTGAAACTGTAGTAGCCCTCTTGTGGAGTGTTGGTACACAACAGTTAAACATGCCGCGTTTTTACGCTAATTATTGTGCGGTAGAATATGCCAGCGTCTGATGCTATGTAGAACACTTGAACTTTCTAGTGTACGTTAGTTCAAATGAACTGCACTTCAAATTATTTAAACATTTGTCGCAACGATGGTCTTCAATAGCAGACTGTTGAGAAATTTCGTAGTTGTTAGTTATGTGACCTTGACTTCTTGGTATACTTCCAGCCTTGATAATAATTGTAGCGGAGTTGTAATAAGGATGTTTTTTCCTTTTTTGATCCTTGAAATTTTTGTGACATCTAGAATGAGTTTCCAAGTTTCATTTTGCCAATGAACCTTTAGCAACCTAATACCGAACAGCAAAAACAGTCATAAGAAATTAAGCACAATCTTCCTAAGTCGCAAGTCTTTCTGTAAATATTGTAAGGAAGCTTTGGACAGATCAATGCTCCGATGACATCAGTGGTACTTCTCCTTATTGAGGGGAAACCCGCCTGGCGCCCAAAGATTGAGTAAAAACTGTCTTAACAGTAGCTTTGTAATTTGTCTTGCTGTAGTGACTTATCGGATGCATGAAGTTATTCCTTTTTGCCAAATTTTTGAAAGGAATTTTTAAGAATAATTGTTACACAATATGGACTGTTGGCGGATAAACTTATATTGAAGGATATGAATTGAATAAATTCTACTGTCGAATGTGGACTCTTGATATCAGCATGTCAGTTTTATCTTGTGTCATAGTCCCTTCTTCTGATAGTCTATCATGGCTTATCTCACATGAGTAATTCCTTGTCTATTCTCCTGCTGCAAAGCAGTTTCTCTAGTCTATTTGTATCAGACAATCCTAGATTTTGCGTTGAACCCAACGGAATTACTTGTAGAATATCTCTTGAGTCTCACTACCAGCCATCCTGAAGTGTTCTTGATATAAGTTAGAGAGGCGTTAGTCTTTTGACCACAAAATCATAGTAGCCCCTGTTTTAATCGTATAGGACAGGGCTTTGTACCCTCTTTCAATTTTTGAGAATTGAAGTCATCTGAACTTCTCCTAGACAACAGATAAGTTGAGTTTATGACCTTGAAGATTTTAGTTGGATTGTAGTGGTTATTATAACATCCTGACTGATCTTCGAATATTTCTGAAACCTGCAGAGATTTGGGCTGTAAATTACCATGACTGTTATCGAGGCCATGTTTAGAGGACGTCTTTCATAATTCCATTGTTATAAGATAGCAATTTATAAACTCTGTCATGCTTTATGGTAAGAAGGTACGAAATTGCGATGTGGCATTGATGGCAACATGCGTAAGCGACGTGTATGATTGCTGTGTGTTGATGTATCCATACTCCCCTGGGAGTGGATTAGAGACAACTTACTCAGAGCAGGCTTTAGCTTTGGGGGAAACGTCAGTTGTGAAGTGCGTTTGAATGTATCCAGCACAGAAAGGGCGCTACATAAATACAGTGTACTTTAATATTCGTTCACCAAATCTTGAAGGATAAACTGGAGAATCTCCAGGATGTCTTTGAAGCACAGAAGACTGATGCCTAATTATGCCTAATTGTTTAAACTTTGCCAAACTGACTGAATTAAAAGTAAATTTACAACCATTGCCAGCTGACATCCGCTTGCTTAAACTTTTCCCACGCTATCATTTTTTCAGTGTTTTGTACGAAGATGCAATTATAACGGTGTCGAATTGTAGGAGGGCACAGAAAAGTTTGAACTGCATAAATTTTTACGTAGTGGGAAGCGGTATTCCCAGCAGTTTAGGCAATTGCAATCATCACCACCATTTGACTTTCTACAATGTTCGGCTGATGACCTACCGTACTATGAATTTTGTAAATTCCTTATTTTTGTAGGTAATGTCTCTAGGGGCTGATGTACTCCCCGAATACAAAGTAGAAACACCCAAGATTCATCCATGGACGATTTTGCACTATTCGCCATTCAAGGCGATTTGGGACTGGATCATTCTGTTTCTCGTAATGTACACTGCCATAGTTACTCCGTATATGGCTGCTTTTGTTTTAACACGAGATACGAAAAGGGAGAAGCTCAATGAAGACGCTGAAAGAAGAATCAACTATGGACCGTCAACGATATACAACGATCCACTCGTTATTGTGGACTACATAGTAGATGTCATGTTTATTATTGATATTTTTATAAATTTCCGTACAACATTTGTGGATAAAAATGACGAAGTGGTAAGCGATCCGTGCCGAATAGCAGTTCATTATATGCGAGGATGGTTCATCATCGATCTTCTGGCTGCAATTCCATTTGAATTGTTGATCATGATTGGAAACACAGACCAGGTAAGAACTGACGGCATCCACTTGGGTTATTTATCAACATTGTCACTTGTCTACTTTGCATTGCGGAAGTCCATTGAGCGACGAGTTTTGAAACATGTCATTGCTGAAAACAAGAGACATTACTCTGAGACAAATAGAAATCCCCAACAATTGAAAGGAACCAGGATGAAAATTGGGGCCGAATTTGGAGTTAAAAGAACAAGGTTTCTTGTTGATAAGCTACGATGGCATAGGGCCAAGTATTAATTTTATTATTATTATTATTTGGGATAACTTACAGGCGTTTGGTAGAGATGAGATCAGTACATTGATAATGTACAGTTTTAGTTTCTGTCAATAGTTTTGACTTCGACTTATTCTCCAGATATCCAAGGTCGATACGTAGGTTGTCTTTTTGTTAGCAGTTTTGCATTAATGCAGAGCCATATAGGTATTGGTTAGAGTTGTTAGACATACAATTGTTTAATTACAAGTTCTAATTTTGACTTCCTCTGGTTAGGATAGAACAAAACTTCCATTTTCATAACTGATTGATCAATCATTTCACAATAGAAATACACATGTATATATATATAAAGATATATCTGTATCTATATGTATATCAACTGGTAACACTCATCATCATTTTATTTGATTTTATCTTTTCCCTTTCTTTGAAAAACTTCATTATTTTAGACAACAACGCTAATTGGTTTGCTCAAGACGGCGCGACTCCTGAGATTGGTTCGAGTGGCAAGAAAACTGGATAGATATTCGGAATACGGGGCTGCGCTCCTTCTGCTGCTTATGTTTGGCTTTGCCTTAATTGCACATTGGCTTGCATGTATTTGGTATGCAGTTGGAAACATAGAAAGACCTCATTTAACTATGTCTGGGTGGCTTGATGACCTTGCGAAACAAACAAACATGCCGTACAACGACAGTATCATTGACAGTGGACCCGATCTTAAAACCAAATACCTGACTGCACTTTACTTTACTCTTAGCAGTCTTACTAGTGTTGGCTTTGGAAATGTTTCACCTAACACAAATGCAGAGAAGTTGTTTACTATCATGATTATGTTGGGTGGCTGTAAGTATAGACACTCTTGTCGGCCATTTTGTATTATGCTGTGTGTAAATACTTCTTCCTATTTTCCGTTATGTCTTCAATTCTTTATTTACAGCTTCTTCTTAAAACACCATGCGTTACCACAATGCTTTCCTTTGAATCTTGCCAAAATATTAAAAAGAATCCGGCCTGAATCGTGCTTAAAACCAAATGCGATCGGAAACTGCGAAATAAGGACTTTGTCAACATTGTCATGCACGTTATCATGCACTGGCGAAGTGATAACATTACTAGGAAAAAAAACATGGACAACTGAGCAGTACACTTTCTCCCTTGCAAATTTTTGATATATTTGCTTCAACGCTCCGTGATGACGATGACAATGTGTGACAGCTTTGTTTATATAGATACCAGACGGGCGTACAATGCCATATCTTGTGGATGTCCAAGAACGTGTCTCTTGTACCGTAGTATTTCTGTTAAGTGTCTTGATTAGAAAATTCGCCACTGTCTCTATCTTATCTTAGAATCCATAGACAATACAAATTTTCTTTCCCCCGAAGGTCCACGAAGAATCGTATTTTGCATCTTGGCCACATAAACCAACACTGCGTTGGTACTATTACTTGTTAACTACATTTCTAGATACCAAGAGATTAGGATGGAGGGTATCAAGGAAAACATTTAGGCTGGTTGTTTTCGTGAAATGATTAAGATAATTCAACTAAGGATACTGAGTTGCCGTAAAGATTTTGAAAAAGCGGAGTCACCTTGTCATTTTCTTTACTTTTGCAACTTGTAAAACAATTCCAAGTTTTACAAGTTTTCTAGACATGATGATAATATAGTATCATTGAAGTAGACTTTCATGAACTGGGACCTTTACATGTCTCGGTGCAAGAGGATAATAAGTTTGGAAAGAGAGCAGTTATAAAGTACATGATCAGACTGATTGAACGTATAGATTCATTATGTTACTTATAACATTCTACCGATGGACGACTTTGCTCCCAGCCAGTCCTTCTGCAGTAACTCTCTTGACGAAAGTAACCATCCGACGTTAATTTTGTCGCTTGCACAGGACATAATGAGATTCAATTAAGAGGTAAAAACTCTGGTTGCGTTCTAATTGCACCATCGTGGTTTAGTTGGCATTGGATTTGCAAACATATCTATTATGCAGTACCATATTCGCCTGATATTGACATCGAAAAGGAAACGATTTATTTGTATGGCAATAGCAAGTATGAGATCGGTTCAGACTAGATTTGGTTTTTTTGGATCCCATGGATAGCGCCAATGCTGATGCATATTGTTTCCATATTGTTTTCATATTGTTTTCATATTGTTTTCAAGACGTATACATGATTGTGCACCCGCGAAGACCAAAGTTACCGAATAATCAGAGGGGAGCGTAAAATCCGAGAAAGTAGTAACACCATCTTAATTTTGTTCGAAACTCTAGCTATCAAGTTTCGTTTGTGCAGTGCTTCCAAAGCGAAACATTTCCGTGACGTAAATTTTGATGTAAAGGCAAATATTGTCGGGTACTTAAGCATCCAGTATTTAACATTTTGCCCACTGTCTCTGCAAAATACACAGTTCATAGTTTCTTTAGATGAAAGTTACTAATACGATGCCGAAATACGAGCATCCGTTTAAGAGACCTTCTTTCTTGTCTATTCCTTTAGTGTCTTATCTGGAAAGGATGTTTACTTGTTGCATTTGAGAGCGTGTTTGTTGTTGTTAACACGCTTTAACTCTTAAAACATAATCCACTGTAGTCCGCCACCAGGAATTGGTAACGTAAAATGGCAGGGGGTAGAGGAGCACAAAGTACAATGTGCTTTCGACACAGTCAGTTCTCGATAGTGGATTAACTTTGAGAACCCGTGTATACATTAGTCGTATCAATTCAAATTTCTAGACTTTTCTTTTCTATTTGACATTATATTATGATAATGCTGAGACGGATGAAATAATTTCGCTAGGAGAGGAAACTACCAGCAAAACAACAAGGCATGCTTGGCAACGTCGAAAACGGGGAACCTGTTTGAAAATGGTCAGTTGGAACTGTGACATTTTCTGTTGTACGATTGTTTGTTTAATAATTAAGGGCGTTGGATTAGCATACTACATGGTCACCCCGAGTTGTGTACGTAAAATTGGGGACAAAAAAGCCCTTTTGACCTACTTCCTCTAGCAACTAGCCTGATGCATAGCGGTAAAAATTCACATTAGAAAATAACATTCGTTGAGCCTTGTGTCTATACCATCATTACGATTACTGGGATCGTTATCGATTAGATGAAAAGCAAACTCTAAACGATCGAAAAGGTTTAGAGTTGCCTTGCATTTGTCTTCTTTCTGCAGCAAGTTTTACGATCCAAACTGATGCCATTATGCAATTTCCAGCTGTTTCTGTGAAAAACAGGAGGGTAGTACAAGCTGCTAGCCAGACTACCGTTTTTACGAAGGCAGTTTTCAGCACGAACACGAAGGGATGAATTAAGAAAATATTAAAGGATTCTAAACAATAACTTGACAAGCATAAGGGACAAGTATCACTGCTTAAATGGGAGATGATCCAGAGGATTTTCTTGCGGGCAAAATCAGCTGAAACTCTTCATAGAAGGCCACTTAAGGACCCTTTACTAAACAGACAAAATTTTTACAAGGAGAAACAGCTTAGTTGTGAAAATTGTGGTTGCTTTCCACGTATCATCGATTGCCGATTTTAGATATAGGTTTCGATAAGGTGGCAATTATGAAAAAGAACGGTTATAAAGTTACAACGAACACCCAAGATAGAAGTTATTTACTCAACTCTTTAAGCTGGTTGTCTTGCTACAGACCTAAAGAATATTAAATCATTGTTTTTTCAGAGAAGTTAGACGGTTTTATTTAAGTATTTTTGGCTGTCTCCGCTTTGTTATTCAAAGTTGGAATTGCTTTACTTCTGAAGGAAATCCCAACGCTTCTGTGTTGGGAGTCCTACGCAAAACGCAATTAGTCCGATTCTCAGCCAATCAAACTGTTGTAACTTTTCTCTTCCGTTGGCTACAGTTATAGCTAATATTTTATTATGCTGTAGATAATCATTTAATTTCGTTGACTCGTAATTATCCAAAACTGATCAAAGACCTTTTTCACCTTCTAATTGTCTTGTTTCCTTTCTCATACCTCACATTATCGTAGCAGTAGCTTTTTCCATTAGAGTCCTTGTTCAAACTCATAGTCTGTAGATTACTATTGTATTTTACGGACCATACTCAAATCTCGAAGGTGTTAATTGTGTTCCAGAGATCAAACATTAACCACATACCACTTAAACTGCTGGAAGTGGATCGTTGCCAGCGATCAAAACAATCGCATGGAAATCGGGCTTAACATGAACAAAAGATTGTGCAAGCGCTTGACAAGAAGTAATAAAGATTGTTACTGTGGAAAATATATTACATTGACCATGTTTTTCCTTTCACACATGCGCACCATCCGCACGAGCTTGTATCACAGTGATGTAAACAAGTGTTTTGATCGCTTTTCCCTGCACATGTTGAAGAAAGAGGACACCGAATTAAAAGAAAGGAAAACTTGAACATATATGCTAGTTATGATCGACCCTGACCATAAGCATATCTGCTTATGTACGTTATTATATCATGACCTACGTTAGTGAGAATCGTACACCAACTCGTATTTGTAGTCTCCACGGGTAACCATTGACACATTGTAGATGCGTCTCAATTTCTTGCATCTTCAGATACCAATTGGTAACACCCTATTTCTCTTGATACAGCTCTGATGTATGCAGTTATCTTCGGTAACGTGACAGCAATAATCCAGCGTCTGTATTCTGGCATGGCACATTATCACGCCACCATGAGAAGGGTGCGAGAGTTCATTCGATTCTATCAAGTGCCCATGCCGTTACGACAACGATTAGAAGACTACGCCCAGTACGATTACTCTTATACCAACGGTATCGATATGAACCAGGTACGTAGTTATGAACGGGGTTTCTCCTTTTTTTAAGATGCTTTGATTGTTTAAAGTGATGATGTATGTAACACCCACGTATTTATTTGTCTGCTTGCTCGTTATTTATTTGGCTTGGAAAGTCCTGACCTGGAAAGTAACCGTTTAAATCTTTCCCTGGTATTACCTTGTGATCACTGACAGTAGATTTGGAGGGACGTAGTATATGTTCTCATTGATGACAGATGCTCTCCATAATCCGCGAGAGGCGGTCCTACTGGGCAGTTGAGTCTGCAGTCGGGCCTGCTTCATAGCTTGCTTCTCTGCCCGGTAGCACAAATTGAGGGGCGTCACCCTTGGACGCCCCAGTTGCCCTTTATTTATTAGTTAGCCTGCTTGGTTGTTTTTCTGTTTATTTAAGGTAGTTTCAATGTGGGACCAACTGCCCATCAGGGGTCTTTGATTGAGAGATTGCTAACTGTATCATTTGACTGTATTCCGTTTTCCGTATTCGCAGGAACGACTGCAAAACGCTCTTGTTTTGGCCAAGGAATTCAAGAATGGATGTATCAATGTTGTCCATCGCCTTGGTGAATTGGAGGAGCAGTTGAAAACACAAGGACCCATTGCAGAGGATATAGCGGCAATAAAGAACCAGATAGATGACTTCCAGGTATGAGGACTTTTACGTGCATTGTCAAAATGTGCCGTAGTGAACAATGGAAGTCCATAATAATGTCGAAGACTCAGATACGGGGTTTAACCTTTTCGACTTATAGCAGAATGTACCAAGCAGTAGTATGTCATAAGCACTAGGGTAAGGGGGAAATGCTGTAGGCAAGGTCAAACCTATTGTAAAGTGAAGAGCACGGCTACTCGCTTGATGTCTTCGAAACAGGTAGCTTTTTTTAATTGAGTAAGCACGTGGCGTATCGATGGTAAATGATGGCAAAAGAATACGGAAGTGAAAGCCCTTCCATTTTTAGATGGCTTAAACAACCGCTGTGCAGAATTCTCGGCAATTCCATCACGGGAAGCCTTTGTTTGCAAGTTCAGGTTCAGTTACAAATTGGTGGCCGTACTGTTTATCGCCTAAGTTGACAATGGTCAAGGCAGAAAAGAAAACTAATGTTTACCCAGCATTAGGACGGGGGGTTAGTGTTGTCGGCAACAAAGCTCATGTATTTCTTTTCTGTTTTTTTCAGATATTTATGATTGAATTGGGCAAGGAAGAAAACAATATCAACTCTTGCTTGAAGAAAGGAGAGGTCATCCTCCGCTTCTGTCATCCAAGTGCTCTTCAAAGCATACGATACCAGATCGCCATTCTAAAGCGAAGGTGGCATGACGTGTCCGGATGGGCTAAGCAGCGAGATACAAGGCTGAAGGAAGGCCTCGAAAGGCTTCTTGAAGAGCAGCGACTAATTGAGTTATTACTGATGTGGATTACAGAGCAGGAGACGATCCTTGTTGAGCGAGAGGGATTGCTACTTCCAGATGACTATGATGCAGTTACAGCCTTGTTAGATGCACATAAAGTGGTTCAAGAAGCAGCGACAAAGAAACAATCAGACTACGATAGGGTTACCAAACATGCTAAACGCAAGCCAGCGCTAGATAAACCATCAAAGAGACCGAAAGAGTCCGGACGTGCACCAGGAATGCCACGTGGTGGTTCTTGGATCCGCGAATTTGTGAACCCGTCAGTAACACAGCTCGTAAAACGATGGCAACATCTATGGCTGCTTCTTATGGATCGCTACCAAAAGTTACAAAAGAGGCTGGATGATATAAGGATTGTAAGTACTAGATTTTTACTTCTGTTTTGCTCTACATTGGTGTTCAAAACGTTTCAATGAAACCTCTACTTCCCCAATGTCGAATGTACTTGGTTCGTTTCCTTCACTGTAACAACCGATTGTTCCGCCTCTTTCTTTTCTATTTTGTTTGTTGGAGTAGTTTAGTTAGCTAGGCAGATATACGAATTGTCATTTAAGTCACTTTCATAATCTCTGGGACCTTCAAACGCAATGGTCGAGAGTTGTTGACTATTAATAATTGTTGTGAAGAGGGGAAGGGGCGGGGGACGTGGATAATGGACGATGGATGGTATTCAGAGAATATACGGTATATGTACCTATGCGTTTCATTTTATATTTAGAGTGCAAACAGCAGGAATAAAGCTCAGCATAACAAGTGGTGTGTTAGCGGATAAGGGAAACATGTCATCCCACGTTTACTACAAGTTAGGTTTTTGTAAACGTACTGTTACTATTACTCATATTTATTTTTTACAGAGAAAAGCAACGGCTGAATTCGACTGGAATCAATGGCGATCGAGGGTACGTACATTTCTTTATATTTTATGGTTCCAGTCGCAATATGCATTTGTTTGAATCACTGACCTTGAGAACATAAGATGTGATATTTACTGTTAACAATTTGATCGCGTTTTACCCCTCATTTTAAAACCGATGTTCTTTATTAAATACGCAGTGGCTCACTTAATCTTTTTTTGGTCTGACACTCACCAGAGCACACTCGTCAGAAATAATCGAAATGGACCGAATGAAATATTATATCCAACTTTGTTTTCGAATAAGCCAATCAGAGTTAAGGATGCCTAAAGATCTTTGGTTTTTGGACCAATCAGAGTTTGTTCAAGCTGTATACAAGATAGTTTGCAAGTCCTATTTCGGACAGTGTCGATGTTCTATACAATAGACATATTTTAGAAAGTAGTGTTGCGCAAGATGTCCAATCTAAAGACAAGGTAGAACCTTTAGAGAGACGATTATGAAATAAATCTGTTCTTAGCCCGTGGACCTTACGGAAATAATCTATTTAGGATCGCTGTCCGTTGGGAACTTGTTGCTTCTGATTTTGATGCTTATTCGACGTTAATTCTCTAAAAGTATTAAATGAAATCCATATGTGCTTTACCGTAGTTTGTTTTTTTATCGTAGATCAACACGTGGTTGAGGGAATCCAAATGTCGACTGATCGACATATGGCGTAAGAAAGATACGGACCGAGATAACAGGCTATCGAAGGAACAATTCGTTGAAGGAATGCTCGAGTTGTGTAAGTAGCAGCTGATATTACTTAATAATTACATCATACGAAGGACGGGTTTCCTTTCCCTCTCGCACATTGAACAAAGCACGTCACTTGTAACACCGCAAGAGCTTTAAGTAAGTTTGTGAAAGTCCTTGCCAACCAAATGTAATAGGAGGTGTTATAATGTGACATAATAGTCTTTTGCAGTGGAGGAGTGGTGATAAACGTTTGTCAGGTATGATTTTAGGAGGGGCTGGGGGGCTGGGAGTGATGGATAATTTAGTGGATTTATCTGTATTTGTACACAAGGCGTAATCGTGCTGTGGAGAACCTTAAGAGATTCGAAAACGGAAATTGGAGAAACTTCTGACCGTTCTAGAAAACGGCGTAAAGGTTCAAGAACCTTACCATAGATATATCGGTCTGAATATCCTTTTGCACCTGACAGTTTAAGTAATATACGATAAATATAGCCATAAATATGTGTCCCATCTAAAAATATAATAGAATTGTTTTTATTTTACTTGTATTTAGGCTTACTCAGTTACTGTACTCCCTGTTCAATAATGACATGATAAATTTGTCAAAAGATTTCGTAGTAATCTGTGTATCGTCCTTGTGCGATTTAGTTTAAAGTTAATAAATATGTTATCAGTGAGACTTGTGTGTTACATATTAGAAGAACTAGTGAACAGATATGTTTATCTCTCTTATAGCATATTAAAGTAATTAATCCTTGCATTAAGAGTTTCGCTCCCAATTGTCAACCTGATTTATTCCGTTTTATAGTGTAAAGTTAATTTTCTAGATGTTCGTATTTGTGGTATAATTAACATCAAACCTGCCAAGTCCGACTGCATTTGTAATCTTCCTTGAACGACGTATTTATGTGTTATTTTTATAGCCTTCGTAACCGAGCGGTGGGAGTTAGAAATCGTCTTCGACAAATTTGAACGCACCCATTACATCAGTTACAAAGACTTCATAGACGCTTTGAAAGATAAAAAGAAAGCTACAGAGAAACCAATGACTGAAGTGGAGGAAATCCACAATGAGATCACCAAAGAGGTCGGAAAGTGTATGTGCTCTCGCCAGTACCCCGTCAGTAAAGTGGCAGATTACAAGTATCGCTTTGGAGACAACCAGAAACTTTGTCTCGTTCGAATTTTAAGAAGTGTGGTTATGGTTCGAGTAGGTGGTGGATGGGAGACCTTACAACGTTTCCTGCAATCACATGATCCTTGCAGAGGTAAGCACTTTCATATACTTTTATATTTAGAAATGAGACTTCAAATGTCCCGATATAGTGTAAAAAAGTCTTGGCTTCCATGCGATTTCATTCCCGCGAATTTTATCAGAGATCTTCTGGCGGGCACTTTGCAAATCGGCGAATGTCTTGCTTCGCGACCACTAATACCAGTCTAAACAAACTACTGCCATTGTCACTACTACCCGCACCCAAACTTTTGATCGTTTCTGCTCATTTGGTCGCAATCGAATACTCCTAATGAGTGCCCTGAATTCGCCTCATTTATTTGTTACCAAATTCGATGATCATGTTATTTCATATCAGCTTGACTGATAACAGTGCTGATAAGGACCTTGTCTTACAAGATCCATTAGGAATTTAAACTTAAAGCGAGGTCAGTATGATGGGTAAACATTTGTTCATATAATTCCCATTCATCTTGCCTTTTCAACTACTGTAGTTATTTGGCAAGCCACCTTTTGGTGTTTTGGCATAACGTGTTTTGGAGTGCGGCTTTCAAGTTTGTAAATGTAAGCTATTCCTGCAAACCAAATCCAGTACGAAATTCTGATGAGCACATAACGTAAAATATAGTACTACAAGAACGTTATGTACTATTAAACTATGAGGATTTGAATTGTGATATCGATCCATGATTATTTGCTCGTTTTTTTGTGGATTAATACCACATTTTCTAAGTAGTTAAACGTTTCGTATTCTGACAAAAAGAATTGTTTTGGACTTTTTACGAGTTCTTAATAAGAACTGCGCCTTATCGAAGACTGTTCTATAATTGAAATTGGTGCTTGTTTTTGTAACACAGGGAAGTTTATTAGGACGGAGTTGATGAGTGATAAGTGACGAAACATCCAATACTATACATCACTGAACATTGCAAACGATATGGTTTATTAATTTTAGTATCCTCTTTTTGCAGCCGAAGGTAGGACAAATTACGAACTCCGAGAAAAGTTCCTACTCGCTGACGGTGCTAGCCAGTCAATGCAGGCCTTTAGACCTAAAGCAGGATCACGTGAAGGATCAGGTGTATCACCGAGACCATCAAGAGAGCCGTCGGGAGAACTGCGAAGAGGCCCTTCAGGTGATATACGCAGAGGACAGTCAGGCGAATTGCGCAGGGGACAGTCGGGCGAATTACGTAGAGGAAGATCTGGTGAATTCCATCGTGGCCCTCGTTTAGATGTTCCCAGCAGTGGTTATGGTCTTGTCAGAAAGAAGTCAGACTTAGATGGAAAGAAGGTTCCAGGAGGCAAAAAGGCAGACTACAGCAAAGTTCGCTCGAGCGGGTATGGTGCCGTTTCGCCGCTACCACGAAGAAAGAAAGAAGGTTCATCTTCAAGTCTAAGAGGAGACACACCCAGCTACAGACGACAGTCAAGTGGACTTTCCACTGGAAGTAGAGGATCAACCGATGACCTTACATCCCCTCCGGCACTTAAAGTGACGCGTGAACGATCCGGTGATGTGTTTAACCGTCTGTACGGGCCGAGAAGAGAAGGCTCCATACCGCAGGCAGAGCCCAAGCCACGTACTAAAACTACCACACCTATAACAAGGACCCCCTCCAGGCCGAAAACAGACAAGACGGATGGAGAGCCAAGCAGTCCAACCAGAACGCCTACCACCAAAACACAAACTGGGGGTGTTTTTGCAAGGTTAACTAGTCAAGGGACTGCTACTAGAAAGGCTAGTTCTAAATACGGTGCTCAAGCAAGTTCTCCCACCACGAAAACCACCCCAACAACTACAAAACCTGGTTCGGTAAAAAAGAAGGGAGCAGAATCAAAAATACCGACACCAGGGTCAGCAAAACAGGGAAGCAGGAAGGGGCCCTCAAAGTAGAAGTATTATCGACTGATGGCATTTTATATGATAAATTTAATGATTAATAGATGAGGGGTTACATAAACGCTTTACAAACTTTGTTTGACATCATACGAGAATGTCTTTTGTTATAATTCAACATTTAATATTTGTGGTTTCGGGTTTTTTATAGTTTTTTTACATAAATGTAGACTTCTGGGAAGACGTTTGTTGTTGTGTTAACACCCAAGTTGAGGGTAGAGTTTATCTTGATTAGAACTAATTTTCATGCAGTTTCGCATTATTTAAATTTGCCTTTAAGTTCTGGAGAATACTATTACTCTTATCGATTCGTTTCGATTTATACCGAGGAAGCACGGGTGAAGTTGATTAGTGCACTCTTTCTTCGTTGCCCACTATTCTAAATAGGTACAAGCTCATTCGACCATCTGAATCCTATGCCCACTTTAAATTTTGCCCGGTCGTCTTGCTTTGTTACCAGTTATAGAGCGCGCCTGTTGTCCATTTCGCCAGTTGTAACTTCATTTGCCCACATGATATATACCCTGGTTTCTTCGGATGCAGTCAGCGCATCGTTGTGCTCTTGCCAAGTTACCTCGAGCTTCTTCGGTTTTATTATTTATTGAAATTCTCCAATGTAGGGGTTGATATTGTATGTTAGTTGGAATTTAGACTTAATACCACATTGCGCACAAAGTGTGAACAGATAGATAACGAGAAATCTGATTGTAAACCTGTATTTGTGGACCAAATTCCGCTTAGGTAGATTTGTAAATATTTTGTGTTCCCTCCCATGAGGGAATGAACGAATAGAGGGAAATCAGACCAACCGTACTCTTCTTTTCTATTTGCTTAAATTGATGTCAGCATACGAAGGTAAAATGAATGTGGAAAACGCTATAGCTGCTGATCTTGTACGTACCGGAGCAGCAAGTACATCATTTTGTATGACATGCACGGAAGTGATAAATTTTTAATTTTCACATGCTGGACGTCGTTTTTGTATTTGTAGATAGATAGTTTTTATTATATTTGTAGTTAGGGGATTTACGTTAATAATGATGGTGAATTGTACGGTGTTGGTATTTTCTTCTGTACTTCTTTACGATCGCTGTGCAACAATCTTGCACCTGCTTGACCACGTCACTAAGCAACGCAATTGCCCCAGACTCCTTCCTTGCTTCAGCAGCTGCGCCCGCGCTTGCGGTAGTCTTCAGACGCCATATCTCTGTGAAATGCACAAACGTCGGGGTTATCTTTGTCCAGGATAGAAATGGAGAAGCCAAACATTGGTGAGTTACCTTAGCAATGCTAATGGTTTTTGCCCTTCTTGCCCTAGATGTCTGAGCTTTCAACCACAGAAGTAAAGCAGTGTTATTGAATAGGCCTGATAGGTCAGAACAAAATGACATCTCAAAAGGAGACCACAGAAACAACAAAATTGATCATATTGAACCTAAAAGTAGGGAACGATTCAAATTTTCACATTGAAAAACAAGGAAACAAAGCCTCTTGGTTCATTAACGATTGCTTCTTTCAGATTTCGTTGTGCAAATTGTGAAGGCTTGTTGACCATGGTTTCAATATTCACAATCGAAATTCCGTCTTGACAAAAAGCATTGTACAGGAGGAGAAACGATAGTGGCAGTTGTGATTATGGAAAAGCTGTAAAGCTTTTTTATTTTTTCTGTCAGGCACGTATAATAACAGACACGCCTGTTAATGTTAATGGAGGAGCGAGCAACTGGTCCGGCAGTGGAACCTAGTATAAAAGCCCCCACTGATTATCAGGGTGGCAGGTTTGAAATATCGGCAGTGGAACCTGGTAAGGTTGCGCTCACAGTGCAGTCGCGCACAAATGGATTCTATAGGGATTTGAGTAAGACATCGTATGCGTAAGCACTCGTTAAAGAGAACCGGATCACATTTAATGGAGCTTGCAATTTTGTGCATCCAAACCCTCAAAGAGAAAGTGAAACCTTAATAATTGGGGATCGGTGTGGATTATGGGTAGCGGATCCTGGACTTGGTCCGGGGAGAGAGGGTTCAGAGGGGCCAGGGGTCTTTGATTGAGAGATTTCCAATTTCAACACTGGACAAAGCACGTCTGCATAGATCTCTCTGAGTCGCGTACGTCTTCCTAGGTGCCTTGGGTAATCGCGTTGATGGCCATCCTCTTCCACCCTTGCCGGTCGTATGTAACGCGCAAGACATCACTAGCATTTGAATTGTCTGTCCAGTCTTTACTGTTGTTCATATATGTTTGTCTCTGACGTCCCCTTGCTATCTTTCCTTCTATTTTGCCTTTTATTGCAAGATTCTCTGTGCCATTCCTCCCCATCACATGTCCATGAAATTTCAGTTTTTTTGATTTGATGGTTGCCATTAATGTTCTATTCGTTCTTGCGCGTGTTAGCACTTCTGTTACTGTCAGCCCATAGTATCCTCAGCATTCTGCGTGGGAACCACATTTCTTTCGCCTGTTCTCGTCTGGAGTCTCTTGCATTTTGCTGGATATTGTGCATCCGTGACAGCCAGACAGCAACACTGACCTTGTATAGCATTTAAGGATTCGCAATGTGATCAACATATTCATTCGGGTGTTTATCGATATGGTGTTTTTCTTGTTAAAATTGTCTTTAGCGATGGCAATTCCCCTCTTTATTTCATGGCCTAACCTGCCATCTGATGTCAATATGCTGCCAAGGTACTTAAAAATTGGTAGTCTGCTAGATTCTGTCTCCCTTTGCTGTAATCCTGCATACCAGTGGCTCTGGCTTCTTTGATATGTTCATCGCGTAGGTCTTCTTTGTTTTCAGTGACATACCGTTTTTCGCTTTCCACTTATTCAAAATGTTTTGGAGTCCCCTCATCTGTTCCGGCGATCAGCACGGTGTCATCTGCATGGCGAATGTTGTTGAAGTTGTGACCGCTTATTGCTATGCCGTGTAGATTTTTTGTCTCCCTAGTATTGTCACGACACAGTGAGAATGGATCTGGTGATAGGATACGCCTTTGTCTTACGTCCAAATACTGAGTTTATTATCACTCTAATTGCGGCTGTTTGGTCCCAGTACAGGTTTCGTATGCATCTCAGTGTCTTTTCATCAATATCTAGTTCATTTAGAATTGTTCTATTCCAAGATCTTCCATAGCGTATATCATTGCCGTTTAGATGTTGTGTGGCCCGACAGCTTTTCCGTTGTTCATATTTCTCAATGCATTCTTGGTCAGTGTTGGAGGAACTTTTATTAGCTTCTAAATTGTTGGTTTTTCTTCGCGATTACCGTCAAATAATTCTCCAATGTAACCTTCACATCTCCTCAGTATATCCTTGTTAGTCATTAATGATGTCCCTTCGTTGGCCTCTATGCATCCATATGATGAGTAGGAAGACTTCCCTATAAGTTCTTTCAGTTGCCTGTGCACGGCTAAAGGATTCCTTTTCAGCTGATCTTCGATCTCGTCACATCGTTTATCCCGCCATTCTTCCTTTGCTTTATTACACACTTATCTGATGGTCTTGTCTAACTTTTTATATTTGATGGGATCTTTTGCTATGGACCTTTATCACAATTGCCCAATCCTGTCTCAAAACGAGGTTGAGCTCGCATGAATCAACCAAAACAGACTAAATAGAGAAGGTTTGGCTGGCAGCGGCGAGGGTAACGTTGAGTTCTGCTTCTGATTTCATGTAAATGGAGGCAGATTATAAGTCCCAAGAAATGTTAGTTGAAGTGGATTTCTCAACAAAACACTGTGCTTGTGCAAATTATCAGCTCTTTGTGTCAGGTCCTCCAAGAATTACATTATCCACGTCTCCCAAGAAATTCAGGTTCCCCAGTTTTTACCCAAAATCGTAGACCCCCCATAACCCCCCCCCAAAAAAAAAGAATTATCGGAGGGGGTGAAACCATGTTGATGGTTTGTAGCCTAGCTTGTCGTCGAGAGTGAGTTCGTAAAAGGCAAGTTCGTCAGCCATTTAGCTTTTGCCCGTGGTGCATGAAATAAGTTGGGCTTCTGCGGGTTTGTAACGGAGGTGTCTCGTACATACTTCGAATTAGTCTCAAAATAATTAAAAAATGACCTCAATAATCACAGGAATAATTTCCTAGTCTTTAATAACCTTTTAATCAGAAATCATCTTTAATAATCTCATTTAATCACAAATAATCGTACTAATTTCGTACAGACATTTTAAAGTAACTTGTCTATCTGTTTAGGTTTGAAATACCTCATCCCTATTTTTCGAGATTCTTTACAACGGTGAAATGGACGACTAAATTCTATTCCTGTTCCTAAATTGCCTAATCCTATTTTTATAACATAGCACCCAGGTAACATTATTGAATGCGACTGCCTCTCTCCTTGTCATCTCTTCTGTTTGCTGCTCGCAGCTAAAAGCGCGGGTAAACAAATGAAAACGCACAAAAACAATAAAACCGAGGCAATCATCAAGTCAGCATACAAGAAAATACTGGTAGATGCGCAGACATTACTGTGTCAATAGTTTTTGTATGCACGCAGGCTAGCTCCATGATTGGGGAGGTCAGTTTGCCTCTATGCAACCCTGGAATGTCAATGTCCGTAACTAGCAGTCTTGGATATTTTTAACAACAAACAAAAGAACAGCAAACAAACAAAACACGGACATTGGTTGATACTTTGCTGATGTTGTCTCGCATACGAGTCTTGGAAAGCGAGATGCAAATCGGCTTATTAATCATTTTAAGGTTATTAGTTTTGGGTGGAATCGATTCAATACCGTCATATTTTTATTTCTAGAGTTATGAGCTATTGCTGCACGCCAAGGTACAATTCGTTAATGTAGAATGCTGAGCATACCAAGAATTATTTAAAATATTGTGTTGGCGAATTTGTGATGTAGCTTCATAGGAACTGACGGTGGTCCTAGGAACTGTGATAGGAAAAACACCTGCCCTTGTGCTACAACAGCGATAAGAAGATTTATGATGGGCTGATAGTGTGATGTAAATCTGACTAGCAGGAGTTATATTTTTTCCCAGACGTATTTACCGCCGACTTCACTTTTCTGGTTGTTAGGAAATAAATATGCTGAAATATAATCTATGATGTGGTGGCACCCCTTTCTTGCGTCCCGGGTATTTCTGTGGTAAGAAGTTAGCATTTATGGACACTTTCAGGCTGTGGTGCTTTGTTCGTGTGGGTAAGCGGGCTTAGTGATAACTTCGTTTCTTAAGCAGTCGATTTATAATATTCTTGATCGGCTTGCGGCTTTTCTTCCTAATTCATCAGTTTAAATTGGAAGACCACGCGGCTTCTTATTTCCGTTGTACTTCGGTAGGAAAGGAAGGGACTTTTTATGTTTGCTTTTCCCTCTTCCGTTATTTTCCACTTTATCCTTCATAGCTGTACCTTCTCTTGCGAAACCCTCGGTCTCTGTCGCTAGTCCGCATAGTCCATTATGCTATTCCGTACTTGTGGTTTCATTCTCTTTTTATGATTACGTTACAAATTAACCAAAAGTACTCTTCCTGGAACATCCGGGATCTCTTATTAGGCTCTTGAAAAACCATTTGTTCATCGTTGGGTGATATGGAGCTTGGGGTTTTGGGAAGATAGGAAATGTTTCATCAAGTTACCACAAGATTTCGTAGAATGACACTCTGCGCATGTTTGGGTTCATGTTAGTATCCGATTGGCGGCCTTTGTCATTTCTCAATCTGCGATTCTCATGTTTTGGCTAAGTAATCATTTCTAACTCTTTTTCATATTTTCGATATTTAGGGAAAGGTGACACCTTTGGTGAGAATTTTGGTTTGGTTGTTCGTAGTCCAATAGGCAAAGGCAAGGCAAGCGTTCGAGCTCTTACTTATTGTGATTTGCACGCCATTTCTCGGGATGATCTGCTGTACATTCTAAAAGCTTATCCTGAGTTTCGAAAGAATTTCAATAGAGATTTGCAAGTCACATATGATTTAAGGGACCCAGAGGTAAGAGAGATCGGACAGAACATTATTATTTTTATGTAATTTTATGTAGTTTACTTCTTCGGAAGCGTGAAGGAATGATGGTCAAATTTCCTGAACTATGGAAGAATTAAATAATCGCTCGAAATATTTTCGAATATGAACACTAGAAAGTAGAACTGAACCGGCAATTCTTTGTAGCCTACGTTTAAATGATGGGGCAATGCCCTAACCAATTGTTTTAATTAAAGACTTGACTCTGCCCCGAATGAAGATCAAGGAAATATGTCAGTCTCTTGTTCACAGCTACAATGCTGCCAGGTAAATTATCTTCGGGTCAAATTGAAAGTTGCCTACGTATTTCTAGCGCAGTGGCTAAATCAGAAAACAAGATACGTTTACTTTCCTACCGGTAATAAAAATGAAGTGTGTATGAGTATGTGTGCTATTGCGGCAAATATGGAAGTGAGGGTGATTGTAGGCCCGCCTTTAATATACTCACTTGACGTTCTTCCAAGCAAGTGTGAATTCCAATTAACTTAAGACTCCTTAAGGAGTTACCCTTAAAACATATGATAGAATCGGTGAAAACAAAGCAAAATAAATCTGCTTTATTGCACTGCTTTTATAAAAAGACGACCGAAGACATTGCGTGGTACTAGACATACTAATATTTCGTTGCAATTGACTTTCACTGAGATCTACACCGAAACCACATTGACACATATTTTGGGGTAAAATATCACAACGGAATGGCAGTATGACCACTCATACTCCCATGATGGTGAATTTGTATCTAATGAGATTTCTTTTTGTTAGGAGTATTGGCATATCTTCTTCTTAATTTACTTTCAGTCATCCGATTTCAAGGTGAGAAGCAAACAGAATGTCTTCTCCAAAGTTCACGGTCCTTTATTTGTGCGGTAACGCCCACTCCTAACAAGCCTCTGTTCGTTTCTATTATTCTGTTGAGAGTGGCAATAGGATCGCATACTGTACGAGGTTCTTCCAGGTACCATAGTAAGACTTCAACCCGTATAAAAGAATTGTTTTAACTGCAGCATTGTAAGAACTCTAAGTTCTCCGCAAGATCGGGATTTCGAATTTGTTAGACTGTAAAATTCGGTCCATGTCGAGCCAGGTCTATATTAATGTAGGTATCAAGGTATTTAAACTTTTTGACCAGTTCAATGAGAGATATGTTTGAGGTGCGTAGTAAAGTAATTCCTAGAGCTGGGTTTAGATGGATTAATATTGTCTTGTTAGCATTCCTAAACATGCCGACATTTTAACATGCTCTCTCCAAACGAAGACATAGACTTTGTGCAGAGCTTATCTCACCTTGTAACAAAGAAACGTCATCCGCTTATTCTAGGTCTGCTAAAGAAGTGGCAGGCTTGTGTCTGCGTCGTTGTGTTGTCAGAGTAAGACCATCAGAGTCGCATATTGCACAGCCATGGGCATAATTGAGATGTATAGTAGATAGAAAAAGAACTAACGGACCGCCCTCCACAACTACAGTGTCTATATTGAAAAGGCCTGTTTCACCGTCTGGAGTAAGTACTATGGCTTGAGTGTCTTGAGACATAAATGTTGGTGGCATTAATGACATCTGTAGGAATGCCATAGACTGCTTAGATTTTAAACAGTGAGGGTCTATCAATAACGTCAAAGGCATGTCGGAAATCTAAAAATATGACAACTGCTTCTTAATTAGAGTTTTTAGTCCCTTTTTCCATAGGACGATGAAGAGCAGTATTATATGGATTGGTTGCTCTGCTTTGACAAAAGCCATTTTGACTTTGAGGCAGAATGGCGTTGATGACAGGGCAAACCCGATTCATGATGCTGCGGTTGTTTATTTTGGAAGCAACTTGAACTAAAGAAATTCATCGATCGTTTTTATGTTTTTTAAAGTGTCCTTTCTTTGCATTGATTTTGTCTTTCCGCGGCTGAGTAAGCAGGTGGGAATCTAGTGTCTTTTCAAGAGGTTTAGGATTAAGAGATAATAATTCCTTTTCTAATTCGTTTACAACATTGACACAATTGAAATAGAGTGGAGCATTAGCTGGTAATGCAACAAAACGTAAATGTAGTTATAAAGCGGGCCAGGTATAAATGTAAAGCTGGCCAAATGTAGTAATAAAACCAGCCAAGTGTTGTTATAACGCGGCCCAAGTTGTAGTTGTAGAGTTGCCCAAATCTAGTTATAAAGCCAACCAAGTGTTGTTATAAAGCTGGCCAACTTGTAGTTGTAAAGTTACCCAAATGTAGATACAAAAATGGTCAAGTGTAGATATAAAGCTGGCCAAGTGCAGTTATAAAGCCGGCCAAGTATAGTTATAAAACTGCTAACTGCAAAAACTAATTTCTCTCTTGCCTCTTTGTACTTTGCCGAATCATATTATTTACGTGTGGTATATGCTAAGTTTTATATACATCACCGTTGTATGATGTACACTAGTAAAATTGCCCAAGTCCGAATATATGTTTGGTTATCGATGAAGTTTAAGTTTTCCTGAAACAAGATTGCTGTCATCCACATGTCAAGTGTATTGAATTGTATAAATAATTCCACTAAAACTTTGTTCCTGATTTTATTTGGTTATGATTTTAACAGAACTTTTCCTTCAATGTGATAATAAGCAATAAAGATGCCCATAACGAACGCAGTTTGATCAAAGGCCGCAACAAAGTTCTAATTGTGCCTACACATTTGGGTCTAACTTCCTTTCTTGCTTCCAAGAATGTACTACAGTCTTACTTTCCATGTGCTCATCACATTTAGCTACTTTGGAGACGAACGACACCTAATAAGACTATTTAGTGATCATGTTGACAAGAAATTAAACATAACGCTTGAATTGATGCTAGTGGCTCATAACATCGGCCAGAAGAAATCGCGTACACTATTGTGCTGGTCGTGACAGCAGATACTTCTCTTGCCTAGTAACTAATTGCTTCTTCAGTTGTATTTTTTAACTACTTGGCAAATTCGTCTTAAAGGTCTGGTGCATCTGTGGGTGACAGTAATTGAGTAAATCTGTCATTTGATGGGCTAGGTAACTCAATTTTCATCTGTAAAACCCTCAAGCAGTCACCCCTCACACGTAAACTTAACTTTCAGCATTTTAGTTCTTCGAAAGATTTATCAGCTTCAACAATTTATGCAGACATCCAATAAAAGAAAAAAATAAGTAAGAACATAGTTCATAATTGAAAAATTGGCAGGGGGCATGGGAAATGGGATGAGGGTTGCTGCTGAAAGCCTATAGCTTACGACTGTAACAAATTCATGAACAATCGAATGACTTTAGGACATACCAAATGCCTATAAACAATGTATTATTTATGACATCGAAAGCTGTATTCTTTCATCAACCCAACACTCTTCTTAAACAAGTCACTGAAAAGACCTACAAACGGTTTTCTAACGCGCTAGTGTCTCTTGATGTAATAATTTGTGTTTCGATGAAATACATCAAAGCCGAAAAAAGACGTATTCTTAAATGTAGAGATCTAAGTATAACTGGATATCTTACATCTGCGAAGGCAATACTCAAAACAGCCAGCACATTATTCGTTAGAGAAATGTCAAATCTGATGATATGTTGACGTACTAATTTTCTTAGACATTTTGAAGATGCACTTTAGTAAACAGAGTAGCTACCGCAAGTTTTGAAATGCCCAGAATTCTTTTGCCACGCCACTCAACTACTTTGACTCCAAAACCAGCTAACTGTCCTTTAAATCTAAAACTTGTAACTCACGAGCCACTCGTCCCGACAACTTAGTTGGCCAACTTGAAGACAACTTGGAATTTTGGGCAAAGTTGTCCGTGTGTGCTGCCCGACAACCAGATGAAGGTATTCGCCAGTTATCCTCAAGTTAGCCGAAAAAAATAGGTCGCCTGGCGAGGCGGAGCTGATTTGGCCTCGACCTCGGAGATTTCAAGTTGTTTCAAGTTTGTTGTGGAAAGTCGTTTCAGGGATCTTAACTTCGAAGCATAATTTCGAAATGTTGTATTTTAGTGTACTTAATGCACCTAATTTTGGACTTTAAATTATTTAGAAACCACCTTTCTTGGGGGACATTTTATGTAAGGGGTTTTACCACCCCAGCTCTGGACTGGGTTGAAGCCGAAGTCAAAATATCTTATTTTTAGAACCTCCTTTCCCCTCGTTTTTCAATCACACAAAGAATTGCCTACATTTTATTTTCGAAACAGTAAGCAATGTACTCCTATTTCAAGGTACAAAACGATTCTATTTGTCGAAAGCAATAAAAAACTTACCTCTCGTGATTCCTTGCTAACAACGTTGTGGGGTTCACACACGGACAACTTTGCCGACAACCGAGTTGGGCAACCAAGGTGTCCTCAAAGTTGCTCGTGAGTTCTAGGCTTTGGAGTCGATAGGTTGTTAAAAATTACGGCTTGTTAATGTCGAGCCATTATCACCAACATCACTCTATCAACTGTTCACAGATCCTGTACAGTAATAAATAAAATGTTTCCTTATCCGAACAGCCTCAAGGAAAGCTGTATTCACTTGCAGAAATACTTATTTCATATCATTTGGTACCTTCTTTATGCCAGGGGTTCTGTTTTAAATTCTATCTTGAAATTTTGGCAAATGTTTGCACCCCCAGCCCTCCATTTTGAGTGCAAATGCTTCAAGACAGTAGGTATTAACTCTTCCAATTAATATGCAGCATTCGATCTAACACATTTACTATATGCAATGTGTATCTCGATCATATATAGCATGTAATGTGTGTTGTTTGTACAATTACTTGAGGTAAACAGAGGGGGCATCAATACTGTATTTTCAATGAAAGGAAATTACTCGTTGGCCAATACGTCTTTTACATAGGAAGTCAATTTTTCTTTGCACTTTTCATAAATTAGTAACCACTCGAAGATAATGTTTTTTAATTTTCTTTATTGGTTTGTAGCTGGAAAAAGTGGACCGCAACAACTCCTTACTTAACCTGTACCACCTTGGACATGAACATGATGTTGTGTTCTTTAGTCCTTCATCAGGACTGAGGGCAAAAGAACAACTTCCTAAATTTGAAGACAATACAAGAGCAGGTTTTTGTGACGTTGAACCGGAAAAAAGGTCTTCAGTCGGTAATCGGCCAAGTTATTCTGACGACGAAGAACAGGAAGAGCAGTTCCCCATCGATGATAAAGGAGAATATATATTCGAAAATAAGTTGTCACCTTCAGTAAAGGAACAAGAGTGCACCTGCAAGGTGGAATTGCGACAGGAGCTTGAGGATATCAAAACACACCTTCATGAACTAGAAAATAACTTGAAAGCTGATTTAAGAAGTATATTAGATGAAATAAGGACTAAACAGGCAGGAGACCGGTGCGCCGACCAGTCTAAATATTTTGACAGTGAAGGCTCCATTAATACATGTGTTTAATGTGAATGGAAAGACGGTATCATTCGCAGTTTCAGAGGATGAACATGATCCGTTTGAGCTCGGCTTCTCTCGGATCCATTAAGTCTACGCATGTAGAGCCCGTTCCTGAGTACCCATCTTTAGTCTATTTCTCGGTATTTAAAAGGTGGTGGTGTGAACATCTCCATTGTGTCAAAAAGACGTCAACATTGTTTAAGGTGGTCCTATTAACGGCGTCGAAAAATAGATCAATTTTGCGACCCACCTCCCCCCCCCCGCCCCGCCTTTCCACAAGGGCTCCATAGAAAGATCGCTTACTCCTTGTTCCCTTCTGTGTTCTTCGTCATAAACATGTGGTGTCTTGGGTTTCATGTGCTTCCTTAGTTTGATAACAACTGACCCAAAGCTAATTCAGTGTAACCGTATGAAATAGAATGGCTCAAGCAATGCTTCCTTTGTTTAGCAACTAATGTTGCATTTTGTGGGTGTGGATGTCACAGGTATTGTTGACTGGATGTCACATGCTCGCTTTAATAGATATCATTAGTTAAGGCGCCTAGTCAAATATGATACAGATTACAGGAAGGCGCCTTGTTCAGCTCGCTTGAGTTTCACGTTGTCAATGTATCTGGTTCATTTAGTCTACAGAGCATTGAAGTTAAATAATGTGCATCCCCATCATTCAAAAGACGCTGGGGCATCTTTGCAGAATTTATTATGTAGTAAATGTTAACATAATTTATTATTAGATGGCTGTAGTCGGTTGCAGTAGGGATGATCATGTGGAGTTTCTACCTGGAGTACTTACTTCTTCCATGTCTGCTGTCAGACAGTTAGAGTCTAGTATTAATACATTGTAATATTAGCATTTCAATAGTTGTATATTGAATTCGTGGTCTATTTATTTAATGCTCGGTATGCATAACATACTAATTGCATATTTTCATAATAGTTGTACTCACCGGCGATGTATCTCTGTCTGTGCGTAATACATCTGTCAGCGAAAACAAAAGCAAAGTAGTGTCTGGAATTTGTGGTTAGGCGATACCTAACTGAGTATCCTTAGAGAGGGAAGGAGAGCTGGTTAATGGGAAATTTGTTTTCAAGGCAATAATCGTAGATCAATTAGATATGGAAAAGAGAAGGTGTATTAAGGGATTGTTGCCATTCCCACTTTAGTCTCGATGTTGTAGATATAAGGAAGGAAAATTGTAAATAGGCTCTATAATATCCTAACAAAAACAGGATGCAAGACCACTTCATACATGCTTGATGACAAATGCTTAAATGACGTGCACAGTTCAATACTAACGATCCACAGTCATACCACAGTCAAACTTGATTCATTTTATCAAAAAGGGTGACCTTGGATAATCTGACACTTCAGCATCGATTTTATCCTATCTCAGATACACATGCAACAAAAATTATCTGAAAGGAAGCTAGCCTGTGCTAGCCGTTCATGTACCCTTACCTGCTTAATTACGTAACTGAAGTAACATAGTGATCACCAGCTGCTGATTAAGCAATGATTTTTTAATCTAAATTTGAAGTGGGTTTACATTTAGAATATCAATGTCGATTCTGTGTTTTGGGGAAGTCTCGAAAATCGTATATGAGAATTCGGCGTCAATGCATCCCGAAAAAATGTGTGATGGCCTTTTCGATTTGTCGAAAGTCATCCAGTTACTAGTGAACTAACGTTCTACAGGCGGTAGAATGAAACCACATTTAGCTCAGTCACATTTATCTCAGATTTGAAGACCTCCAGCAGTCTGCTCATCCATATGTATTCTTGTACTGCCACTAAGAGAGTTGTATATTCAGCTTCAGCAGTAGACGGTGCTACACTTGATTGCTTCTTACTTTTTCAGCTTATGGCAGCATTATACTTAATTAGCAGATAACCAAACCAGAGGTTGAATTTCCGGTATCTACACACACACACACACACACACACACACACACACACACACACACACACACACACACACACACACACACACACACTATAGCCTCCTATGTAATTTTATTACTGTGGTATTGAAGTAGACATGCCTACTTTCTCACAATGCTAATGTATCTATGTCATTGCCTACCTGATTGCCTTTAATTTTGCCCCTCCTGAATTTTAAAAATTGATTTGTACTCCCTTTAAATTTCGCCCTGCTGACCCTTCAATTCGCTCCCTTTAATTTTCACCCCCCTGGGGACGAAAATTAAAGGGAGACGAAATTTGAAAGGAATATCGTAGTTACTTAACCTGGGATTTTTTGTCTGAGGTTGTTTCACAATGGTTTGTGAATTATAAAGGGATACAAGGGGTGGTCGGCTAGGGCCACGAGCCGGTACTGTCGCTGCCTATATATCGCTGACATGTTCTCCTGGTGCAGTATAGTAAAAATACTGAATCGGGGTCGCTTCTGACTACAGGAATCTCCACTCACAAAGCAGTTGTAGCCCCACGTCTTTCAAGTACATAAGCGCGATATCCAGTAGTCTGATTGGACGGTGTTCGTTTGGGTTTATTGTCTATCAATCTATGGGGTTTGGGGGTCGATTACGTAGGGGAGTGATTTTACATTTGTAAACTTCACCTTTTTCCCCCGTTTCAATATTTATCAAATTTCAGTCAAGGACTATTTAATTTTCAAGACAGTGGGCTCTACATAAAGATTATAACACTTTTCGACTCGGTCATTGCCATAGCTCGCTTGCACGCTCGCAAAAAGACAGCGACTCAAGATATGGTAAACTCTGCCATCTATGAAATATAGTGTATTTACGGAGTTTTAGATGCAAACATAAATTTAAAGGACAAAACATTCCCGGCAGGGGAGTAATTCTAACAGACGAGCGACTGTTTATTGGTAGGTATCTCAGTAATTTGAAATGTAGGTGCCCTTCCCTAGCTGCTTTAACTTTGTGTCTCCTTTTATCTAATATTGTCCCAAACGCAATTGAAAAACTTGACCACTTTATCACATTTTTACTTTTTAAGTGTTTTATCTTATAATTTAACTTCTTTTTATGTGTTTCGTTTGGTAGAGTTTGAAGTCATGTGGTATATGGCACACGAACGCCCTCTCATTGATCTTTACGAAAAATTTCATTATTGTACGGTAGTCATTAAAATCAGTTGGAAAATAGTCGATTTTTTGTTTTTTGAAACGTTACGTAACATGTGTGGTAGGTAAGCACTAATTTACAGTGCTGTGTTATTTATGGTAGGTAGGTAATCGCAAAAACGTCAAGTTTACATAATTTTTAGCCGCTCCTTAAAGAAAAGGTTTACACTTTAAGCCGTCATTGTAATAGCAGTGTTATGTACTTTAACAACAGGTACCAACCATTTGACCTATCTGTTCTTGCTGGTTCGAGAAGAAAAAATGCCACACGAGAAACGACAAGCACCCTTAAGGCGTGGCTGCACGAACATCGCAAAAACCCGTACCCGACGAAAGGCGAAAAAATAATGCTGGCCATTCTTACCAAAATGACGTTAACTCAAGTGTCAACGTGGTTTGCAAATGCTCGACGACGTCTAAAGAAAGAGAATAAAATGACATGGCTGCCAAGAAATAAGTCTGGCTCACGGGAAGGTGATAAAAATGCCGAAGGGGAGAATGGCGAAATGGACAACATCAATTCTGATTCTGAGGACAATGATAGCGATTTCGAATTGGATGACGAAAAAATGGCGACGGATGGTAAGAGAAGTTTGCATCTTAAGTTCTTTAACGCTATTATCATATGTGGAAAGTAGGAGAAGAATTATTCGACAGTCATGGACCCTGGGATTGCCTGATATTTGAATACACAGTTGTGAAAAGATCTTATGAAGGTACTATCAACTTGTATCGTAAGAGTAACTGCTAAAAAGTATTATATTCAGGCTGTTTAAGCCACCCAAATATAAGGAGGCAGGCGACAGGAGCTATACACCTCTACTCTTTTCAATCAATCCTCCATGGACAACATTGTATTCAAATTTTTTGGTATTCAAAAGAAATAGCTAACCAGAAACAGGTATCAGAACGAAACTTTTTAGTTGCAAATAATGTTGACGCCGTAAAACTCGAACGTCTACTTTTGCCAGGTAACGTTGCCACAGCACCTCGACAGAGACGAAAAATGTTCTTTTATCAGCTAGATCAAACTTGACCTAATGCCTTACATTGATAACGATGAAGATAAGCTAGAATAACGTAAGGTATAGAAAGTTTCGTTTAAGAGACCGCATATTAAATGTAAGCGTTATTTACACGCAGAATTATTCCTTTGCTGGAAAAATTTTGGGGGAAAGAAAAGTGATCACATCACTACCAGGTGTATAAATTTCTTAGTATTAGCCCAACATAGGCCTTCCAATTCTTAAAATGTTGCTAACTTTCCAAGCTGGAATTTATATGAGAAAGAGTCTTATTGAAAAAATACATGTATGTCGTCACGCAAGTAGGGTATATCTCTGACAATGTAATAGTAACACCCCAGTGTCTCCTAGAAACAATGGCTTTAAACAATGTTGCCAAATATTCCAATAAAAGCGAACGAATGGTCAAGTTATTGTCTATTGACCTGAACATATTGAATAATGTAGCCAGGACTTATCAAATAGCGTCGCCAGTGGGTACAATATGACGTTATGGATACCATTAATGGATAACGTGATGTTTAGCGACGTGCAGAGTACATATCATGTTGACGCAGCAATATGTTTAAAAGCTTTTAGCGTTCTTGATTGACTCGTTTTGGCACCAGTTCAAATACATGTGGACACGAATAAGGTTTTTAGGGCGATATTGCATTTTACTCGGCAGATAATAGTGACAGTTGGACAACAGGCTCAGAAAAAGAAGATTGCAGGTATTATTGTCACTTGAGTTTTGACAATTGAAGATCTCCATGATAAACGGATATTCTTAATTGATGGGTTCAGATATTTCGCAGTTTTGACTATGAAGATTCAGAGCGCTATCGAGAAGGGCTTGCGCAATCTATCTACCAATGATATGAAGCAAGATTGTTTGAAATCGGCTAATCGAAATTGCATGTAACAGTCAGAAAATATTGGCTGGTTAACACAAGGGACACCTGTTCATATTTGGGGGTATATTTCAACCTATTTAAGGAGACCAATTTTCAGAGTTATGATATGCTTGTAGTTTAGACTATTGTTTTTGAGAGGTTACATTTCGGTCTTGTTCGTTGTACAAAATCACAGAAAGGAATGATAGCGACAATATGAATGGTGACAATACAAGATTAGTTCTCTAGCACTTTAAGGTCCGTGCCGCGTTTCTTTCGGCCAGACTCGCACCGCGCTAATAAAGTTCTGCAATAAGTCAATAGGAAAGAATAGGAGAAAAGAGATATAAGGATTGGAGAAACAAGTTCTGGTAATTCAAATTATTTCTCTAGATGATAAAAATGCATCTGCTAGGTATGATTTATTTATTGGTGTGTTACATGTGCTAGATATAGCGATTTGTTTGGTACGTAATTACATTGACTCAACACACACTGACTACTGCTCAACCAAAGCAGTAACTTTAGCATGTCCTTCTCAAACTCCCTGTGAAACTCTTATTAAAATTTCCATATTCCCTTCCCTGCAAGCACACTCATATTAGGGGTCTCATCATTAACACACTGCCACGCTTTGTGGTGCTTCTGAAACATTTTTCGTATAATGATTATCTGTGATATTTTTTATTTATAGATGTAAACTTAGGTGACCTCAGTCCTCAAGGTGATGCCAAAGCACGGAAGGACAGTGAAAGTGAAGAGATGGATACAAAACCGCAGACAGAGCAGAAGATCGCCGCCAAAGAGTCAAAGACGAAAACAAATAAATTGCTTGAAAGTTCGAATTGGAATTTCGCACCAGAGGCCCAAAAATCATCAGACAGCTTGCTCTCTGGAATAGGGAATTCGCCCGTTAATAGTTTACAGCGATGGGTGAATGTGTGCTTCGAAACGCAGTCTCCGGTGGACTTTCCGAAAGAGTTAACTCCACCACATACTCCGATAGAACATAAGAAGCAGGGAACAGCTTTTGCGTTATCTTCAAGTCCCCCTGTTAAGGACGAAAAGGATGGTAAGTGCTCTTGTAAAACATCTTAGTAGCACAGGTATTTAAGGTAGCTATATTTTGTTATTAATTGTTTGTTGGAGTTTTTATTTGCATCATAGACCGTTACGGCCTCTTAACTCCAAACTAGTTTTGATGGTAGATTTTACCAAACACTGACCCCGTAAGGCGGACCGTAGCGTCAGAAAGTCAATGTATGTCCAAAGAATGATTATGGTAATACAAAGCTAGAAGTTGTAACCAGTGTACATACGGTAGGTATATCAGGGCAGCAGCACCTGTTGACCGCATATCCGCTAAAAAGTTATGGTTTTGATAGGCTTTGTTATGCAGTCCATCTCTCCAGGCCTTTTTAGTGTACGATATTGGGTTACGTACTAGGTCCCAATTTTGGAGGAAGAAATTGTTGAGAGACCACGGAAACTTTTGTAAGAGAGCAAAGGCGATAGACGCGATTTTTATCGCATGATAAAGCATCGATAACATTTTTTGTTTTTCCTTGTTTGCAGAGTCCAAAATGGAGGTTATAACATCTAGTGTTGTCAAAAAGGCAGACAGAGGAGTAGATTTCACTGACATCCGTGAGAATTCTTTAACACTATCATCATTGGCAAGACTAACAGAGACTAGGTAGGTTGCTCTCTTCTCTTGACACTATGCATGTAGTGCGCCATAAATGTAGCATACTCATAGGCTGCAGTTAGCCACGAAACGAAGTGATAAGCATGAGTGCTTATTTGAGGGAAGATTATATGGGCTGTATGGAACGAGAGCATGTTGACAACGTATTCGTAACTGTAACGTGTTATAGTTATTGCATAAGCTGCCTGCTTTCAAGTGTGGCGATGTAAAGGTGTGAATCCATGTTACAAGCAATACAGAAGAATGAATGTCGTCTGCCGCCATTCTTGTGGCTGCAGATATTAGCTGTTTGAACTTCGGCTAGCTCCAATAAGGCAGAATTACCAATACTATGTTACTTTATACGCAGATTTAAAGTTCATCGTTTCTATTTATTTTTAATGTTGAGGAATTGTTAAGGGACTAAGTATGAGTACGGAAAGGTAATGGAATGACATGTTACCATTTGGGGGGCTTCATCTTTGGTGTAGAGGATTACGACCACGACTTTCAAAATGGCCTTTCGGCGATAAAAGATATTCCTGGTTTAATGATGTGACCCTCCTGGCAGAACAACGTGTGGCTTGAATTTTAAGTTCGTGTAGGAAATACTTCATTTGACAGTGATGGGACACAGTCCACTTCAAACTAGAAGAAAACTACATCCAATCATTGGAAGACGTAGTAGACCAAATGGTGATCAAATTGTAGTAAAGATCTCTTGTAGTAAAGCTGAAATAGGTAGTGTAGCCCCGTAGGAGAAAGAGCCCCTGCGTACCACCACCCCCTCGAATAACTACAGCCCACCTGTAGGCGTAACTGTGTTAGTACGCATGTGTCATAAATCAGTGTTAATTATCCATGAAAACAAGCTATTATGACAAGATGCCTATCGCGGTCTTGTATTCATTTCGTTCAAAGGTATAATCTCATATTACTTGTTTTGTTTTTCTTTTCTGCAGACCTTGCATATTAACAAGCCATCGTGAATTAGATGCTGTTCTAGCTCTGACGAGCCTTGCATCAAGGTGACCCTTTCAGTGATTAAAGCGGATCTCATCTGGCGATTCAAAAGTTCTCAAACGTCGAGAAAAAAGTAACATGTTAAGGGTATGTGTATTATGGCTAGTTGCAAAGATAAGCCGACCAACAGCAGTGCGATGTGATCGATACAAAACTGTAGAATTGTAGATGGGCATTAAAAAGGCCCACGTGTAATCTCGTTCGCTTGTAAGTCTCAAAGAGAAGAGCGTATATCGATATCCAAATAGAAATTTTCCTGGCCAGGGAGCAGCGTCGAACGTTATGTTTGGTCTCGTCAAAGTATTGTTCATTTTTTATTGATGTGTAGATAGAATTACTTTATATTTTAATCATCGGGGTTTTGTTAAATGTCCTTGATAGCTCGAAGCGGAGGACTGACATTTCGTTGACACTAGCATGTTATTTTACTGTAGCGGTTTAATTCATAGATGATATATGTAAAAACCCTAACATTGACCGCGATAAATTTCAGTCTATATATAACTGACACTATCGTATCAGAATTAATCGGTAGAAATGTTTCCAACTGTAAGCGGGAATCAATCTTCCTTTCTGTTTATAAATAGATTACTAACGGTGATTTCTGTAATTAATATTCCTCTATTTCGTTGCCCTTGTTGATCCGTTCCTTGGAATTTTATAGTAATTGAACGTTAATGCCAAAAAGGTCAAGCATCTAATTACCACGACTTAAGTACTCTTGGGTGCCTAATAGACGGGGGTTGGAATAAACGGTGTGTGTGTGGAAAATCCCCAAAACTTAATAAACGGGGGAAAATGACGAAAAAGGAAGTCAAGAAGCAATGTTTAGACTGAACTCCCTAATGTTGGTCTTCACGCTTCTTGGAATAAGAATGTCCTGGATGGAAAATTTTTCAAAAATTAATTAGCGGGTGGGGGGACGTCTATTAGGCACCCAAGAGTAGGTGGACTTGAAGAAAGATCGTTATTTTCAGAGATCAGAACGACATTATACGCAATTACATATATAAGGAATACGGCGCGATTATGGTGCCTGGGAGCGAGTTGTTCGTTAAAAACATTGGACTTGAAGCTAGGAACCTGTACAAACTTAACTTCTTGTTAATGCCAGCAGCGCATCACATCATATGTAGATGCAAATCACACTCGAAAGCCACGTGTGTACAATATCGTAGTATCACAAGCTCAACAGACCCCCACAGGCACGTGCTCAGTGTATTCTTGTACAACGGAGTAATCAAATTCTGTAACTGCGGTCACCCAACGTAGCACCTATCCTTTTCATGCACCCTAGTATAGTATATATGCAAATTACCGAGAAACCTTGTTACGGTCACATGCTGAGAAAGTGCATACAGATCATAACGCATGCTACTCTTGCACCCCTTCTCGCCCCTTCTGCCCCCTCCCCATCCATCTACAGCACATATCCGACACCCTACAAATACTTGATGTTTTAGTGTTGCAAGTACACAGTATTCTTTGGATGCCGAGTAGCCTACATGTACCAAGTGCAAACTTTGCGCTCTCGTTACGCAGTCTGGTGTTCAAGTATGCTTGACCATTTTGGCAATTGCTTCATGTTCACTTTAACTACCTGTATTTCATTCGAGAGGCTCCGAATGGTATTTGTTTTTGACTAGGCCTTGAACTCAGTTCATGGCTTTCTAAGTCTGACTATGATAATTTTATCAGGTTAAAGTTTATTTATTCTGATCTTACGGAAAAGCTGTACCATTGTTGCCTAAATGGTTTATGGTTTAACTTTTGACGTTATTTGCGTGTCCTTTGTGTTACTAATGTTTTTGGTTCTTGTTTTCTCTTCTTTTGTAGAATGTGTTTGTCACTTTGTTGCTTCTCGTTAACGGTCGTTACGTCACTAATATCGTAAATGTTAGGGACATCGAATCATTGGTCTATAATTTGTTGCCAGCTTGTTAAATGAGGTTACCACCTGCTACTGTAAGTCGCAAAGGTCCGGAAAAGGAGCTTGCAATTTAAAGGGTTGAAATGTCTTGCGTACCGCTTGAACGCCGCTTGATGTTATGTGGTATGGTATACGCAGGGGTTCGCAGCCTTCCGATCGCGGGTCATAAGCGGCTTGCAAGCAGGGTTTGGCCTGCTTTAGTATCCGTGCAAGATCTCGCTTTCACTCACAAATAGTGGCCTCCTGCCATTAGCCCGTGTAAAGAGATACTTCGAAAAGTTCGCATGTCGATTGCTAAAATATATAAACTGGACGCTTTGCAGTTTCCCTTCGAGTTTGAAACACCAGACATAAGATTCCACTTTCATTTTTCTTGGCTCTTATGCGGTCGATTATTCCCATGTCTTACGTACTCCGGCCCCGTGAAATATCAAGTTGCCTACCCATTATGTGAGGGATTAATGGCCTATACCAGCATATTTTGTTATCTTCATACAGTTATTTACGTAGAGGTTCAAGGACGATCTTTGGTAATCCGAACTCTACACTTGCTGCGAGATCATATCTTGGGACTTCTCTCTAGTAAAGAAAGAAGTTCCTTTTTGATATGATGTGATGTAAATGATAGTTTATATAACGGTTGTGATTAGGCTAAATATGTGGTACCAGAGCAAGGAAAACATGGTATCGCTGATGATATCTGTTATATTGTTTGCAAAGCTAAATAGTAAATAGTCTGTAACCTCAATCCGAGCTACAATACGCTGCGTTTCAATTCGAGTTAAAGGTCATCGTGTATCCAGCTGAAAGCAAAGACAGGAAAGCTTTATAGTTATGTAACCTCCCCACGTCCCCCCTATATAACGTCCCCCACGCATTAAAGTATGGCACGATAGCGAAAGCAAAGATAGTTCAAGGAAAGTGGGAAGAGACAAAGTGATATTGAAAGTGTAGTTGCCCTCTGATCTCTTTCTTAATCAAACAGTACTCATTTCTTCTCAACAGTAGAAGTTCGAGGCCAGGGTGATGGGAGCACCGTCGGCCCGGACTAATACGTTTGCCCCCTCCCCCCCGTTTTCCCTTAGATAAAAGTGTAAATGCACGTTTTGAGTTGTGATTTTGGTTTGGTTTTGTAAAATCTATTTAGTTTTCGGCTTTTTTGACACTAAACTTTGTTGAATCAGTTGATTGTTTAGGTAAGCAGTGAATAAAAACTGCCCCAGGCCATACAGAAATCTTCACCCCATTCACCACACCGCCGAAAAATAATCGGCTGGCATCGTGCTTACGAGAGGTAGACGGCTTCTTACAAGACCCATGCAATCACTAGACTCTTTTCCGAAACACGAGTATTCGAAGTAACGGAGTTGTGCTGCATGTTTTGGTGAGAAAAACCTGCTTAGTCCACAAAATGACTTCTAGCAATCTCTGCCAGCGTCGCCCATATTCTTCTGCAGTGTTCGCACATTCCAAAGTCGATTAATTCTGTTGCAAAGTAGAGAAATAGGCTGTAGATTTAGTTCCAGTTGTAGTTATTTAATATCATTGTGTAGATTTCTTGCCGTACGGTGATATGCTGATAAAATGCAAGTAGGAATTTTTCAGATGAGTTTGAAATACGTGTAAATACTAGTCTTGTAAGTTATTAGCTGTTTTCTTTTCATACTGAATATGATAGTGAAGAAAATTAAGAATCAGTGGTGGTACTTTCGCAGATCATCTTTTTGTAGTAGAATCTATTGTGTGGTACTATGCTGCTATGTATTACCCTCCACCCCTCTTTTTCTTGCATTTTCTTCAGTATTCTCTTCTTAGCCGCTCGTAACGTAAGTTGCAAATATTGCGCTCCAGGAGAGGAGGTTTACTTCCGGTGAGTGAAGCACTTGCAACAACAATGTACGAGATTTTAGCAATAGGATTTTTTCTTTGGATTATTGTGCAATCGAGGCAACGGGCGAAAATGGACGAGATTATACATACATACATACATACATACACACATCAGTTGGTAGAGCGCACGCCGCGAAAGCGTGGGTCACGGGTTCGATCCCCGGTGGTGACATATTTCTATTTCTCTAGCGTTGTTTTCAAAACTAAGATTCTAGATTCGGAGGTTTAAGGCCCTACGTTGCTGTGATATCATTGAGCACGACATATCCGCTAGTTTCTCTCAACTGCCAAAGTGTTAATTGGGCCAAAGTAAAGAGGGCTGAAACATAGGAAGGACATGTGTAGCTGTTGTGCAGATGGACCTCCGAGGCAATAAATTGGCAAGGAAATCAACATAGCGTACTTTGCCACGGGGTACGTGTCGACTACGTAAGGCCTTCGAATAGGACTGGCATGGAATGGCAATAATATAAAAGAGCACATATTCACCTTGTTCTCCTATAACTGAACCAGTGTGTCTCGAACCAGTCCAAAACATAAGACACAAGATATATCCAACAGTAGAAATACAATACTATTAATATTGTCAACAATACATACTTAAACGAAAGGTTATGATCTTGCGTGTTTTATTACATACCAGCATCTGAGTGGCTCTTACGGATTCCGGAAAATATGCTATTACAGTAACGGCGAGACGAATAGCCATATCCAACCTGTTTGTGTCTGTAGGATCGATTTTACAGGAAGGGTCCTTGAAAAAAGAAACAGTATATGAAGCTAAGAATCGGATAGCAAAGGGATGAAGATACTAAAGAAAGACATCACACAATTTACATAGTATTTATTGGTCTACATCGAAATATACCCTTCGAATGGTGTCTCTTTATTATTGTCTACCTTTTCTACATCGTTTAGAAGTTGGCCTACATCGTGGTTTACCCATACGGTAGAAAGCGCTTCTTTCCTGTAGTTACCACCCATTTTGTGCCTGGTTTACCTACTTCTCTGCAACTCCTTTTATTAGTGTCTTATTAACACATTCTCTCAGACAGCCCGTGATTTACTGACTTATTTTCTCCTTCAATAAACTTCCCATCTCCTTACTCAGCACTCCACTCTTCCAGTTCATAAATTTGGTACAATATCCCCAACACTTCTCTCTCGTAAAGAGAGACCTACCCAACGACTCGTTCAGGTTATCCAGCCAGCCGGACGGTCAGTCAATACCCCAACTCTCTCACTCTTTAACTCTTCACTCAGCCATATACGCAACTACAGGGCAGTACTCGTCTGTGCCAGTTTGAAGTGATGTTACTATCCCACGTGTCAAGGGCAATTTGAAAGCGGGAAAATATAGGTACTGCTCCGTGTAGTCTTTTTCGCGAGGTAATTCTTTATGAAACAATTGCATTAACATAAAATAATAATCATGACAGACGTCTATAGGCGTGACATTTATTCTGTGACGTTGTCCGAAGACAAAGGAAAGCTTCCAATCTTCGAGTCACAAACGAGAATGATTATTATTGCAAACTGTAGAGCTGGCCGAGATAACACGTATACTCACATATGGTTTAATGGGCTTTTCACCGTGAACCAGGTTCATAATACCTAGCGCATCTAGTGGCTCTCTGTCAAATGAATCCACGAAGGCGAAGAAACACGCTGATGGGACCTAAGTAAACAGGAAAAAATATAATTCAGTCTTTATCAATACTTATCAAGAGAGGCCACAGATTGGAAACTTGGCGTTTCTTTATGCCTTTTGTCTCACATGCCTTATAAGACGATGATAGGGGGAGGGGGTAAATGTACTGCATAGAAGGAGAATATAAGAATACGCTGAAATCGCTTGGCAAGAGAAGTGCTACAATGCTAATTCCATATTTTTAAACTATCTTGTTTACTGATTATTTTGGTGACCATCAAGGCAAGTAAAGCTCTGCAGTTAGATTCCAGTCAAATAGAATCCTGGAGAAAAATACACGCGGGCGGGCATGACACGAAATGAACAGTGACGCAGAGACCGTTCACATATTCCTTTTCTCTCTCATATAATTTACGATGGATGTGTTCGAGAGAGCGTTCGAGATTTATCAATATTCAAAAGGGCTAGTGTATATTGAATGTAATTCATTTCTTCAGGCATGAATGCCAACATGACTACTTTGTTTGCCTTCTGAAGAGCCCTTAAATTGCACAGCTGCTATTTGCCAATAAGTTGATTATCATTACAAATAAATAAAAGTTTATGCAAGTTCATCGGTGAACTCATACATTCGCGTACATTTAGCAAGCACATGTTAACATTAAAGCAATGTACTGTACGCTGTTGCAAAAAGGAAAAGGGTAACATCTAAAAAAAAGGAAATAGTCTACAAATAAGCAGGTCCTTCCTCCTTACGTCCACTACGATTACTTCGCATTTTCAAATGCTGCACCTATACCGACAGAAAAAATACTCACCAGGTCCAGAGCGTTCTCGGCACTTGTTGCACTTAAAGAAGGCACTTGGAGGATTGGAGCCGCACTTGCAAAAAGCTAGAGTAGGGAATTCAAAATGTGTCACTCAATCTCAGAACAATTAGCTACTTTATACCAATTCCATGAGATGAATCGGGTGATGCGGATGACCGAGAGAAGAGAGGAGTGCAAAGGAAATTAAACTGAAAGCTTTGGGCATCCATTTTCTTTGCTCGAATCCAGTAAGCTTAAACAAGAAACAGCCTGTCTTCTGCATCTACTAGCAATCATGACATTGTAAAAAACTCTAAATTCAAATGGTATAGGTCTCTACATTATTCATCTAATATTGAAAGTATGTTATTTATTTGTGTGATATCTTAATTTTAACAAATTTACTTCAAGATAAATGCAAAAGAAGCATCTGCCACCCAATTCTCCACTTCACCCTACAAAAAGTACTGGCAAGGATTAATCGTACAAAGTGACTTATATTAGTACAATGCGTTACTCATGTTTTAAAGAATTGAATACACTGACAAAAGTGACCATGAACTGCACACTCATTTTCATGATTGAATCCTGATATTGGTGAAATGACACAACGTTCTTTCGAGTAAAAGCAAAAGTACATGACATTCTATTTGTTATTTCATAACGTATTAACCTATTTCTATTTCTATTTGTCAAATGCGAAGGAATAAATCGATAAGGTAAGTGACTAAAAGGAACTCCCAGAATAGTTTGTGTAGCAAAGCTACATACAACCAGTGTCTAGTACGTAAATAACATAGACGGTATACTTTAAGTTAAAGGAAGTTGCGCGTACCTGTAGCACGAACGGGGTTTGATGTAAAGTTAGAAACTTGTTGACGGTGAACTGTTGACATGAAGATAAGAAAACAACAAACAGGGATTAGGAAAGCCGCTACAATGAAAATTGTGTTTAACATTACATCATCGTAGCGAATACCGATGTGGCAGACCCACGGAAAATAATTTACCAGGAGATGTCTAGTATCTGTGTATAGGTATCCAAAACTGGAGAAAAGGAATCTCAATTCTGAAGCATACAATGTTTTGGAAAAACACAAATGATGCAAGTCACTCGGTAAGGGTAAATTCCTCCGATAAAATTTTAAGGATATTCAAGACTCCATAAAGAGTGACCATTTTGAATGCTTTAATGCTTTGACGGAGGATTTCTTACATAAATTTCTCCCCAAGCACGGCTCCCTTTTATTTAGTCTACGCACATGTTTACGTCATCTAAATTGTAACAATGTATTCATTTCCTGTCATCCAAATCAATGCCAAGGACCCTCTTGACATTCTTTCGCTACTACTTACATGTCGTCGCAAAAACAAAGGCTGACTTCAGGTGCACCATTACCCCCTTTTGTAAAATAGTTACTAGCACAACTGATCATTGCTATAGTAAGAGGTCGCTCACATTGGAAGCAGAGAAGGAGCTGAATCTAATTTCCATCATAAAAAGGCCTTGATTTCGTGCTCCTAGAACTGTCTCTGCCCGTCCGTCCTCCGTACAAAGTTTTATAAGATCACCGCAATAAACTAACAAACAGTAGTCTTGCACAAAATGCTCTTGCGGAACTACTTAAAACGCAAACTGACTAAATAATAATGTAGTACCTCGATTGCTCCTTTCACCAGTTGATTATCTTGATGATGCGAATAGACACGAAGAAGAGTTGGCAATATAAGCTGATAACTGAAGAAAAATGCAAAGCCTGAAATTATTCAAATGTTGATGTGTATGTTACCAGACAAAACATATCCAAATCAATAACATAGTCGACGATTCTGGAGCAAATTGTCTCTTCAGGATACATGAAGGAACCTTGTATATGGTGTAAAAGAAACGACTTGGACTAGACTTAAACGTCACTTTACCCTACTATTAAAAAAGTATTATTCTCCACTATGAATTACAAGGCTAGCACGATTTTCAAGTCTTTGCTTTAGTTCTTTCTCAACAACGCCTGGTTAACCATAAATTCAAGAATGCAATCTTCAACACAAACAGACAGCCTTAAAAAATTGTATTAACTCTCCTAACCTATGGTAGACTTTGTAAAGCATGAGCTAACTTGCAAAATGGATTGATTATATTAAAACACCTCTAGTTTTCGTCTGAAAAAAGTCAGCCCAATTTTAAACATGTTCCTTCCCTGCCTTTCACATCTTATTCCAGAACTACAACAAAATAGTACTGTGATCGAGGAAGGTTTAGAATGGAGTATGCAAACGTAAAACGTCACAAGACTAAAATTGCAGTTGACACGGGCTGCATACAGGAACAGCTTTGTTTAATGTAGTTTGTGCATAATATCGAAAAGTAATAACAACAAGCCCTTTTCTCGTAGAAAATTTACGGTGGTCATCGCGCAGAGATCACGCTGGAGTTTAGCGTATTACATTGTAAAAGCACTTTCTTACTTACTAAATAATAAAAACAGCAAATGCGACAAGAAGAAAGAAAGCCTCTATAGTCCGTTAAAGGTATCGCCACCGCTTTAGCGACTCTCAGACAGCAGAGGGCAGCACAAAGAACACATTTTGTTTATGTATCATTGCAGCAAATAGTGGTAAGGTATCATACCCATTGACTGAGAACATCTTTCCGAAGTGTTTGGCAATGTTAATCAGCCCTGCTAAACAGTTTCGCAGTATGAGCATATCTTCGGCATGCAAAAGTAAGGTCCCATTGATGACGTTCATAAAGAACTGAATATCTTCTCCCAAAGGGGACGATTCTGATAAGTGCTCCATTATAAGAGAAACAAACTGTAAGAAACAAGGAGAAGTTGCTTTAGATATGAGACAGTTTACGTCGAATTTTATTCTGCAACTGAAATATGAAAATGATTACTTTCATATTATAACTAGTACCTTAACAGAAGTCGTTAACAGCTTAATTATACAGGATGCGAAATAATCATAACGACGAAGTAACCTTATATGTATCTTATTAGTGTCATAATATATTTATGTTATTATCTTTTACTAGTAGTCAGAAAGATTCCTTTCTAAAATGAAAATGCAAAAAAGCTTTTGGTTCATGGTTCGTCGAGTGAATCGAGGTGAAAGCAGAAACGGAGGTTGCTATCTCGTCCACATAATTTTCTGCAAAATCGTAAGATATACTGTTCACTCTTTCTCCAAACAAGGAAAAGGTACAAAATTTCAATACCCTTTAGTGTTATTAATGCTTTTTTAAGCAATTAATTTCAGCAGGCAATTTTTAATTGCAAACATTTGTAAGCTGTTGTCTAGGAATGCTGGTGATAGTCAACTATGAATTTCTCGCATGGCAAAAACAAATTAATGCGCATACTCACAACTAGATAACCTTACTAACCTTACCATATAAGGAATATATTAAACAGAACTACAATATGAGATGATAATATATTTACAATGAAACTCGCAGACGACTGTACCGACGATCTTAGTGAAAAGGGATGCACTTTAGGGACATAATGTTTATTTTAGTGCAACACAAAGTAAAGCAGGCAACTCCTCTGAACACAACCAGACCAGAGTCCCATAAACTTCCATACCTCCGTTGTAGTCTGTACATCTTCTAAAATATAACCTGATAAGTGAAGCGAGGTTTATAAAATTCTACATATACCTTGATCCTCAACTTAGGATAGGATAGTTAAAGTTGAAACGTGTTTTGTAAAAGTGATAATTTATAAACATAAATAATTTATAATTTATGCACACAAACGAAGGGCAGGGGCATATTGTCTTAAACGTGAAAAGAATTGATTCAAAATTTCTATCCTTAAAAATGACCCTCAGTGGAACCAACAGGAAAAGAGAATGGCTTGTCGCACTATGCCTTTGATTTTGGGTATCGACCATCAAAACTATAATACAATAAATTGCACGAGTATAATTTGCGAATTACTCCAAAGCCAACAGTGCTATTATGTATCTCCACACATTTGAAACCGGAACCCTTATCTTCTCAAAATGTGACTAACCTTTGTCCAGTGGATTTTCTGAAGCACATCCAAAGAAAATACTTCCTGATAGAAAAAAGAAGACTCTGTAGTAATGACATAATAACACGTAATTAGATTCACTCTACATTTTTGTACAGTAATTAATTAATTTAGCACGTACACAAGAGTCAAAATACTTTCAAATTAGACCCCAGGTGGCCCCACCCCCTGAGAATCTGCTTCATTTAAGTAATCCTGCTGGTTTTATAGCACGGTGAACTTTATCCCCTACTAGAGGACATAAAGCGTACGTTACATCATCGTTTATACTACTTATAAATAAGTTACATAAGTACATGAAATTTGTAGTATTAAGCTGTGCATCCTTAGCATTAACTAAGCGGACCTGGTAGTATCTATTTTATAGCCTTCGCATGTCCCGACGTACAGTTGCATGAGGTCACATAGTCCTTCACCCCCCTTCCCGCAAAATGTAACTAGTCCTGTCAAAAGCGTGTAACATAAAAGGAGGACCCTTTTGTGTTAGCATAACATGAGTGACTTACGCTCGAATGCAAAGCAGAAGCGAACCTCCGTTTCAGAATCAACCTTATATCGACAAAATTAAAAAGCTGAGTAGGACAGGAAAGAGAGAGAATCCATCAAATAGTGATAAGGTTCGAAAGTCACTGATGAAATACATCCATGGATATATTTACAGGTTTGTATATCCTTTCTGTAACAAAGGGTGAATTTCCTTACCTTTCCTGTTGACCCTGTATGGCACAGGTCAAACTCCAACTGAATGGCTCTTCGTGGAAACGATATCTGTCTATAGAACTCTGTGTACAAGAAGGTCACGTGTCTCTGTAAAACAGAAAAATTCAATATACGCACGTAATACACCAAGTTGGGTTGTGACGAGTATTAAAAACAGCATTTCAGAATATATAAGTGAATACTGAAAATAGCATTTCATACTAGATTTATATAACTGAAGCTTTTTACTAAACACTGATCACAGTACAACGCTTGATACAGATGACGAAATGGTCACTATGGGTAGCATACAGCATGATAACTCATCCACTACATATATTGGTATGTTCCCATACTTGGTCTTGCTATTGCTAATTAGCCCCTCCTCCCCCTCTTTATATCTTTGACTAACATAACCGCTCATGCTCATCACTTGCAGTCTTGGAAGCAAAGTTGTTTGCCTCGCCGTTTATAGTTCCTTTTCCCCAAATTGCTCAAGTATACCGCTAGTACGTCAGCTAAAAATGCCGATAGACGGGCAAACCCAATCATTATCAACAAATTTCTTCAGTGTGTATTCTCTTCTTTAAAACATAACACTACAACACTATGCTTTTTATCGCCCAATTTCTACTGTATTTGATACTTATTTTAAATCCTGAGGAGCCCTTACATCAAAGTAGTGACAAAAATTGAAGTGAAACTATTGTCGACATAGTGTATCTACCTATTCAATGTTTCAGCAGATTTCAAACACTTAATTGAATTAGCTGATCTGTCACACTGATGAATACCTTCTACACCAAAATAGCAAAGTTAACACTTACCTGACTAGGGTTGTTTTTGAATATTTCATCTGATAATAGTAATTTACCGATATCTAGTTGCTTCTGGGTGATGGCCTGAATTTGTAAGAAAGGTTAAAGGTACAAATGAAACTTTTGAACTGTCGAGCTAACACGCTTAGTGAAGCAATATGAATTTCACTGCTGCAGATTTCACGTTTCTCCATTTCCCAGAGAGTACACCGTGTTGCCACAACAAGAAAATATTGAGAAACAGGTATAAACAGGTATGAACAGCAAATCTAAGCAGTGGGCAGGTTTAACGGACCTGTACGAGAATATGATGGTCTGGAGATGCACCTGCAAATGGCAGTCGCTGGTATCTCATTTGTTTGGAATCTGCATAAGCAGCAGGCGCCAACAAAATTTTCTACATAACACGCAACGTTTGTTGAAAGTGTGACTGGACTTCTTTATGAGAGAAAATACAAAACCAAGTAAATTTTTCTCGATCTGAAAATTCATCATTGTAATAAATGTCTCCAAAGAAAGCACTCTTCCACCATACATATATTAACAAGCCAGCAGAGTATCAGTTCGAGGAAATAAGGTCCTTGCAGTTGTTAACATTTTAAATAAACCCAACGCTCCCCATAAAATCAGACCTCGTCTCTAACAATCTGAATGCCGAATCGTAGTAAGTATTTATATATAGTATTACCTGAAGTTGCCTCTGATTGTACGACTTCTGTGGATCCATTTTCTCTAGCTTCAAAACTGGGGGTGCATACCCACGCATGTGCGTGTAAACGTCACGTATAGCAATATTGTCTTCAAGGATCACTCCTAAATAGAAGGATATGCATTTTAAAATAGGTTAACTGTTAACCTCGGAGTTCTAAAGTATACTCAAACTTTCTAAGCGGCACACTGATATAGAACAAGGCTTACTTAGGTAGAAGTACAATAAAATAAAACCACAATACAGTAGAACCGAAAATAAATAAATGCGCACTAAAGTACAGCAAAGACTTCGTAGCGCCACACAGAAGTAGAAATAGGCTTAAGTAGAGGCACAATAAAGTAGGGGCACAATAAAGTAGAGTCACACTAAAGTAGAACAGAGCTGAAGTAGCAGCTTAAGTAACAGCACAATCAAGTACAGCCAAGCTTACACGGCACACTGAAATACAACCAAGCTTAAATAGGATCACAACGAAGCAGAAACACAATCCAGTACAACTAAGCTTAAGTAGGAGCCCAGCTCAACTAGAAGCAATTTTTGTGGGTTGAAGGCTGGGAGGTTTTGCCTACGTCCTGCTACTTTTGAACAAAAAATACGAAAGAAACCAAAAATGATGTCCTAAATAAATTTCTAGGACTATTATAAAAATTTCACTTTGTACGTGAATGACTTACCTGAATGTTTATCTACCAAAACAAGCGTTGGATCATCAGTTTCAAACATATCCTTACATTGTCGTAGAATTTGTCCAAATACCATTTCCTAAAAACCAGAATCGCCGACAATAATTCTTAAAAAGTTTGGGTGCCGGGTGGCCGAAGTATTTTATTCATTAATGAAAACAATGCACTCCTATGGAGCTTAGTTTTCAACACACAATATTGACAAGAAGGAATAGCCTAGACGGGGCGTGTACAAATATATTCTGTTACACATATTGCATATACAATTACCTCGCAGAGAAGTAATGAGATTTTATATCGTTCACTTTTCATCTGCTTCCATATAGTCATCTCTAAAACTACAGTTGCCCTTGTGTTGGAGGGGGGGGGGGGGGGGGTTAGAGGTAAAAAAGAAGATTGGGGGGGGGGGGGGGGGGGGGTTGGAATAAGAATAAATTCTGAAACACCAGAAAATTGTCCATGTCCACAAGAATGAGAGTACTACAGTGCTATGTGATACCCAACCTGCTGTATGGTTACAAACACTGGACAACATCAGGTGCAATGGAGCAGAAGCTGGAAGCTGCTGAAATGTGGTTCATGAGAAGGATGCAAAGAATATCCTGGACAAACTGAGTAACAAACGAGGAGGTACTACAAAGATTAAGTACAGAAAGCAGTCCTTGAGGACAATCCAAAGACCATAGCTGGAGTTCTTAGGGCACATTATGAGAAGGGAAGGCCTAGAAAATTTGGTGCTGACTGGGAAGATAGAGAAAACGAGAGACAGAGGCAGACAGAGAAAGACTTTCTTGGGAAGCCTGAGAGAGCAACTCGCAAACAAATGGAGAAACAGTATTAGATCAACCAACATCTAATGACAGAGTGGGATGGATGGAAATATCATGATCGCCAACATCGTCAAACAGGGCTAGAGAAAAAGAAGAAGAATACCATAAGGGTGTTGGAGAAATGACAAATAACTGGTCACAAGAAATCTTTTTACCTTAACTTTTGGACCAGATGGTTTACAAATCGTGAGATTGTGGGTTCAAATCTACTCAGCTCCTTAGTTTAAAAGCTGTCATTGTGCTACTTACATATTGTTTACTACAAACCCTGCGGCTAAGCAAATATACTAAATTACTTGAACCACAGTCACACCAACAACTAATGAAATGACACCTCTCTTCACACATTGCCTGAAAACTATCTCCCTCCTCCAGAAATTTGCATACTTGGCAACTACATTTACCACATGCAGAACATCCCCTATCTGCTCCCTCCTCTGAAGATTTAATCATCCTTAAGTTACCTGGCTCTACGAAATGCTAAAACTGATTCTCTAGGGGAAATCTGCCTACGTTGATAGGAACTGTCTAAAATTGGCTGGTACTTGGTAAGAATGCTTCTATTGCTACTTAGTGCTTGGTGAAATGATACTTCTAAAGACACTCTATCTTAGTTAACCCTACTTCTACCTTGTATGTCTAACAAATTACAAGTTATCTTAAGTCCTGGCTCTTTCTTCCTCACTCCCGACAAAATTCTCACTGTAACTCTCTTTCTGCTATCCACCCCACAAATTGTTCTGTTCTATTGTCAAACACTTCTAAGCTAGAACAAATCCTCCTAATCTGAAGAACTTGGCTATATGGTATAGCTTGTTTAGTATGACATGGATGACAAGAAGAATGATGAAGGTATTGATGAGTATGCATACTTTTCATAAACAGGTCAGTTTCTAAGTGTCTGTTCTGGCTATGAAAGTCCTGTAATGTACAAAAAATCAATGCTGGTTGTTGAGGAGTATGTTGTAAACTTTATGGTTGGATGGAAATTGTCTATATGAGCAAAAAGATGTTGAAGCGTTCCAGGTCCATGTGTCCAAATGAAAAATACATCATCAATAACATGAAGACAAACCGGGGGTCTAACACTGGAAGCTAACATCCTGGTTTCTAAGTCATTCATAAATACATTGGCATAAGAGGAGAAAACTTGGTTTCTAATGCTGTATCTCTAAGCCATCTATAAAAGTCCCCATTAAACTCAGTTTTTACGCCTTTTACTCCCCTTTAACAGGGGCTAGGTGGTGCCCATATATATGGGACTTTTGCCAAAGCATAGAGCACTTTAAGACCAGATGCCCTTCCTGTTGTCTCCAATGGCCCTTTGGGGAATCAAACCCGTACCCTCTACCATAGAAGGCAAGTGAACTATCCACTGGGCCACAGTGGCTCTATTTGTGATGACCACCCCTATACAGTGTAATTTGTAGTAGTTTCCCTGCATTTCCAAAAATCAAGAAGAGAAACATGTCATATTATAACTGTTATGTATTAATGTTAGTTCCTGCTTATTTGGCTGACGTCCCACGAAGGTTCTAGAATCATGAGCAAGCACTTTTGGGTTCCGCTTATGATGTACATGTAAATTGTAAAATAGTGATTCATCAATTGTAAACCAATCGGATTGTGATTTGTTCTACCTATAAAGACTATGTACTGATTATGTTGAGGCAGTTCAAGATAGGAATTAAAGGAATAATCAGTGTGGTTGCTTATCGTCTGATCTGGAACTATCGGCGCAGAGCGCTTCTCCAGTGAATATATAACAATAACAATTGCTTTAAAATACATACCCAGTTATAAAATGATAAACTTTTAAGAGTACTGAGGCTCTGCAAACTTTACGGTATCCTTGTCTAAGAATGGGACTGTCACATTCATCTATCAAGTCCTCTAATATAGTACAACAACACTGTTGGTAGATGCTGTATCTACCTTACCACATATCCACCACTAAATCAAATAGAGTATATAATAATTGTTGAAACCTGCTTCACTTACCTGCAACGTATATTTCATCATTTAATGATGCACATGCAAAAAAGGCACGAGAAACTGACAATGTTCCAACAGTTTGTACATTATAGTCACGAGGATCATAAACATCAATCCTGTTTGTGACTTCTGATCCAATACATCCTCCAATCAAAAAGATTTTATTTCGAATTGGCACGGCCTGCATGCCACATGTTGGTACTGGCAAATTACCTGCCTGCCGCCATTTGTTTAAGACTGGGTCAAATTTGTATATGGAATCAGTAATAAATATATCTTCTTCTCCTCCAAAAACAAAAAGGCATCCATTCATTGCAGCCACGGAATGACAACGTCTGGGTACTGGAAGTGACTGTATGGAATACGACTGCAGGGATAAGTTGGTCAAATTAACTTTCTCTATTGAAGTTAAGCAGTCTCCATTATACCAATTGACATTACTTGGGGACCTATATCCACCTATTACAAATATAAATCTTTCACAACCTTTCCTGGGTAAGACATATCCTCCTTCTATCTGATGTTCTCTGATCTTTAATAGCTCGTTAAGCAAATCTACATTACCATTTGATGGCTCAGCCTTGGTGGATAAACAATTGATTGAAGATTGTAGAGTTGTAGCAATTATCTCTACTGGTATTGTACACAGTCTAACTCTCTCAAAAACGTAACGGGCTAGTGGTGACCTTGATTCAAATCGATGAAACAGCCATTTCAACACCCCTTCTAATATATCACTCTCTGATAGCACTTTTAAGTCTTCGATACCTACAAGATCTACTAATTCTGAAAGGGTAAGATTTTGGAATTCCTCCGTAGCAACTATTCTTATAAACGACTGCGTAATAAAAGTCCTGCAAGCATCCAGTAAGGAAGGACAGTTATGAAGTTTGGCAAATTTATGAAAACCAAGACAATTACTATTATCCATTTGAGACTGAAGAAATCTGCTACATGCTTCCATCAGATTGGGCAATTGCATCATATTTGCGGTCATCATCAATGTCTCTACATTGCTGACATCAATTTGAACGACCCCTTTGTACAGGTAGTCAATCACATCAATAAAAGTATCATCTTCAAAGCCATGAATTTCTATTTCCTTGCTCGTAGTTTCGGCAAGTCCTGAAGAAAGCATGGTTCGAAAATAATGGCAAGAAGACGAGAGGACACAGCGGTGTGCAGCATATACGCCATTACCTACTCGTAAATAAATGTCGCAAAACTCCTCGTTCTTTCTGAGGTCATTTAATATTGACAAAACGCCCTTTCCATGGTCTGCTTGAGTGAATACCATAGTGTCTTCTTTGATCCATTCTATGTTCATGGCATCGGCGACATTTTCAGCTGCCATTTTCGTTCTTCTCCTTCGAGTGTAAAAACACATCTATCTCAGTTTGTTATTTTTAATTATGCGATTACGTACAATTTGAAAACGAGGCCACTAGAGGAAGGGTATTCGAAGTTTTCGAACTCTTAACATAATCAACTACGGTCCGAATCTAAATAAATACAACTAATTACTGTTGAAAAGCTTGGTCCTTTAAAAATGTTTGAATCCTGAACTGTTAGTAATATAAATTGCCAGAACGTGGTATAAACTATGTATCACATTTCGTCTCTTCCTTTTTTAGCAGTCTCTCAATTAAAGACCTTTGATGAGCAGTGGACCCGATTTTGAAACTATCCTAAATAAATAGAAAAACTACCAAACAGGCTAGCTAATACGTAAAGGGCAGTTGGGGCATGCAGAGGCAACGCCTGTCAACTTAGACTAGCAGGTAGAGAACACTGGTCTCTGCAAAAGACTATTTTAGCGATCAGTGGTAGAGAAGCAGAGAAGCAAGCCATGAGGCTGGCTTGACCGCCCTGTAGGAACGTCTCTCACGGACCACGGAAAGAAATTGTTGTAAATAAAAACAGATGTTACATCCATTCCTCGCCAAACGGCTTTCAACATTCAACTTTCAACAAATCAACATTCATAGATCAAAACAAGGTATTTATTAATCTTAATATTTGAATTGAAGAGATTACTTATAATTCTAAACAAGATACAGAACTTTGAAGTTGGTAATGGCAGTACTACCTATTTTTGATAAGCAAGGATAGTATGAAAGCATAATCTTAAAACAGCGACCTGAGCTAGGTGACCTCCGATGTTAGCATAATTTATTTCTCTGGTCGCCACATTAGCTCCCAATCATCTACCGGTGGACATCGACATCCAGCTCAACGCAATTGGAGGCCAGCCTATCTGCGCCATGTGACTTGACCAAGGAAGAACTGCCATCCGGCCCGTTATCAATCCAAAGCCCATTAAGTTAGAAAGTATTATGAGTAGAGAGGATTTGAAGTGTTAGTTTTGAAAAGAACACTAGAGAAATAGAAAAGCATCACCTAGCTCAGTTGGTAGAGCGCGCGCCGCGAAAGCATGGGTCACATGTTCGATCCCCGAAGGTGACATGCTTTTCTATTTCCCTAGCGTTCTTTTCAAAACCTCCTTAAAAACAAGGGAAGCATCCCAAGAACATAAGCAGACTTACTTTGATAGCAAATGATAAAGTGATTTAAACAACAATGATTTACATGAAAAATTGGAAATCCCCCAAAATAAGTATAAGGTTTGAAGTTGTTTCTAGAAGTGAACCAAAAAGGCACTAAAACAAGGAAGAATAGATGTTGATGCGACGTGGAGCTGTTCAATAGTACAAGAAATGCATCTCATTTTCATTACTTATTAAAAGTAGAGGTGACGTGAAATCAGAAAAGTTTTGAAACACGCGAAAAGCTGGATAACATTCAAAAAGATCGCTGCAAAATTCCCAAATTAAATTTTTAATTCTATCCAACAGGGGAAAAATATGAACAAGATTCAGAAAATAAACAGGCAGTACTCGTTTGAGAAGAGTTTTTTCTGATTTTGTGTGGCTATCAATGTGCTCTGCTTGTTAAGATCTTATGCCTCTTGGACTAAAAAACTACTTTTTAATTGATACATTTTTAAGGCCTGTATCCGTTTTCTAAGCTTTAGAAAAGCGTTCATCTGCTCTGTAAGTCTATAATATTCAAGGTGGACACGGTTTGAGCTTATTTTGATCGATACAGAGAAGGACAAATATTTCAAAGATAACGTTGCTCCCTTGGAAGCAGAATAAGAGACCTCTCTAGCGGGAGGAAAAGACATATATCTGCCGAGACCTTTCTTAAGCTCTGGCAGAACGACTAGACTTAACATTTACTTGTAATTACACAAAATTCGAATATCATCGAGAAGAGGGGATTTTAAAAGTTAGTTTTGAAAAGAACACTAGAGAAATAGAAAATATGTCACCACCGGGGATCGAACTAGAGAAATAGGAGTATGTTAATATCGGAGGTCACCTAGCTCAGTTGGTAGAGCGCACGTTGCGAAAGCGTGAGTCCCGGTTTCGATCCCCGGCGTTGACATATTTTCTATTTCTCTAGTATTCTTTTCAAAACTAAAATTCGAATAATAAATCCTGTTATACGGCCGGGTTGTAAAGTAATCTGCAAGTTAAGTAAAATCTTGCAGAATACTGTAGAATGGGTTTGGTGTACTTTCTGGTCAAAACGTCGCATGGACTTCCCCTGCCTGTAAAGTGGAGAATCCATTCGCTTGGCTAGCCTTTAGAGTCACTCAAGTTTTGTGGAGGATGCGCAGGATGGCAATCTTGAGATCAATTACGCCTACTTCTTGATCGTATCTTGGATAGGGACAGGCTCCACTAAATCAAAAAGGGTGCTGTTAGATAATGAAAGGCTTCTCTTTATATTTGATTTGATTTACTTTACCTATGATTCTAAGTGCCTTCACCGCCCTTCCCCTCCCCCCTCTCCTCCCCCTTCTCCTGCCCACTGTCCTTCTCCTTATTTTATGCCAGATGTTGTTTA
>JAAAKM020006971.1:13851420-13867625 GCA_010016025.2 Alatinidae sp. Z8VKAUB7J3 | reverse complement strand
TCCACTAAAACAAAAAGGGGGGTGTTTGAATATGAAAGGGTTTTCTTTTTTTTTTATTTTATTTTATTTTCCCAAGATTTTCAGGCCCCCCCCCCCCCCCCCCTCTTGGATACTCACTGGACATCACTAGGCAAGACTATTCTCTTATGGGAACATCAAGTAAAAGGTTAAAAAAAATGCAGCGGTTTACCTAAGGCTTTACTCAGCTACTAATAAATAACCTGTCCCTTTGGTAAATCTTGGGTGTTTTGTGTGCCAGTTGAAATTATCACACTTTTATTGTTCAACAATTTTCACACCTGGTTTACAGTTAATTAACACGGTCACTTTTGTCTCATCAACGTTTTGCTTTCTTTGTTATGCTTTGTGCCAACAAAAGCATATTCTCAGTTACCAAGGGTAACAGCAAAATTAAAACTGGAAACCGTTAATGAACTGAGTCGAGTTATCTGATTATAAAAAACACATGGAGAAGGGAAAGGGGCCATCGTGGAGGTAAAGGATAAGGTGAAGAAGAATTACAAGTAAAGCTGAGAGGGTAAACGAACACTCCACATTTATATTCAAGTGTTGATCATTCAATAAATAATGTTCCGGTCTGTATCTACTTCACCATTTATTGTGAGTATCGCTGTTAATCAATATCTATTTGAGTCAATCGCGAAAATCGTAGCGTGGCTTTTTGGCTGAAGTTATTTCAAATGAGACCAGTTCGAGCACGTCCTGAACTCAGAGCAAAACATCAGTGAAACGTATTGTTTAGAACAAGATGCAGGTCAAGGGTCTGGGACGAGTCAACTTGTTTTTATTGGTCCCAGCCGCAAAATATAACGAATTTCTTTTGTTGCTGCAGAGTAGAAGAAGGTCTGGAATGATTCTCTCTACTTGAGACATATTTACAAACAAATAACTTCACCTAGTGAGAAATTTCATATTAACTTGTGAAACTTTGATGCCTACGACGTTTATATTAACCGTCTCAGCTGGTCCGGTAAGTGTATATTATGATATCGTAGTGTGTTTGGGCGATTGTTGTTGATGAACTGAGTTGTTGCAAGTTACAAGTTTTGCTAAACGCAACCGATAAGGCTGGGCATGGAAAGACGCGCGAGGTTGGCTTTTTTAAATGTAGTTATGTACTTTAATGTAGAAAAACCATGTCAGTTTCATTCCTGGTTAGCATACAAGAGGACCAGAGAACGTTTTACACGTAAAATGCCTATATAACACTGTAGCGGCTTCATTTGGAGTGTCCTGCAGTCAGCTGTGCTGGGACAATTTGTAAGATGCGAAGCATAGGCCTCTCGTCAGATTGTCACTGCGCCTCTCTGGTGTCTGGATGCTTCTTTGTTTCATGATAACGCTAAATTTCTTCGATGTACTCCCCAAGCAGATAAACGTAGCCTACCTAAATGTAGGCTATAGGATAGCTATAGCCCTAAGCTACAGGGCCTACCAAAGTGAGCCTGTCGCGTCGAGGTAAAGTTAGATGATCTTACTTACACTGAGCTGAAACGAGTAGGCCCAAAGTTTTTAGAATCTGTTATTGGTCTCTCCTGAAAAAATAGAGTTATTCTTTACCTGTTAAGGAAACACAGGAACAGTAAACATGCATTTATCTTGTAATGCACAAATCGGCATTTGTTTTGGTTTCTGAGTTTACTTAATCTCAGTGATTCGTAAATGAAACGTATTTATGTCAGCTTGTATAAAACTTCATCTATGATTCTGTAAGAATAATGATAAATGTTTGCAGTGCAGGAACTTATTTGGTTTGCTTTATTTCCCGAGAAAATTGTCAGTCCATCAAGAAAGAAAGCCCTTGTAGGTATGAGAACTGCTTCTCCCCATTGAAAAAATAATATATATAAAATTAACTATTTTATTCTCTCTCACTCATACACAAAGGAGCAGACCTATGAAGATGTACAGATCATATACCAATTATTTATATCTTGTTGCAAAAGGTGCTAAAAGATTTTAACTGTTATTATTTCACAAAAGATTACAAATGTGACATGGAAGAAAAATGTTCTACTTCCATTGTTAAAAACATGACATTTCTCACAATTTGTCAAATTTCGTAAGGGGTGAAAAACTGTATATCTGTTGGTATGGCATTTTCATGATTCAGGTGTACTCTGTTTCATAAATCATATCAGCAGTATTGATGCTTCCACCAGCACATCATTTATATAAAAACCTTATAAGCCCTATGATAAGAGAAACAGTTTAGTTATCATCATCATCACCATAATCACTGTGATTCTCCATTTAGGATACTTGACATGGTGTGTAATCATAACAAATTTCCAATGGATTTCCACTTAAAGTAAAGCCATATCCACTTAACTGTACAATAGTAGCTGTATGTGTTTGTGTAAATGTGAAGTGTGTGATTGTATTTATTACTTATTACTTTTCTAATCGTAGCAATTAGCAAGAAGGTAAATGGATCCAGAATTTGAGAGGAGGCTCTTACGCCAATTGAACAGACAAAGCCCTGTCAAATATGGCTCACCTTCAGTAAGTTGTATATTTACCCAATACAAAATTTCTATGTTAAAACTGTAAAATGTGCATCTTGTGTAATAATAGAGCACCAAATGCACCCATAGACATTGCAAAATGATATATATATATGAAATATCATGGCATCTGCACTACTTGTCATTCAAAAGTTTTAACTTAAGATAAGATTTGTATTTTTAATGCCTTTGTAAATTTATGTAGCATAGGTCTGCAACAAGGTTTGCAGTTCTAGACCCAGACACTATTCCCATAAAGGACTCATAGATTTAATATGCCAGTATTGTCCTCATGCTTTGGCTCATGATATAAGAATCTGCCATTACTATTATCATCATGATCATTATCATTATCATCATGAGTATCTGTTATATATGTGGTTGTAACTTTAATAACCATCACAGAAAATGTACAGTTATTGATTACATTACATCTCAACATTATCTTAACACCAAGAGTGGAAACTTGTCTGGAATATTAGAGTTTATTTGAAAGGGGCATGAAGGCAGGTTCATGATGTCTGGATAGGTATCCAGCAGGGCTCATCCTTCTTTGTCTTGTCTAAAAAACCCAACGGTTCCCACACAAGCATTCATGGTATTATGTAAGTCACAATATTAACCACCTAAAACCTTATGTATGTGTTTGATAAATATATATTTGCCATCATATTAATAGAGATAAGAGCCTCATTTGGCACTAAAACAGAAGGACTCGAAAACTATTTACAGTCCCATTTCTTGCCCATTTATGCCTTTTGTATGTGCTTTAAGGCATTATGTAGTCCTTTTCAGGGGTCTCTGTCGTCGGCGACGCTTTGATGCCGCCAATGGTACTTTCTGTTACCAAACTTATTTTTGTTTGAAAGGCAATGGGCTAACTCAGATTTTGCAAAAGAAAGTAGAAAATAATAACGTTTCGTTCATAAATTACAACAATTTAAAAGTTGGCCTCAGATAATTTTCCCCAGCTTTTAACTTTGTCCATCCGGGGATTTTAGTAGTCTGTGATCTGGTCTGAAATAATTTCATCGACCTGACTTTTATCAGTTACAATACAAAGCAATGAGTCGTCAATCTAACTTCATTCCTCTAAATGATCACCCAAACACGCATTAATGGCTCTAAGCTCTCCTACCGATTTTAAACTTAACCCTACCTTACATGGGCTTTTTAGCTCTTCTCATACATGGGGTGACTGGGGGGCTAGTAGACCCGCGGGACTTTGACACATTATAACTTTATATCGAGCAATGCTATTACAATGATATTTGGCACGTTTATAGTTTAACTCTTTTCTAAAAATTGAAAAAAAATTTGTTTAATTTAGTGTGAATGACGTCATCTATGGCTATGAAATATTCTTGTTTTATACCACAAACAAACTATTAGAACTGATTCTGCAGTAAAACCTGACAGTATAGTCCTATCAATGTTGTATGGAATATCGGATTAGTCAACAAGATAAGCTTGTCACTTACTTTAGGAATGATCTCTAGGATAAATGTGCTGTTGTAACAGATTCCCCTACCTCCTAGCTCCAACCCCACTTTTGATTTTCAATATTTTCATGTTTGTGATCATAGCGAGAATAACATCATGAATCAGTTATTTGAAAAGTTGGTCAGTGGTGCAAAATTTGAATATTGCGTTGAGTAACGGATTCATTTTACCAGACGTTTTCGCCATACATTGATCACAGCAAGCTTTCTCGCATCACTCTATACGATTGCAGTGATCAGTGTATGGCGACAGCGTTTAGCAAAATGAATCCGTTACTCAATTCAATATTCAAACAGTTACTTAGTATTCTAATAAAGTTTCAAGCATATTTTGTGGAATTATGACGAGTGACTTGGGTAGGGTCTAGTATAATCACGTGCGGAACAATTTCACGCAATGTGGCGAATGTCATGCCATCCACAGAAACGTAGTCGGTATTGCTATTTGTATCTCTAAAGTTACCACCACATGCCTTTGATACCTTTACAAAAAAGGGACAATATCTTAAAATGTACAACTTGCCCGTTAAGATAAGATACTGTATGGAATAATGAATGACCTGCGGGATTGGTAGGCAGATAGAAGGGTATTACCATAAACACAGATGCTGAATGGCATGTAAAACAACGATGTACCTATCCTCATGGGCAAAAATAATAATGACTAAGACACCAATCCAACGCTTGCTGTGGGAATGCTGAAGTCGATTAACCCCCTAAAATTACTTTTGCTAGAGAAAACGTTTCGATTTCAAGCTGGCAACATCAAGAAGCTCTGGGCAAAGACTGTTCCACGCGCCAAAGTAAAGGCTACCATAAAGGCACACCTTCCTGATTTTAATTGCAGTATTTTTGATGTACTCTTTACCTTTTTCAAAACCCTTCTTGTATTTAGATGAAATAAGTTTAATAAGGACCTGTTTTGCCAGAAATTGATGTTCCTTATTAATCTTAAAATTCTTTATAATGACGAATTTTTAATTATCCTCGCAGACTAATATCTTAATCTCTTGCTATTTCCAACCAATTTTCCTGCCCTCTCTTTCAAATCTGCCAGGTATCTCAAGCTTTTGCTCGATGAATCCGATAGTGGAAAGAGAAGTATCAAACAGATAATGCTGTATTCATTCCATATTTTTTATTTTCCTTCTGAACATACCATTGACTACATCAGTTATTTTTTTCAACCCAAATTAAAAATGTTATTTTATTCATTTTAATTATTGTAAACACAATATAAGTGATAAGCTTCAAATTTGAATATTGTGTTAAGCAATCTTTCATAGTAGAGGATTAAAATGCGTCAGTGCAAGTAGCATGAACGTTCATGATATGTTTTCTGCTACTCGCATTATTAGAAAAAGACTAAGCTATAAAATATAAATTTTGTCGAGAGAGTACTAGCTTCTTTGCTTTAATTAATGTCCAACAGGGATTGTGAATAATATAAGGATTTCTTCGATAGTTTGTTATACAGGCTGTTATATTTGGTATTTGTTTGCACATTTAAGTATGCAAGGCACTTGAATCCCTCCTTAGTCGAATAATGCAGCCATATTTGCATTAATTTGTTGTTTGCTCTTGAAGAACAATAGTTAAGTCTGAGTTAATGAAATGGCTGCAGCCAATAGGCCTACCCCAGATTATAGGCTATCAACGTTTGCTATTTGTAAAGCAAAGTAATCTCATTTTAACAAGGACGTTTCTCCTCTCCCATCCTAAAACAAAAGTATAGAAGAAGAGTCGGATGGATGTGGTCTTCTTTGAAGAGTGCGGCAGGCAGCTTAATCACAAGTTTGCTTCGGGAGGAAGACACATCGGTTTTTAGGTTGATATTAGCCTAGCTCATTCTAGAAACGATAGATCTTTTTGCCGCCAAGAAAATTACTCCCGAGCTTCAAAACACAGAACAGGGTGCGATTAGAGCATTGTACCATCGTACCTGTGATAGAAAGTCATAAGCCAAACCAACAATTTTACGAGTGGATGGAATGGAAATGCTCTTTTCGTAGCGGTATTCAATTGTTTCGAATACCATTGCTAATGATATCAGCAATAGATGAAGCCAGGAAGAAAATGTAATCAAATCATAAATATTAAAAATTATATCAATATTATTTGATCCTGAGCTTTCGATGTTTCTCAAATAATTTTCCATGGTAGATTATAAGCGTGAAAAATCGAGTTGATTAAATAAAACTGAGACAGTACAAAATGTTACAAACAACAGAAAAGTACTAATTGCCTCATTGTTAATTGTTTCGCCAAGTGTGGAATTTGCTCGGACGGTCGCAAAAAGGTTTATCAGTGACGAAGTTATAATCCATTGAAAAACACCAAGGTCGAGATTGATCTTGTCAACTGTGGAAACTTCATTGACAAAGTTTCGTGTAACCGACTTCTTTAGGTCACTACTGAAAATTGGCTAAAGTAGTGACCTGAAGAGGTCTGTTAGAGGAAACTCTGTCAATGAAGTTTCTACATTTGGCGTTTTACGTATAATAACTTGCCAGTGGGCTATTCACCTTTCATTCATTGATCTTGTCAGAAGATCTTATGGAATTGCTGGTGCGGATCTTGTTGGTATAGAAGACCATGATTTAACCAGAAAAAAACTTACTGTTGTTCATATGATATTCTATGATTTTGATAACTCGGTCATTGATTGGTGTGAAATGTTTGGACAAACTGAGCGACGATCACTTTGCATAGGAAGGTGATGATAATGGTAAAGGTGAAAATGATATGATAAAAAGACATTATCAAATGTCCCTGACGAAATAAACTGCTTGGTGCGATTGAGCAGCTACAAAAGTTCAAAATATTCCTAGAAATGTGAAGTGGCGAATGAAAGAGCAGCTTCCAAGTTGATCAATATTTGAAGAACAGAATGATGCCACTGTGTAGAAGACTCTTTGGTCAGTAAATCTTGCACTAGCTATTAATATTTTCAATGTTTATTGTCGACTTTCGGCTACATGTTTATAGTCAGCGAAGCGGAATGGGCAGATACTAATGTGAATTAGGGAAAGGGGGAGTTAATTTTTCAATAAACTTTCAACAGAATGTTTTACAGCATTTCCTCCAAAATCGGATATCTCAAACTTTTGCTATCTCATACCGATGGTTGAGTTCTGTAACGGTTTGAGACAGCGGGTGTCCATCGTATAATGAATAAGTACTATGAACAAGAGCCAGTTCTTGGTTTTATATTATCAGAGTGATAAATTGCGTTTACCTGTTGTTATTTGCAAGACTCAGCGAACTTGACCGAGACGCTAATAAGAAGATCATTTATATCCCAAAGAGTGCACAATAGAACTGAAAACGTTTCTCCTAATATCTTTCACAATGTAAAACGTTTGACCTCAAAAAGTGACGGTTTTAGTGATCGTTCCTCTGTCCGGCCATTACACTTGTTTTTTTTAATAAGAAACCAGGACCCAATCTCCCCAAAATTTAAGAATTTCGAGGGCTGGATGGGGCTGCTCTAAGAAAACTAAAAAATCTCTGAAAGCGGTTTAGACAGTTGATAACGAGTTATTTCATGAATAGGCTGACCTGGAATAGACAAGGTCCCTTTATAAAGGGACCTTGGGAACAGAGGGTACCATAAATGAAGTGCGAATTTGCTCACAACAGTGTGACTAATTGGCACTCTCTTGTTTGAAATATTTGGCATTGTCTTTGCCTATGCACACTTACCAGAGAATAAGAAACTGCTAAGAAACTTTGAAGGCTCAAAAGGTCAATATTTTAAGAAAATTTGAGGGTTGACGCTGAGGTAGTTTCTTATATAAAAATGTGTACATTCTGTTGATGAGGTTTGTATTTCTTGTTTAGGCTGCATCTGTTAATATCTTAATGGAATGTATAGAAGTAACTATCTTACCATTTCATTTTTCATGGCAGAATAACCTCCCAAAGGTCTAATTTAGCCATGAAGAAACAACGTTTGTCAAAAAATCATAATGTAGACATTATAGATTGAGATAATCATTAGGCACCAGTTTAGACCCTAACCGAAGGGAAAACAGACCGTTCAATGAAAAATTAATGGCTTAACTGAAATAGCGCAAGAGCCATATAATAAAACAAAGTCTAACTGTATAAGTGACGAAGACTATTAACTCATGCCGTATGCAAAACGTCCAATTGAGCCTACTTTGCAACAATACAAATCGACAACTTTGCTCAGTTAGTTATGTTAAATGGAGACAAACTTATATCTGGTGAGCCGAAGAATGTCGAAGAGGGCCCAGATAGTTCCGCCTGATAATTTAACCAAACAAAAATTTTAGCAGACTACACTTTTACCGTGCAAAACCAAAGCATGCATTGTCTACTTTCTAATGTGCATTATAAATCATTAACGATATTCCTGATTCCAGCTGACAATATTCACGAGTTGATTTCTAGGTTTTATTCAAATAACAACCAGCAAGTGAAACTGGAAATGAATAAAATGAATTGAATCTACTTCCGAAGCTTTGAATTGCCTTACTCCCCTAAGGAAAAACCTAACCATTAAAAGCATTTTCATTACATTTTAGTTGCTTTTCAGAGTTCCATGGCGTTTTATTGTTATTTTGTGAGTCCTTTACTTCCGGACTCAACATGTTTCATCAATTTTTCTAAATTTCTATACACTCACAAAGTTAACCCTAATTGAGAGGGGCTTTATGGCCTCTTCTGAAGTTTTTCTTTAAAAATTCTCATTTTTCTTTGTTATCTTGACGTTACAAATCAAAAATATTAATACTATAAAATAAAAAAAAATTATTAGGCATTTTTATTAGATCCTAAAGTTGTTTTATGTTTAGTGTGTGCAAATTGTGAAACAAGCTAAGGGGGAAGATGATGGCTTTCAGATAAAGTTAATGGCTTAACTAAGATAAGAGTCTTATTATGAAATAGAAACTAACTGTATGAAAGAGCTAGCCTGTTAGTTCATATTATACGCAAAACGTCCATTTGAGTCTACTCTGTAAAACTGCAAATCAACAACATTGCCCAGTTTGGTATGTTGGAAAAGTAAGTTCCGACTCATAGTAACAAAAGTACTGCAAACAAGTCTATCAATCAAATGAAAATGTCTAATGTCATTACCATTTGTCTTTGGTGCGATGATTGGGAAAATGAGGTCTGAAATGCAGTCAAGTTGTTTGGCATTTATAAATGATGCTTAATACAGGAGCACATAAGTAACTAAACATAGCCACAAAATGTCCATATCAGGGAATACTAGAAATCTGATATTCGAATACAAGGCAAAAAGGAATTCATGTTTCATAATTAAATAAGTGTTATAAGTGTATTTTTTACCAAGCAAAAATAACAGACACGAGAAGCGCAAAGACCTTTCAAAAATTCTGCTTAAAAAATAACACCCACACTGAGGATCGGCAAGTAAAGAAACTTATTGATGCATAGTTTTCGTCTTTTAACTAAACTAATAGTTAAGTGAATGTTACTTAGTGAAAGAATCATCTATTAAGATGTAGAGAAAATTATTTAAATTCAACACTACACAAATGTAAACGAACGCTTAAACAAAGGAATTGCAGAAAGACGCTTTTATCCGACGACGATTTTCGAAAGATTACTACCGTTGGTTTCAGGCCAGGAATTCTCCGTGGACTGCCTAAAGTTTATAAAAAGCGTTCCTGTTCGTTCTGTTTTATCGGCAATTGGTACGAACTCTTATAATCTTGCCAAGTTCCTGTTATTCTTTTTGTAGCCACTCACCCCGAACTCATATACGGTGTCTCACACGCGTTCATTTATTGGTGATCTTAACTTTTCTTCTTTTTATGTAAGTAATTTGTGTATGGCTAGTTTTTATATAACATCCCTTTCACTAACTTGCCAGTTAATGAAACTATAATTATCGCCGTTAACGGGTTATTTGCTAATGATGCAAAGGTCAATGGCTTACTTATGGATCAGTTCCCTTATTATAGTTTTCTGTTAAGAATAACATTTTTCCTTTCATTGGAACTATGTTTGAACCGTTAGATTGTGTAGCCATGGGTTCACCTCTGGGTCCCAATGAGGAACAAGTATGGCTCGACGCATGCCCAGTGGTTTTAAAGCCGTTATGTTTTAAAAGATACGTGATGATTGCTTTCTTATTGTCCGTAGTCTCAATCATGTTGCGACCTTTCGTCAATACGTTGATTCAAAAAAATTTAATATAGCTTTTACATGTGAGCCTGAGAATGATATAAATTAGCCTTCTTGGACATTGTCATAGAGCGTACACATAATGGATTTAAAACTAGTGTTTATTTACCAGCCTCTTTACTGATTTTAATAGTTTTGTTCCTTTTTCATATAACAAAGGCCTTGTTGATTGTATTTTGTAACGCTATTTTAAAATTTGTTCTAACTATCACTATTTTCATTTTGTGATTGAAAAGGTCCGCAAGCTATGAATTCGTAAGGGTTACACTTTGTGACTTTTGGATAGTTGTCTTCGTTTATTATTTCTTAATATCCGTTCCCATAAATCAGTTTATAAACAGCACCCAGTCTAGTTTTATACTTTTCAGTACCCTTCATGGACTATCATTACCTCAGCAGACGTGACCAGGTTAGTCGCCTTCTCAATAACTGTTACCTCCATGTTAATGTCCGTTTCATTTTTGAACCCAGCCGGCGTATCACAAGTTTTCTCCTTTTAAAGACAGAGTTTGACGGTTGATGAGGTCGAATGTTGTACTCTATATAAATTTCAATGTAAGAGCAGCTATGCTCTGTAAGTAGGCCAGACCCGGCGCCACCTGCTCATTTGTGTGTCTGAACACCTAGGGTTCTCTGCTTTTACTGGAAATAAAGTTGTCAGTTAATGCCAGTCTAGCATCCTTCATCACTTGAAATCAACTGGACATCAAGGTTCACTTGATAATTTTCAAGCATTGTCTTCTACCAGTCTATGCAGTAAATTATTGAGTCATTTAAAGAGACCGACTATGATACAAGTTCTTGACTCAAATTGTGAAAAACGTAATCACGGTGCATGGGAGTCACACATTTAGAGATACCACTCGGCGCTTGATTACCTTCGACAGCGAGGGTGGCTCAGCAAACATTTTGGATAGAATCTGTAAGGAAGGTGACATTTTCAACCAATAATTCCGCCTCATCTAAAGCTTAAACGTATCTAATTATCAAATTCTGTCGATTTGAAGATGTAAGAACCTCAGAGTTTTATGCTTCCGATCGAGACGCTCTCCAAACTATGGCAAATTATATTCAGTGAGAAACATTATGGATACAGTAAACCAAAAATGTTTAGAAGCATACGAGAATTTTCGGTTCTTTTGCAGTATCCCCCCCCCCGGTTTCATTGCAGTGGCTATAGAACGAATTTAATTTCATTCCTTGTTATGTTAATAAGTTGTAAACAGTACATTTAACAATGGTATTAGTAACAGAGAGTAGCAGTACATCCTGAAAATGGATATCGATAAGTTGAATTTTTGGGAATCGACAACAATGACTTATCATTGTGATGATGCCATTAGGTTTTAGCGGAGTGTTGTTTTGTTGCACCAGAGAACTTCAGCCTATGGAATGGTAACTCAATTAAACCCGGAAACTTATGTTGTGTTAGCCTCTCCTTCGAAAATCGGCTTCCTGTTCATTTCCGGTAACCAACTTTACAAGGCCTCACAGTACAAAAATTTCATTTTACTGGAGATCTTTCCATTAAATTAAAATATATGCCACAGCAGAATTATGCCCTCTTTGGTTGCTCAACGATTCATTCAAGGGCAAAATATACACATCTTAGCTTGTTTAGAATTCTCACGTGAAAATCTCAAAAGATACGGAGCGATAACTTTGTCACATTTATAGATCAGGCAGATGAATCACATGACGCGTTGAACCACGAATTTTGTCCACTAATTTAACATTAGAGTGCTAATACTAAGTTAAAGTTTCAAACTTTGTCACATTTTGACGTTTCTGTCGTAGTAAGTAAAAGGGTTTTCCTGAAATCTTCCTCCAAGACCTCTCTACTAAAGCGAACGCTGGTAATGGTTGTAATGATGCTCAAAGTTTTGTACCAAATTACAGTCGCGAGGTTATGCTTAACTTCGCCAAGCGAGGAAAAGTTATCATTGTTTTATTAGTTATTTGTTAAAGTTTAAGATTGCATGTCTTATAGATTATCATCTTTAAGATGAGAGATTGTCAATAAAGCGAGACACATATGTGAATAAACCAATAGAACTTCTTAACCCATTAATGCCTACGGCACCCTATACGGGAACATTTACAAAAATCCCTTTCCCTTTTCGTAAAGTTGCAAATTTTTCGGATTTGTGAGATGTAACGTTTGATTATGTAGTTAGTCATTATATTTTAGGATTAAAATTTGATAATGAGTTCCGAGGAAGCACGTGGACGTCTTGAAATTCAAAATGGCGGCAAAACAACAGATTTCTCGAAACCTTGTTTTTATTTGATAGTTTATCACTTTTCACTGATCGGTATCAATGAAAATTTTACGTGATTACTTAGAAACATTATCGAATAAGTATTTGAGCACATTTTTGATTGATATTTAACTTTCATAAAGAAAATATCATCAAAACAGCAATGCACCCTAATAGGGTGCTGTAGGCACGAATGGGGGTGTGTTTTCCGAGATATGGTATAAGCAAAATTTTGCCGTGTGAGTACAGGAAACTATTCATGTGTTTTGAAGTTATACTTATAATAGTAAACTAATAACGAACAACCTATATTTTGGCCAAATTAACCTGTTTTCTTCACGTAATCTAATTAAAAAGTGATTTAAATGAACATTTCGTGTCGTGTATCCACTTATTGATCAGTAACATTTGTAACATCTGTTCTCGCTTTGAGCAGCTCTTGTTGTAAATAGCTATAAGATATAATATATGTATATATATATATAGAGATACTATTAGTATATGAAATACAAATAGCTGTAAGATATATAATATATATAAGATAAGCTATAAGATATATGATTTATATAGTAGTACAACAACAATTAGCAAAAACTTACTATTTAAATATTTTGACAAGTTTTATTTTAAATGTGTGGATTCTGCAATGACTCATATCCTAATCTAAGCAAGGTCTTGGAGGCCAAGATTGTAACTATAGAATCAGATGAATTGAAAGACCAATATTTCTTGATCAAAATTAGCGTATTATTTTTACTAACAAAAATTTAAAATTTAAGAAAGTTAATAAAATGATAATATCGAAGCTGGAATTGAAGTGTTTATTAGTTATATGTTATGCACCTATGTAGTTTCTTGTAGTTTGAAGCCGGTGCACACGTTTGCTGCCACCATTTGCCATCCAAGCCTCATATTTTGCTGAATATTCCGGTTATCTTGACGAAAAATACGGCAGCGTGAATATCTCTATTTTTACTCTATATCTGTGAGGAACATTTTGAAGTCTTAAAATTTAGTATTTGTAGAACCTTTTCATCGTGCGATTCCATCAGGTCATTCGTGGGAAGTTCAACTCCCAACTATTAATTGCTCCTTAAATAGCCGCTCCCTTCCGGTGGCTAGGCATTCCATTTACTTCACTGTCAAGTCTTAGAGTCGCAGCTTGACTACATCTAGCACTCATAGGGTAACCGTGTTCTAATGGTCGTGAACTTGCTTTTTTGAGCTTATGTTCAACATTTTAATTTTCGTCGGGGTCAGCATAGCAGTGCATTGTTCCTTATTGAGATTTCGACCAGCAGGAATGGAGATGCCTGTGCCTGAGTAGAAACAAATTCAATTAGTTTGCACGGGGGAAACTGATGAATATGTCAGGACAAGGGTCTGGGAACGGAGAGGGCATGGATTTTATACCTCCATATTTTGACCACCCATAAATTATCAATCTTGTATGTAAGGTGATTAAAATTCCTCATTTAATTTTCACTCAACACTTAAATACTACGTTTCTTTAACAGACTAGGCTTTCATACAGTGTGAGGTCATGTTTGTCAGTGTCATCCTATCATCCAAAGGCCAAGCCTCATAGCGTGCTAAAGGGGCTTAGCCCCCTAAATTTAACAGCCCCTGAAATTTGTCAAAATTCAAACACCAATAGGTTTTCCTTAAACAGTTGCAATATTACCCCCCCCCCCCCAAAAAATATATATATAGAATAGGCCCCGAAAGCTCAAGTAGCCTTCCCTGTTTAACGGCCTGCCCAAACCACCCTCCCCATTGCCCATTCCATTACCTAGCTCTTTCTTAGCACTGACTACAAATGCCACAGCCTTATTTACCATACGTGCTTAGAATCTTTCACTGCTGACTCTTGTTTTGTTTACTGCAATAAAAGAGTGTTTACGAGACCAATTTTTATATTGATATTTTAACCATATGGAGCCTTTTTAATCAAAATGTAAATAACAGGTTTTTAAACAGGCCCTTATTGCTTAGCAACGCACCTAGATGTTTTAAGATATACCACAGATCTTTGAGCTAGTATTTCGTAGTCTTGAATAGAAATATTTGGTGAATGGAAACTGGGTATCTGTAACCAAGGAAATTTTAATCAGATTTTACTGTTTTGTTATTTGAAGATAGCAAGCTTCAACTCTATGCCAGTATTATGTTGTACGTAAACTATTTATATATGTCTGAAATCAACAAACTTAAATATCGAGGTTGCTTAGCAATTTTTTCAGATCGAATCTTTACACGATGTCTTATATCCTGTTCCTAGCCAAATATATGACTTTACTCTTTCCTATAACAAGGACTGGATCGAGCAACTAAAACAAACAATTGAGGACGTAAAGCCATAGCTGTGGCATGATGGTTCCAAGTCTCTATCGAATAGCTAATTGCTCTTTTGCGCTTCATTGTAGGGGTCTTTTTGAGATCTTTAAAGTGGGTAAAATTGAGTCAAGGGGTACTAGGGAGTCCAACTGCAAATAGCATTGCCCCCTATTTTTTTAACAGTCTGAAGGGCGTAAGTTAGCATGGAATGTAAAAAGCCCCGCGGTAGTAAAAATTTTAACGGCATTTAAGTAAGCACAATCACTTTGAAGTGGATCTAACGTAATTGCAAAATTGTCAAATATTGCTGAGGAAGAGAAGATCTCGCTTTATTTGCGATTTTGGCCATTGTTGTAAATGTTTGCGCCTCAAAATTTTGTTAGCAAAAATTTACCAAAGTATTTCCTCCCGATGTTGCTAAAACATCGTATCTCCAGAAAGTCGTTTCCATCCGTAAATTCGTATTTCTTGAATCCCTGTCATGGAGTGGCAAAAATTTTGCTGACGCAGTAAGAGATTTCGGAGGACTTCGAGCGAATCGGGGATTTCTGGCTCAGAATCACGAAGGAAATGTAGTAACTGGACAAGGGTAAGCGAAACTGATTGTTATTAAAGAGTTTTATTTGACTAGTTCTATTTATTGTTAGGCTTAATTCCCGTAAAAAGACATCAATTTTTGTAAATCGGCAAAAGCGTTTCTTTGGCTGAATTTGTAAACATAAGTTTTATCCTTAGTTTCTGCTAGCGAATATTTTTGTCCGAGAAGGTACTTCAAAAAGATGTCTGTTGTGGGGCCTCCTGTAAATGTATCTGTACTGATGCCCTTATTTATAAGTTTTTGTCGTCCGAAACTAGCAGACAGATGGGCAATATTACGCTGCATTCCTTATTACACAAGTACAGTAGAAACTCCATAACTCGAACTCCTATAAATTAAACTTTGCACGAAATAGCGAAAACTTAAAAGCTTTCTTCGTCGGACACTTCTTAGAGTACAATCGTTAGAATGATCGAAATAAAACGTGTGAAAGAGTATGCCCAACTGAATTTTTAAAATTCATCATTCTGACAATTGTACTTTGTCGAATGCCAGCATAACACCACGTTGCAGTGACATTTTGATTTCAAAGCTTTTTTCCCGCCTCCTTGAAAGTTTGTCTTCTCAGTGAGTGGAGTTCGTATGCAAAATTTTCTCCGTTTACACCGCAATTTCATGTTGTTTTCGATGCCTTTTTGTTGTCAAGAAATATCGAAAGGCAAATGAAAAGATATATGCTTACCTGAGCATATCGCAGATTAAGTTTATGGCTATAGAGGAAATTGAGTTCTGGAGAACTCTGAAACACTAAAAAGCTGCGGTATACTAAATGATTTCGTCTCCGATACGGTCA
>JAAAKM020006971.1:13828766-13837217 GCA_010016025.2 Alatinidae sp. Z8VKAUB7J3 | reverse complement strand
ATCCGAATTTCGACTGTCCGAATCTCGATTAACCAAACCCCGATTGTTCGAACCTCGATTATGTAAACCTCGATTATCCGAACCTCAATTATCCGAACCTTTAGTAGTCGAACCCAATTATTCGAATTTCGAGTATTCAAACCTTGATTGTTTGAACCTCGATTATCCATACTTCGATTACAGAAACTACGATTACTCAACCTTCCATTATACACGCTTAGCTGTCTCGGCATGGGAGTGACTCCAGCATTTTATTCTTAGGCAGATCTTTCATTGTAAAGATAAAAAGTGGTAGCTGCATTTGTGTATTCGTCGTGTGCTTTCTCTTTCAGCTCAAACACTCTTATTGAAGCTTCCGACTTCAATCGATTTTAACCCTTTCCATTTTTATGCTGTTGTGCAGTTTAGCAAGATAATTGGCAGTCCCAATACGTGTTCCTATATAATTAAAACAGACTGAAATTGTTAGCATATGCAGAGAGTACTTATAATGCACGTCTGGTAACACCAGGAAAGTTACGATCTTATTAAAAAGTGTGGAACACGGAAAATGTATTGTAACTATTTGTATTCTCGATTAAGCTGGAAAGAAACGACTAGTTTAGTATGAATGGTCATCTTATAGAGAACAAAAAAGAATCAGGCCTTCATTCAATGGACGCTCTGTACACCATGTACGTGCAACAAATTCACTAGAGTCTCCCCCTCCCCCTATAAGCATGGAGCCAGAGTGTGCTGGCATTGTGCCCCCAGATGATTACGTCCCCCCTCCTCGTCCTTTAGACAAATGTCAAACGCCACATTTTAAAGCGTGGTAGCGTCTTTGTTTCGTAAAAGGCACTTGCACTTTTTTACTTTTTGGCCAACATCTTATTTCAAACATGCGCAGATGCAATTCCTCGGTCACGCTACGAGACATTGTCAACCGAGAGATTTCCTTGGTTAGGAAAGATGGAAGGGAAAAGAGCGCGCGGAAGACAGCGAAGAACATATCTACAGTCTCTTAACCTATGGGCTACCAATTACAATTTAAGTCGCAATGCACTTATTTCCATATCTGTTATGGTAGATTAGCGTGGAGACGCATGATCCCCGACGCCTTTATCAGGTCCGGGATTCAATCAATCAACTTTAACTGTGCAAAGATCATACTTATATTTCGATTAAATAGGTAAGAACTCATCCAGGCCACACCTAACTCTCGGAATAGAAGTTTCAGAGAATTTATTCTGCGAACTAGGGGGCCAAAACCGGCTGGCAAATTTTGACTCAAACAATATCAATCGAACGGAAAAAAAATTGTGTGTAAAGTTTATTAGATGTGTCAATCGCACAAAGAAATGAGAGAATTACAGCCAGATCCTAGTATTTTATACCTGTCTTACGTAGATTCTATTTCATTCTACAAGATATTGTCAGTAAACTTTCAGTAATTGACCAAAACCTACGTCGTTCACAAAAGTCGTGTGTATAGCTGTTGAAAGTGTGAAATTTATGTTCCATTTTGAAAATGGTCACTAGCTAGCAATAATACGAGGGTATGTGCCATTTCATATGAAATAACATTTAAGTTTATGTTAATTGATAAAGTCGGAATAGTGTTACCAACAACAATAGACCCTTCTCAAAAGTTGTTCATAAATTTCAAAGCGAGGCTAACTCGGCAAATTTTTCATCGAGCAATGGCGAAGCTGTGGCAGTGTAACCATGGAGGAATTAGGCTGGAGAGATCGAACCAATGAAAAGACGTGACCAATTTTTAAAATCCATAATGGTAGCACACTTTAGGCAGAAAAAAGCGCGCGAAAGATGAAGCTGTGAAGCTCTGACCGCTGCTTTGCTTTGCTTTGCTTTGCTTTGCTTTGCTTTGCTTTGCTTTGCTTTGATTTGCTTTGCTTTGCTTTGCTTTGATTTGCTTTGCTTTGATTTGCTTTAAAGTTTCAAAGCAGTCACTTTGTGTTGTCACCGTGCTCGTCTGGCTTATCTTGTCGTCTCTTTGTAGGTCTCATGAAGAACAAATTAAACATTTAAATGCCATAATTAAAGCGTTGAAAGAAGCCGCACCAAGTGCTGATTGCAAACAGAAGACACAAGTAAGTACATTCCCTGTATTATTGGATTGAATTAAGAGAGAAGTCACACGCTTTGGCTTTCCTCTCTGTATTATCGGATTGAAAGAGGGGCGAAATCACACGCTTTGACTCACCTCCAAGAGGCATTTTTGCACTGTCAACTACCACGGTAAGATCAAACTTCAAAGCCTTATTCCACCTTCGAACAGGTATTTGTTTGCGCAATTTTTGTGTTTTTGAGTCAGAAAGGTTGAAATTGTGTATCGACATCAGGTGCACAATAGGCTTTTAATGGGCCCATAACCAATTAGTTCGACTCCCTTTTACTTAGACATCATTACACGTGCTTGTAAATCAATTAAACACATTTCCATTCTAACTTCACGAAACGTTGTTGATTGTAATTTTAGTTTATACTAACCATACCACTTGGATATATAGAGCCTTGCCGTTATCATTGCGCTGTAATGGACCAAAAGCCAGCGGGAAAACGGATTCGCAAGGCGCAAGGCGCACGGCGCAAGGCGCAAGGCACGTAGATGAAACATAGTTACTAAACATTATTTGATGAGTTTTTGGCGTATGCTATTATCGTCAAATCATAAATTGCACTTCATCGAGAAGAGAGGATTTGAAATGTTAGTTTTGAAAAGAACACTAGAGAAATAGAAAATATGCCACTGCCGGGGATCGAACCCGTGACCCACGCTTTCGCGGCGTCGGTCGAGCTAATGATGCGACTAGAGGAGTAAAAGTATGTTAACATTGGAAGTCACCTAGCTCAATTAGTGGGGCGCGCGCCGGGAAAGCGTGGGTCACGGGTTCGATCTCCGATGGTGACATATTTTCTATTTCTCTAGTGTTCTTTTCAAAATTACACTTCATATAACACTTGGACAGTATCACACTTGCGCTTGGACAGTATCACACAACGTAACCTTTAAACTAGTGCAGTTGATTGTATACAACATTATACGTCCGTATATATACGGCTATGTACATGGTTGTTTGAAACAACGCTTCTTGCCCTTATCCAATAGAGTCCTTGAGTGTGACGTCACAATTTCACAACTATCAGGCGTTTAATCATATATTGCACTTGTTGCATTCTTCTTGTTGATGTAGATAACCTATCCAAATTTGAGAATGATATCTTGAGCAATAGTCAAGATAAGCCTTTTTGAACCTATTATTATTACTAACAAAACCTTGTTAATTGAACCCAGTTCATAATTTTATGAAATGAGCAAAAGTAACAGTGTTTCTTTAAGGACGTTTAAAAACCCAACCATCCGTTTCTAACTGCGATATTTTATATACGGGCATCTGGTGGCAGGTTTAACATTGTGATGTAGTTAAAATTAGGATTCCTTGAAAAAGTTTTTTTTGTTACGCCGTCACTTCTATTGCTCTGTTCAGTGTAGAGACTCGCAGACTTACCATCATTGATCTGTTTTTCCCACATCTAGGCATTTTTTTCTTCAATACTTGATTATGTAAATACTCTCTGCGAAGGACCAGTAATCCCGTTCGGCCTCATCGATAAGATGGCAAGGTAAGACTGGGTGTATGAGTTAGTTACTTAGTTATTTTGACTTTGTTCTCCAACTTCTAATATTTTCTTCGGTAATTTCTGTGTTGTTTCCAACACTTTCTTTTAAATTTTCCCTGAGAATATGATCTTAGTTTATTGCAGGAAATAGCGAAAACATTATGTACTTAAAAATCTTTTCGTCTTACACTCCTCAGAGTGCAATCGTCAGAATGACCGAAATGAAACACGTGAAAATCTTTATAAAAGAGACAAAAAAGAATTCTTTTTTTTTCACTAGGCCTATTCAATTAATCTTGTTGTAACGGACGCTAATTGGTCCAAAAACACAAGCCATTCAGGTAGTCCACATTTTGATGGACTCCTTCAAAATACAGTTGGGTATACTCATTCACAAGTTTCATTTCGATCATTCTGACGTTAGTTTTCGTGCAATATTCTTGTTTGAATCACATCCAGAGAGGGTAATGTTCTTAGAAATGGATAAACCGGATAATTGACGGCGATATGTATATAATCAGATCAGTTCTTGGTATCACCAGGACTGAAAATGTATAGATTCATGCTATTAAGTGCACTCGCAGCTTGTAACACACATTTTCGTCAATGTATCTGATGCCTTAATTTTACTATGGGCCACTCGCGTAGGTAAGCCCCTGAGGTCGGAGGAGGGCTTATATTCGAAGGATATGATGTCTCGGAAGAGGTAGGCTAGTAGCATGGGGCCAATTTTGGTTCGAAACGTTTATTTATACTTACGGTGTTTCGTACGGTATTCTCAGATATATTTTATATGATTGAACGTGGGTGAGATCAGCCCTTATCTAGTAGTGGGAGCTTGTGTATATATATATATATATATCTTGTTTTCAATGTTTAAGATGCAAATAAGAACTTTCTTCAGAAGAGCAATTGTATTGGCACGTTTTTTAATTAATTTTCTTTCCTTCAGGCCTCTCTTTGAACTTGCCACAACAGTTCCTCATCACGCACAATCATGCATACAAACAAAACTTAGAAAACTTATAAAACAGTTTGGGAGAAAATCACAGTTATCAGGTTAGTACGGGGTATGCATGTAGGATGTTTAAGTATGTAATAGGCCAGCACGGGATGTGAAAGAATGGAATGTGGAAGTGTGGGATATGAAAGTATTCGATGTACAAGTCTGGGGTATGCAAGGATGGGATATGAAAGGATGGGATGTGCAAGGGTGGGATGTGCAAGGGTGGATATGAAAGTATGGGATATGCAAGGATCGGATATGAAAGTATGGGATGTGCAAGGATCGGATATGAAAGTATGGGATGTGCAAGGGTGGGATGTACAAGGATGGGATGTGCACGGATGGAATGTGCAAGTATGGTATATGAAAAAATGGAATTTGCAAGGATGGGATGTGCAAGGGTGAGACGTACAGGGATGGGATGTGCAAGTATGGAATGTGCTAGTAAGGACTGTGCAAGGATGGGATATGAAAAAATAGGATGTGCTAGTACGAGATATGAAAGTATGATCAGCAATGATTTACCGTCGTATCAAACAGTTTGTAAATATTGTAAAGAACTTATAACTAAGGAAACGGCTTAGTTCCCAAGCAGGACTCGGCCTTGGTCTGTAATCAAATGTCCAAACGATGTTTCTTTAAGAGGTTGGACAGTCTGTAGTATATACTCAATGATTGCAAATCATTTCCCCAGAATTCATTCTGTTTTTTATTGTTTCACATTTCAGACTTCAAAGTTTTGTTGCCAAATGTAAAAGAGGTATGTTACGATGTAAGATTGAGTTTTCACTTTATTGCCGTATTCAGTTGATGGAATAGAGTTCGGCAGTTTATACTGCGTAGCTGCTCAAGCAAACTTCTTTATTAAGGTCTGTGAGTCAGACAGCGAAAAGTCGTCCAGGTTTTCAAAGGATTATTGTGAATTGCGCTCGCAGGTTACATTAATTGATAGCCACTAAACAAAGATTATGGTAATAATGGAATGATCTCAGGTTGTGACCTTCCAGTGCGTCATAGGCGATAGTTATCATTCTTTTACTAACCGGTCCTGCACAGTGCAATTAACGAAGCAGAATTTGTTAAAAAGATCATTGGAAGCATTGTCACTCTTAATTTATGTAACTTGCGCGCGCATTTCACAAAGATCATGTAAAAGTATGGACGCCTTTTTGCTGTCTTTTTCGCAGACCCTAACAAAGAAGCGCGTTTGGGTCTGCAACGGAGGCTATTGAAGGTGTTGCTACAATACTGGAAAGGAAACCATCGTTGGGGTAATGGTGCTAACTTATGTAATACTTATTTCGAAGTCCATGGTCCTCTTTCAGTTTGTTTAAGATTAAACAATAAAATTGAAGTTAGTGGTGGGCACTTATCAAATTATGGGGGTGGGGCTTTTGGCAAGGAGTAGTATCTAATGTCATTGATGACTGATTCTTGCCATGACAGTCCAGTAGGCAGTCCTATTGGGAGGTTTTGAGCCTACCTCATGGCTTGCTTTTCAGCCCAGCAGCCTAAATTGAGTGGCGTTGCCCATGGACTGGACATTATTTTGAAAAAATGTTATTTGAGCCGACTGCAATTTTTACATAACCACAATTGCGTTTTCAGTGATCTGACAAAGATGGACCTACGACCAGTGGCGAAGTCAGAGGGCAGGCTAGTCAGGCCCAGCCTGACCTAAATTATCTTTGGAGGAAAGGGGATAGACAAACACATTCCTCGAGTTGGTAAAGATCCTTGGACTCCTGTCTGCAAAAATGTTTTCGAATGTCCAGCAGTTATCTCGTCAAAGACTCCTGATAAGTAGGACATTTGTCAATGTTTAAGCACGTAAATATCATTTGGATCCTTGTACACTCATATTATACATACAGGGACGGGATCAAAGTGGGGGGGGCATGCCCCCAAAGATTTGCCACACTCAATTTTTTCCGTGACCACTTTCCAGCTCTAACAAAATTGAAATTGATTGCGGCAGACATTGTGTCACATTCACAGTAAGATATGCATTATCGACACAAAACACCCCTTTCCACACAGTGACCAAGGTCACCTTAGTTGAATGTGAAAAAATAAATCTGATCCCAGCCTACTTGCCCCCCTCTCCCCCCAATCCGTCTTACCTTCCCCCGTTCCTGACACAAGGATACGAATTGGCCAGAAGGAGCCCCACTCCTGCCTTCTTCTTACGTCTATACCAATCATCTGCATGTCTGTCTGAATAAGGGCCGTGAAAAGCGCCATACAAACTCAAGGATTCGTTTTAACACTAAACAAGATTTCTCAAATTCACAAGGGAAGTAGGCTTTACAAAACATGTCCTTTCTCATCTTGATACATTTTTGAACCTGGCAGGCAAACAATAGCATTGATTCCGTCCAATACTTCAACGGCTCACCGCCAAACAAACAAGACCTCCGTCTTCGCTCTGAGCGTTTCCAGCAAGTGCGCAAACAGAGTGATTTTTTCATGATTGACTCACAGGTCCGACAGATTTCTTCGCCAGAAAGACGACGCGGTAGTCAATCTTATTTGCTGAATAACGGCAGTCGTGTTTACCAAGTCTCAAGTCCGCCTGAGGCTGCCAACATTTATTTATGTTCTATCTACAGTTCTTAATGCCCAGGATCATTTAAGGTTGAAAGCCTTCGTCGATCATCTTTCTTCATTTTTCCAGGAGAATGCCTGCGGATACCGGCGTGTATTAGTTCTCGCCACACACTCCACCGTATTGTTTGAAATCAGCAATGAAGATACCTTTTTGTCTTCTGATTTGAGCAAAATCATCTGCAGCGACGTATGCACGAGTTCTATCTCTTCCCTGGACCCGGTTACTCAAAGGGCATCTTTCGGTCTCTAAGCACCGTTGTAAAACTGTTCGCCTTCCTGGACCTGTTGTGTCTGTTTCACAGCAGACTGGATGTGTTTTCTGTCTAGCGTCGATTGCGCGGAAATCAGATAGATACGGATTCCAAAAAAATCACAGTTTCTTTCTTTAAAAAGTTGCTCGAAATATGTGAAAACAAAGTCAGCGTCCTTCTCGTACGTTTATATTTGGTTAATAAGAATACAATTTTGCTATCTGTGTAACAGAAGCTCTATGAACGCTGAAAAGTACATAAAGTGATGTTTTGCCAGCAGAAATTTATTTGTTACGAACTGTTTTATTTATACGCTTCTTGGTTGCTTCAAAGGCAAGAGTCTTGGGAGGTATATTTAAATTGCAAATGAAGTGCCACGAGCTTAAAATAGTTGCCTTAAAAGTGCTTCAACAAGCCACGAAGTGTTTGAATATAAGGTGAGAATTCTTATCAATTGAGTCTGGAATATCAAGGTCAACACGCTGCCGTGCAGTTTTATTGCTCTGGGGAAAAGAAAGAGTTTGTGTTTATCAACACATTAAAAACGTCCCACACTTGACACTGGGGGCAGACAGGAAATACAAAGGAGGTTGAATGTCTTGTTTATCAAGTCGGTGCACACAAGAAGCAAATTGGATACCTCTTTTTTTGATGTATGAGAAATAGGATGACTGTGACAGTCGAATGGTGGTGTGAAAGTTTACAAGCTACAAACAAACACTTGGTTAATTCATACCGTGAGCAGAAAATCAGGCCTGTCCATCACCGCACGATGGCTTACAAACATGGCTAGACAAAATCATCCATCTCTCCTTTCTTTTGCTGGTCATCAGAAAACACGTGAAGGGGATAAATTCGCTAATGAATAGACTATTGCGGGCCATAAGTCAGCAACATGAAACGGCAATGTCTACCGTGCGCTTGTCGTGCGCGTTTTTGCGAAGTTGAGCCGCCTGCAAA
>JAAAKM020006971.1:13756266-13823766 GCA_010016025.2 Alatinidae sp. Z8VKAUB7J3 | reverse complement strand
GAGAAACCCCAGTCTACCTTAATGGTTGATTTTAAGTTGACGAAGTGCTAACCTATGCTTTCTTGAGATTAAGAAGTTGAGGTATGTTGATTACAATACTTAACAATTAAAACACTAAAGGGAATCCACTCAAACAAAATCACATAAATGGGAAACAAGATGTGCACAGTTTGAAAGATTGAAGCAAGGCAAGAGTAGTTTTATGATCTAATACCCATATAAAAAGTACAGGAGTTATTATTATAACTACTGAAGATAAAGGTTGCAGTCTCTGAAACATGCATGCAGGTTGTGTCAATCTCTCTTGTCTCTGAAGATAAAGAATACGTAGGGCACCCATAGTATACAAAATTCCCGCTTTTGTTTGTTGACCACTTTCTTGTTTCTGTTTTTCTTTGAGGCTGGGGGAAAATTGAACATCCTGGCAGCTCTGTCCCAATTCTGCAGCAAGCAAAACTACCGATTGTAAGGAAAGATACCTGCTCAAAACAAAACTCGGAATCAGGACCAAAGATCACAGATAAAATGGTTTGTGCTGGTTATGGACCAAAAAGTAAAATAAGTGGCTGCCATGGTGATTCTGGTGGGCCTCTTGTCTGTGAGAATGACAACTTTCGTTATGTTTTGGAGGGAGCAGTGTCGTGGGGAAGTACCAAATGTGACACAAAGGACAAATACACTGTTTTCACACGTATCAGCGAATACATAAAGTGGATCGAGGATACGATGAAAAACTAAGTTGCCTTACAGGAATATGTGCCTGTAAGTTTGACCGTAAGCCATTACTCCTTACCAGACTGGTATTGTAAATTATATCCTCAAGAAAAAACATAAGGTAGATTAAGATTGTAATGTTTATAACCTTAGTAAAGGAGCAGTGCATGTTGTCATAGAATCTCCTTTAATGCAGTTGTGTTCTTTTTAAGTCCTTGGCATTATTTTCAATATTTGTGCTTTGCCTAAAAGAAATGATATGGAAATCAAAAACTAATTTGTCGTCTTGAGAAATCTCTTCTACGTTGTCAGACTGTTTGGTCAGAGAAGCGATACAAATTTCCAGATGCCCTCGGGACGGATAACCTTTGCTTCAACCGTCACATACTGTTTCACCTTACATGTAGGTAGGAAATATGTGTTAATACTTGCAAAGTTGATTAGTGGTAAGAATTTGAATATCGAGTTGAGTAACGGATTCATTTTGCTAAACGTTTTCGCCGTAAAATTGATCACAGCAATCGTATGGTGTGAAGCGAGAAAGCTTTTGCGGTGAATTTATTGGAAACGAGAAGACCAAAGCACGTCATAGAATATAACAGTCATGGGAGCGGCACCTTTTCTGCCACTCGTGCTATTGAAAAAGGCGTAAGTTATAGAAGATTTATTTTTGTCGACTGAGTACCGGCTCTTTTTGTTTTGGCATATCGCACTTCACGAGGCCATGTTTTGGGCGTCAGAAGAAAACTTGACAATTTGATTCGGAATGACGATGTTGATGACATTTTCTGGGTGGCCGTTTTCTTGAAAAACGGTTTTAATGTCGCCTAATTCCTCGTCGAGTTTGCTTTTTGAGCAAATGATATGAGCACTGTGAACTAGAGTAGCGATGAGTTTGGTTTTGCGGGTTTTTAGGGCAGAACGAGTCTTAGAGCGTACATTGTCCCGTGAATGAGGTTTTTCTGTGAACACTAGTGAGAACACTGGACCTGTATTTTTGAACAAGAACGTCTAGAAAAAGCAAGGATTCGAAGACTAGGCCTTTGTGTTCAAAAAGACAGGTCCAGTTGGGCGAACACTAAAAAATTCGTTTTACATAATTTGCTGGTGGTGTGCCACGCGTTTTTTTATAGTTAAAATTTTTGACGAGGCACAAAAAAGGTTTACTCGGTTAAAGAATCGCTGGGTGGTTGGACCCCAAAATTCCTCCAATTGATTATGGCCGAGCGGACCATCACCAAAACGTTTCACGTAATACACCAATTTTAAACATGCGAACCCTGGCATGTAACTCAGTAGAGTCCGACCTCAAGAGTCCTTCTGGTCACAGAAGAGATGGAAGGGATACGACTTACAGTACCTTAGAAACTTCCAAAACTTGGGTTAGAAACCATACATTTAAGACGCGCACGTTATAGGGCGGGTGATAGAATTATTGTTCTTCTTGACGACAAAGGGAGAGGGTCTGAGTACTGGCAGTATTTCGTCATAAATGAATGGTTCCCTGTGGGATTCGCGGGATGTCATCAAGAAAGCTTTGGCCACGCATGATGCATGATAAAGTCTACGTGATGGTAACTGTACCAAAATAAACAACTTTCTGAATTTGGAACAAGAGGTAAATACTGCAAAGAACAACGCGTTGTTTCACTAATACTGTCTTTACTTAAAAATAAATAAACATGAACTAGATATATGTGCTTGGATACAATCACAATTAAGTTAGTCTTGGGGCTCATAAGTTTTAGTATCGTGTTATTTGGAAATTACCGTTTTCGAGAATAGACCTAATGATACCTATCAGAACCCCAAACTCCGTGTGTATCTAATGAATGACGATCTAACTAATAATATCTCTCGACGCCAAACTTAAAAACAGATTCCGATTCAAAATGGTGGCGTTAAAAAAAGTGCCAACGTTGCGACTCTAAGGTAAGCATTCTCTCCACGCAATAGAAGCAATGAAACAGTATCCAGATCGTTGTTGACAAGTGATTGTAGTGATGTGTCGTTATCTCTACGATTGTAACAACGTTACTCTAGAAACTGTAAAACGCTACATCACTTTTCGGTGCAATAGCTCATATGCAAAATGAAAAGAGTATTACACGCTCATTAACTATGTCCGTCTGTAGACAAATATCTATACTACGTACATACTCTTGTACACCTTATGTAAAAACTAGCCAGTAAGCAGTCTCCAAATGAATATAGCTTAAAACAGCCCACTATTGGGATTCGTATCAACAAGACTTTTTATCATCGGGGCAATTTATCCCAGTTAGGATAGATGTTCTATTTAAACTCAAGGGATTTGTTGTACCTTAACCGTATCACACACGTAATAGCTTTACATGGACCAGTGTTAAGGTTTACTTCGCAATCTCTCATTTTGACACCCTAATAAGCAGTGGTGCCATTCCCGCAGGGCCCCAAGGTCTACTTTGCACTCCATAAACGAAAATAAACCTATGTAACCGGGATTACCGATCTCTCAGGCAAACACCCTCCAATAGTAAACGGCCTTGTTTGTTCCTATTTCAGAAGGTTTTTGCCAATCCACTTATGAAATACTTTCACGTCAGGCCACTCTATGGTTGTTAGTGATTGGGTTTTTCCCCTATCGCGTGCGTGTGTGAAACTCATTAATCTCGTCATGTCATAGTCATCTTTCAGCAAGACAGTATATTCTTGGACGTCAAAGGACTTTCGATGACAATGACGAAGGAACCTCTGTATGACAACAAGGTAAGGAAATGACTCTGCAAGGCGTTTTCGTTTTTACGCATATTGACAGTATTTCTGATTGGTAGATATTTTAGTAATTTTCCGAGTTATTCCTTTAAGTATACGTATTAGATTATTGTGTAATTAGTTTTGGTTTTGGTTAAGGAGGAGAATTGTAAGATCACGTATGGCATTTTTATAGCAAGAAAAGTAGCTACACGAGATAGTTCACTTTAGAAATCGACTCTTTTTGGGAATGTGTTCAGAGCTATATTGATCCTAGAAACATAACAGTTAATAAACACGATCTTATTGCATATTAATCCCAGAACCTTACTGACACTAATTGCAAGCCTAACATACAGACTCATATCCACATGATGTTGATAAAGGTATCCCGTGATAAATATACCAGAAAGAGAGTCTTGCGTTTTTTGCAATAGACCTCCTTTACGGCATATCAATTGAAGTAGACGAGGATTTTGAAATCCGGCTGCATTTTTTATCATCTCAGTACACTGCAGCTGAGCCTGGTTTTATTGTGTTAATGCATTGCGATGTCTCTTTTTACGTTTATATCGGAAAGGATGTGTGTACAGCTGCTTTGCTTAAGAACATCGACTCTTGGATTTTATCCCTGGACGTGGGGCAACGCCAATATGCCCTTGATGTTTTCAAATTTCATATACCTGAAATTTTCCACTTATTAAAAATGGGTGCACTTAACAAGACCATTTCAAAATTGTGAAAACAAGAATGAACTTCATCTGATAAAACAGGTTTATTGACAGCGTTGAACAAAGCTTAAAATTGCGAAATCCTATGCGACGAAGATGTAGATGGACTCATTTTATTAGCCCGTCTTCCCCTCCTCTTCGTTCCGGATCTTCACGGCATCGGCGACGCATTTTACCACCAAACAGTGACATATATACTGTGCATATGAATACTTGCATTTAGCTTTTGACAAAATTCGAAGAGCCTGCTTCAGTATGACAATAGCCTTACGGTAAACAAGGAACCTATCTTTTAAAATATGTGGGTAGGACTAAAACGTCCAAAAATCCCGTACTCAGCTGAATTTACAATCGATAACGATGAGAACTTTCATATGACAACATTAGTTCGCTGATATTTAGGAATTCATATGCAATTCTTCATCTCAATCTCCTACTGCGCCCTATGAACGTCTTGCAGCTGTGACGGATGTGCTCCCACATCAGCTCTTTCAGAGTTCTGGCGGGCGGGTGTCTGCTCTCCTGGAGCAAACAGAATGTATATGACGATGCGTCCTGTGAGACCAATTTCTGATCACCTCCGTCTTCCTTTGCTCCCCGTTGACATTGGTGCTGGAGACGATGGCTGGGATCCGGAGGCAACAGGTCCCCGTGTTCGCTTCCTTTTCGGTGAAGACACGGATGCATCTGGGGATGAAGCACCTAGTGTTGCCTGAAAGGTAGCCAGTTTCAGGTTAGTTGGGCGAGGTACCGCTGCTAGGAGAGTAAAATCGAATATGAAGACAGTAATTACTTTGAACAGAATAAATTTATGAACGTGACCGACCACTAAATATCACGTGACACAGCTGTACGTCACTTGAAAGACACTTCAAATACACAAACGTATAATTTCTATGTATTAAAATTTGGCGTCGGAAAACAGTTTAACATAGAAGACTGACTAACAACGGAAGACAGCGAAAGGCAGTGCAGTGTTTCGATGCCAAACATTGATAAACTCCTGCTATACCCATTGGACTCGTTTTGAGTCAACCTTCAAATCAACTGTTAATGTTATTCTTATTTTTTACTTGTACACCTCTTTACTGTTCAATAATTAAATTGAGTTCATATCTGTAATGTTCTCGACGTGACAGATGTTCTTATCAATAATAATATTCCAGAGGATCAAGAAATTTAGGAAAAGTATATTTTGTTTCCACAAGTCTATTTGCATGAATTATAACAACAGAACCAATTTTAAAAACAGGTTTTGCAGAACGTGGCCTTTTTCTTTACACAGAGAACATCTCCTCTGTTGATGCTTATTTATCTTTAAAAGTCCAATCACAAGTCCACTCTTTCCTAAGCTTAGCATTTGCACGGTCCTTTTTACTCTTGCACTGCATCATTGCCACTTCCAAACTATACAATAACATAGTCCCCCCCCCCCCCCCCAGGCAGATGGGGGGTCAAGCATTTTCACAAAATTTTGTCTAGGTGGGGGTTGGCTCGAATCCAATTTACAGGTAAGGTTGGCCTCTAAGGTGGGGGTTGATATTTGCAGGTAGGGCTTGTAAACCAGTCTAAATTAAGTTTTGTACACGGTGGTATCCACTCCACATTAAAAGTTGCATTAGCAATTCTGGTTCACCTAACTTAAGAAAAGTTTTATTTTAAGAAGGTGGGTGTTTTTCTTCAAGGAAGAGGCATTGTGAAACCTTTCAAGTTTCTATTTCCATTATTGGTGGGAAGTGGCAATTTGAATATTTGGAAATTTATGCCCACCCAAAAAATTTCTTCCAGGTGGGGGTTAGCCTGTAGAGTTCTAGGTGGGGGTTGTCCAGACCCCTTTGCAAACTATGAATAATATTCTGATGGAGCTCCTTTCCTCTCTTAAAAACGTAGATATCCAATGGATCTGCCAAAGAACTGTGATCTATAATTAAAACTGACTGAAGGTCTCACTCCCAAGAATTAAGGCACCATAATGAAAAATTGGTCTTATCAAACGTTAATGCTAACCCAACTACATTAAAATGCATGGTGTTGTGCATCAATTTATTATATGTTTATAAGACTAATGTTGTTGTTTTGCTTTGGTGTAGCTTTTAGGGCTCATGCTATGTTTTTATGCTCTTACATTATTTAACAAATGTATTTATGCCATACTCTAATTGTATTTTTGTTCATACTTCAGTTTTAGTTTTTATCAAATAAGGTCATACAATGAACCAACTGTTTAAAGTCTGACTGATGGTGATAATGAAGTTAAGAATTGACTGCCAATTGCATAGTCTGGAAGAGTGCTATATCTATTATTTTTGCTGCCTGATTGCTCTTGTCATGCTGCATGGAATTTGTCAGTCTTCCTGCTCAGATTTGAGCAGTATTGATGTTGACATCATATTCCACAAGCTGATAGAATGTGTATGATGGCACTCCTACATCTTTGCAACTGGACTCATGGTTTCTCAGAACTACATATGGAATCTCCACAGAAGGTTAAAGCTGCATAACCACTTGAGGCATCATCAGGCAGTGCTTCACAGGGCAGCTTATCCCATTATGACCAGTGATCGTTGTAGGTCATGCATGGTGCTTTTGTTTGAGACATCGCTGCCAACATAGATGATGTAATTAACTTCTTCTATAAGGCATTGATGTTATTCAATCGCTATGATTATGCATTAGAGGAAATGTAGATCAACTTGGGTATGATGTTTGCCTCAAGATGTACAAATTTCTAAATCATAGTAGTTTTTTCATCAGACCAAACTAATAAAGAAAGGAATACTTTTGAAAATTGAAGGTTTTGAAATTCCATCGTCTTGTTTACAAATGGATTAAAATGATCTTGACCACACAAAGAACAAGAATCTTATGCCTCCCCTCTATGATAAGTAATTCATGTCACACAAAAATGTAGTACACAACTCTTACAATCGCCAAATGAATACCTATATATTTACATTGTATGTGCATTTTGCAGCGGCCCCTGACACAATTACTAATTATGGTTACAACAGACCACAGTAGTAAAGTGGTAACAGTCATTAACTTAATATCAAGTAGAATGTTGTCATCCCAATCTCTCTGAAAGGCATCATAGTTTATATCCATTAATGTTTTTATAGTTTTATTCTCCAATTCTTTTGTTAGAAATGGATGCCTTTTAAAGATATAGATAAACCTTTTCCTTCACTGTTTTTCAATGCCACTTCAAATAAAAACCCACACTGCTACTTCTCCTTTTTTGTTGTCTAAACATGTCAAGAGCTCGTAAAGCTTAAACTCTTCTGCAACTAATATTTTTAACATCAGTAAACAATGTCCGAAACACATTGGGAGAAGAAGGCTTCTGTAGACTCTCTTCCTGGAATTTGCTGGTCCTTCCTATTAACATGAAAGATACTCTTTAAATATGGATGTTACTTTGGCACATCTCAACAATATACTTTATGTATAGATGTTGCGTACGCGCTAGCAAAACAGCACTTGGTGATACGAAATAATGACAACGAGATACTTTTCCTTTTTATCGTAATTTCAGCATCCGCTGTGGCCCCCTAAACTGTAGTTCAAAATATGTGGTATACATTCTACGTTGCAAAGTGTGCAATATTTTATGTGGGTAGCACAACCACTCAATTTCGTACACGCTTTAACAACTATAAATCACAGTTTCGTAGTTTTCTTAAAAGTCAAGACGGGGAAAGAAAATGTGTACCCCAGAGGGGGCTGTTTGAACATTTTATACAATCCGGTCACCGTGTATTGACGTAAATGCCGAGTTATGCAAGTGATATGTAGAAGTGTTGCTACAAAAGTGTTGCTACAAAATCAATGCTAGCTTGATATACAAAACCACCATTCTACATTTTTTAAATAAGCTTAACACTTAAAAGCATAAGCAGGCTCAGATTGCTGAAAAAATAAGCATACTCTAAGTGTGTTGCCCAGCCTGTTTTCTGAGCAGTGGCATTCTCGTAATTGTGCCAAAATGGGGGGCCGATGATTCACTTGCAATGCTTTCATTGTTGAGAGTGGGGAGAGTCCTGCATATGGTTCAAATGTTGGATTACTTTTCATGTTTACGCTCATAAGCGTTATGCTTGTAAAACAAGTTCAAGACTTAAAGATGCGACATGCCAAAACCCCCTTAGTGAACAATAGCCTTTGTAGCTAAGTTAGTAGAGTAGCAGTTTGCTACACCCTGGACTCTTCATTCGAGTTGAATTTTTTGGATTCGAATTTGACCTAAAATAAGCATATGATAAGCATATTTTGAGCCTGGAATGGAGCCTTATTTAAGCATACTCGAGACTGTCTCGGAAAAATTATATGCTTAGAAAAAGAGGATGTATGCAATATATGGCTGATAGTGTCAATAGTGATCTAGTTTTGCGTGGTTGAAGAGATACCATTTCACTGCATGGATTTTGCAGTCACTATCAACAACTCTTTAACACCAGGTAGTGATGTGCGGAGTGAAAAGTTAGTAACACCCTATGTATAGTTATAAAATTAAATATAAGACAACTCAATGGTATGATGTTTAACAAATTTCCTTTGTCGCCTCGCTATGATAAGCACACCTTTTTCTTCTTTGGAAATGTAAAGAATGGTCCTTCAGAGACCCTCCGCATTGAGTATTTTTAATGAATACAGAAGTTAATAACCCGATAATATATATAAAAAACCGACACGTGTTTATTCAACACCAAAGTATATTAAAAAACGATGCGTACAATGCTGTACCAGTTTGCTTCTTTGCCAAGCATTGTGCTGGAATGTTATTCCCTCCAAAATATAATGTCGGATCCATTATCATACATAGGAGAGAGCTTCACATCCTTATTAGCTTTTTGAATACTACATGTTTGTTAGCTTTGTAAGCATGACCTTAATAATCACATTTATGCACAATTTAGAGTCCAAGTATGCGTAAGCTAAGGATAATGCTGCGCCTGATTATTTTTAACCACGTTATACCCTTCCCAATTTCTTGTCTGAAAAGTGATCAACCGTGCATCGACAACAGATCTGCTATTTGACCTTCGGCACACGTTTTGGGATGCATTTAACGCCTTGGAAGCAGACAGTTTTGTCATGTAAAAAATTTTCTATGGAAGTGACAGAGAATTTGGACAACAAATTCTTGTAGACCAATTCAACATGTAGGGAAGGCTCTAACGCAAAGATACTTTATGCTGGAAGGCAATCACGCAGCTCAGCTTTGGTTACAGTACTGTCATGATGATTAGTACTTGGTTGTTTGTAATTCGGAAACTGCTAAGGGAGAAGGAGGAAAAAATGGAGTAGCCATGAACACCTACTCGCAAAACAAACAAAAAACCCACACACCTATCCATATTAAAAAGCCCGACGAGGAGAAAAGACAGATTACCAAAAATGCCAAGACAGGGATATCTCGGATAATGAAGATCCGTCAATCCGAACCGCCGCAGTTGCGTCGGCGTGTGCAATGTCGAGTAGTGAATTATCAAGTCAAAGTTTTGGGAATAGAAGAATGAAAGTTATCGATTAAAGCCGAATTTCCAAGTCAATCTGCGAACTGATCAGTCAAGAAAGAACTATCTCTAACCGAACTGATTTAGCCGAAAGTCTTGCAGGAAAAATGTTACATTGTATGTTTTACTTCAATTATAATGTATTATAATTTGATTGGGATCTTAATAAGGAAAATGACAAACTTGCTTAATTATAAGGGGATCAAATAAAGTAGTGGGCATATTTTTCAAAACTTTATTGTAATACAGCATGATAAGCGATCTTCCTAGGGGATTGTACGACTATACCCAAACTGCGAGAGTGGGAATTATGTATCTTTATATTCACTCACACGCTCATTCTGAATTTTTCCCTGTATGATTTTGAGCTGCCAAGTAGAATAGTTTATGATGTTAAACATTAAAATAAACGTGAAAAATGTACACGATTTCAGGGTAGTCTTGGCCCTACGGATCTACAGCACAAATAATTAACTAAGGTTGAGTTTCTTTGCCTACAGTGGTGCCGTGGCGGACAGGGAGCAGGAGTCACTCCCCCTCCCTTGCAAAAATCGATAGATCATAAGGTCCATTTTATTATCAATGAGAGGTTCTGCTAACATGAGATCAGTTTTTTGACATTTTACCAATTTTGGATTGCACAAAAGTGGAACAAGTCGCTATTTTTCTACTTACCCCCTCCCACGTCGAAAAAAATATGGAGACGCCTTTGTGCAGTAGCTAAGTTTTCAAGAACGTCATTGGAAGCCACAATAAAAAGTGATGAAAAATTTCAACAATTCAATAATGCGACCGCATCCCCTACCATCGGAGATGGCAGAACACACTTATAAAATTTTGTAAATGTGTTTATGCTTGAAAACATGAACGAATAACATATTTTGCGCAAAGAAATTTAAACTCAGTTATGTTTTTAGTATCACTAATATATTAGTTAACATGCGTGTAAAAAGTAATAATCAGGTTCATAGCCAGTCACGCTTATGACAGGAACGAAGAGCTATCATGGGGCGATTTATTAGTTAATCAAATGTTACAATTTTTAAGTTACTGGTAAGTATTGCTATTGTGCGTTGCTTATGATAATTTAAGGGAGTATTGTATCAAAAAATGGTTAATCATAAAATCGAAAAAGTACTTAGCAACATTTTAACAAGGTGTGGGCAACGTTTCATTAGAGAGGATATACCCCTTATACCCTCGTTAGCTTAGGGTTTGGTGATAATCGGATTCAAATATTTGCGAAACGAACCTTCTTGGTTTTTGAAGCAAATAGAAATTGAGTGTCTTGGTAAGGGATGTGGACAGATATTTTGAGGTTGAGTGGGGATGGCAAACAGTTGTTCATGGACCAACGCCATTTTAAAAATGATGCTTGATGTTAAATTTACAAATAAAGTGCAGGAGACGAAAGTTTTACAATTACCATCGGCATAGGTAAGACAAAAAGCTTATAAATATAACATTAGTTTACGAAGTTTTTTTGTTTTAAATATTTTCGCTAGTTTGCTGCCTCAGTGGTGTCTGTCATGTCTCGTTCATACTAGCTTGCACTCAAGCTTGCCACTCAGAATTGTTATTACAGGTTAAGCAGAATTTAAGATAGATCTTTATGAAAAGTGTGGGTTTCCCCCCCCGATTCCCTCGCAGTCACGCCATAAGTCTTCCTTGTCGTCCACCAGGTCACCAACCTCCTTCAACCTTCCTATGCATCCTAAATGGTGTAAAAAAAAGGCTGAAACTTGAGCTGCTCTCACTGAATACTCCAGTGATTAAAGGTACTTGTGCACGGTCATCATCACGTGAGTGGTCAAGTCAACAACCTCGGCGGCACCATTTCATCTTAATTGAGCTTCCAGGCCAGGGTTGAATAGAAGGACCATGGTTGCAGGGGTTTTGGCAGTTACCTTATGTACATAATCCTTATGAACTGCAAACTTTTACGTACCTTAAAATTGTTATGCATGTGATACGAAGTTTTGTTAATTACTTAATATTTACGACAATATATCCCCTCGAACATTTCTTCAAAATTTTGGAAAATACTGTCAAAAATTCAAACTACATGTTCAAATTCAGCCGGCGGCTTCGTCACGTCGTGGGAAGATTCTCTTCGTTAAGTTTTTAATCCTCGTTTTCGTGTTAGTCCATGCTGGCGATTGTGTAATAATAATGTGACTCGCTGGAACAGCCTGAGTTTCCCTTCTGCAAACTTACTATTCTGTGGTGTTACGAGCAGCCAGAAGTGTGGTACCCATGTCATTTTCTATATTGTGTCACCAAGTTTATTGGCTCATCGAGAGCTAACGACTTTCTAATATTGGATCATTTAAACTATGATGACCAGTTTAGTCGCAGGGTTCATAAGATAGTGAATTTTACGACCGGATTTACCGGAGTTGCATATCTGCTTTGTAGATTGACACTAAAATCTTATCAAGGTCTTATCAAGATGGTAGCACCACTATTCGGAACAGCACCCACCTTGAGAAACGCTTCTGTATGGGATACACTTACAATATGGCAACCAAACCCTTAAAGAGCTATGATACCGCAGATTTCTTACCTTTTTTAAAAGTGCCTTTATATGAAGTTTTAATTGTTAGGGAAATAAAAAAATCGCTAAGACCAGTCGCCTCGTGTCTTTTTTGTTAGAAATTGAGTAACTCAAGTTTCCCATTTAAGTGTTACTATGCCCTCGTGTCCAAATAATTCTTTTCTGCTTGACGTTGAAATGAAGCACATTGTCACCTTGATAGGGTTATCAATTGAGATATTTCGGAAAACCGTTATGGATACTCATCTGTGTCCCTCGACATTGACTGTTCAAATAATAATAAACTCCTTAATTTTTACTTTTACGTATTAGGTTTATCTGCCAAATACTAAAGCCCGCATAATCATCAATACGCAGGCTGATACTAAATCCTTGATAATCATCAATATCCAGCTGGATAGACTATTGGGTGCACACCTACATTTAGTGTCAGCCTGCAGTGGCGAAGTCAGAACGCAGGCTAGTGAGGCCCAGCCTGACCTAAAAATTACAACCAAAATTTAGTAATAGGGTCTTCCCAGTGCCCCTCCTTCCAATTAACCTTTTCGGTGTCACAATAATAACGTTAAGGCCACCCAAACCCAATACAAACACACGTACACATTTTCTTGAACACATCGAAGATCATTACTATGGCTCTCTACCAAGTAGTTTGATGTTCTCGTAGCCTTTGGAGAAGGGTCATGCTCTCCCACATTCGGCCAGACAAACGTCACGGATTCGAGCCGATTTAGCGGTATGATTTTCTGATGGAGGAGGCAGTAGCCTTTGTTCCATGCCGTCTCCTCAGGCCTAATTAAATACGCCTGCCTTACGTAAGAGATAAGGACAATCGTTTTACGAACGGGGGACTACACTGTAATGATCTTGTTTTACTTTTTCAGCGAAATAATATCTTGTAAGCCAAACGCTATCTTGGAAAATGAAATGTATTGACCCCCGTCTACTACTTCACTACTTTCACGTTCCACTGTTCATCATCCAATCAAAATCCATCAACACCTTCACACAAAAATAAAATAATCTGACCATTCCATCAACTTAAAATACTCTTTGTTAATTGATTTTTAGGGAGTTATCTCCCAAATGCAAGTACAGAAAAGAACGTCTTGCGAATGAATGTAGGTAAAAATCCCTAAAGAAAAAATCCTTACGGAAAAAAATCCCTAAGGAAAAAATCCCTAATGGAAATAATCCACTTCGGAAAATATCCCTAAAGAAAAATCCCTAATGGAATATATCTGCCGTCGAAAAGTCCCCAAGGAAATATTCCCTCCTAGCAAAAATCCCTACAGAAAGGATCCCTCTTGGAAAAAATCCCTAAGCAAAAATATCCCTAAAGAAAAAATCTCTACAGTAAAATTGCATGCTCTGGTTACTAGGTACTAATCCACTGAAGGTAAAAATTCACCTAAAGGAAGTGAGTCTTTGTTTTTTAATTGTTGCCACATTTTAATTACTTTTTTTCAAAAAAGCTTTAATGATCGGGCTGCTCTGCTGCAAAATTTATTTTCTTAGTTCACAATAGTGACTGTAGGAATTTTTGCCTACATTTTTCAAATGGCAAACCGATAGCAAATTTAAAAATATGACTGAATGTATTACATATGTAACAACTGCGACAACTTAATGCTTAGAGTATACATTGAATACGAACAGAAAAGAAACAAGAAGTAGAACCAGGAATATATACCGAAGTAATTGGATTCTTGGATTGATGTTGTTGCGTTAGCACCTTTCAGGTTTTCGAATAACAAGAACTTTCTAAAAATGCGAGGTAGTGATCCGTGTTTTATAGATGACATACAAGTTCCTGTTGCGGGGATTGATGATTTGTAAATTGTACACTGCTCTGATAATGCAAATACAGCATATCATACAAGATAGTGGTACTCGTACTATTGTGTGAAATGGTAATTGGCCTATCTCACAGCATTGCGGTCAAAAATGCATGACCCATCTTAACTATTATACCTGCCTTCATGAACTACGTCTAACTTGTTACCCTATTAGAAAGTAGCCTCCCTTAGGACAAGCTCCACTACTTATTAGGGATCGAGCCAACCCTAGAGAAGCATCTCACGCAAGCAATCTTGCCAGTTATTCTTAACTTAGCACCCTTAAAAACAGTTATCATGTTGCACCAACCAACATATTATGTAGTATGTTTACAAACGAAAGCTTCTCGTGCCTTTAAAAGATGTTCATGTTTAGGAGGATTTTTACCTAGCGATGACACTCGTGGATTTTGTCCTTAGGGTTTTTTCCTAGGGGAATATTTTCCTTAGGGATCTTTTCCATTATGGGTTTTTTCTTTAGGGATTTTCTCCTATGTGGATATTTTCTTGGGGGGTCTTTTCCATGGTGGATTTTTGCTTTAGAGATTTCTTCCTTGGGATATTTTCCTTAGGGATATCTCCCGAGGTGGATTTTTTCCGTAGGGATTTTTCTTTAGGGATTTTACCGGATACCCTTGCCAATGCATATTAGTGGGAATGAACTTCTAGCAATCAGTAGGCCGACTGTGTAAATGACCTTTTTGTAAGGGGATTGCATCAAGTAGGGGATTACATCAAGTACATCACAGACCCGTAGGTAGCCAAGCCAAATGGGGGTTTAATGAGCTATCAGGGAAAAGGCAATACAAATTTTTTATGGAGCTTGAAAATTACGATGAAGTATTATGATTACCATTGTAAGCCACGTATGATGATGTAAGAGAACATTAATATTGTAAGTTTGGTTTACTATAACCGACGTCATTAAGGCATTGACTTTATATATATTTAACCTGAAAAGTTCTTTAGCAATATCTCAACAGGAGGCAAAATTATATTATGTGAGCATGGCCCACTAATACCCCAACAACAGCTTAACTGAACATGTTCCAGAATCAGTCGCTCGCAGACTTGTCCCGGTACTGCAAGATGGTACAGTTACTCAAGCAGTAGCCAAAGTAACAGAGTGTTGGGGAGCTTCTAAAGGTGTATGGATACCATCGAAATCCCATGTAAATATATATTGCATCGAATGAGAAAAGACAAAATTAAAGTTCACAAATATTTTATGCAAAAATAATTCAATTGACAGCTTCTTTATTAGTGTGTTTATTAGTATTACTTGTGCTTAGTTTACACACTTCCTCTAGTTTCTTAATACACGAAGTAAATCCTAAAAGTAAGACCTGGTCTTAGATTTGGGGAGGCTTAGATTTGGGGGTTTGGGGCTTATTATCAGGGGGACTTATACTCAAGATTTTATGGTATATCATTGCACATATCATCTTTCAAAATGAGCAGATTAAAGTAACAAATTTTACTCAAGTCATTTAAGCTTATCACTTTTAAAGCTTAGAGATTTGATAGTAACCATGATATTCAGTCACTGCATGCTTCAGTGTGTGTGGTGATGAATGATTTGTGAATAGTGGATAATAGGATTCTTGAGTGTATCAAGCTAAAATGGGTACACACTATGGGCAAAGATACTGACATATCCCCATGGTGCTGAAGAAAGTAAGCTGAACAGTCTAGTAATTTTGTCAGGCAAGTGGCAAGGGAACAGTGGCTTCAGGAGTCAGTGATTAAGAGATGTATCAAGCAGAGGCACAGGCAACAAAAGAGCTGTCACAATGATAGTGGCCAAAGAAAGTTCAAAATGTGCCATCAAAACAACTGAGTGATCAACTCTTGTTAGTGAGTATGCAGGGAAACCCGATGGGCATACTTATCAGCATAGTGCATACATATATGACAACATGTGAGTATGAAGAAGAGGTAATAGCAGTCAGAGAGCAAAAAAAAGCATCATAAATATCTTGCTTGGAGACTGGAATGCTGTTGCTGGGGAGGAAAGTGCTGGAAAGATAGTAGGGGCATTTGGATGGGAGAAAAGAGATAAGAGAGGTGAGTAGCTCATAAAATTCTGTGCAAGAAAGACACTAATGGTAGAAAAACAATTGATTCAAACACCAAAAAGGACAAAATACATCTTGATATAATCAGATGATAGAGATATACACTGGATTATATACATTCTTGTCAGAACAAGGTACAAGCCAGAGTAAAGATCAAGCAAATGAAACATGGAAAGAAATTACTCAGATGGAACTGTGAGAAACTAGCAGAGCAAGAAGTCATGAAGGGCAAAGAAAAGGTTTATAAAGCAGTCAAAAAATTTGAAGGCCAAAAGGCATCTGTGGAAGTATCATGGAAAAGGCTTGCGGAGAAAATTGGAGAGGGAAAAGCAGCATAAATAAGATTGAGCAATAATTATAATCTAACATGAACAACTGATGCAGCTAAAGAAATGGTTACAAGTGCAGTGTAATGACATGTTAAAACATTACAGAGGCAGCAATGACCTAGCATTTGACCAAGTGAAATCACTGTAGGTTTGAAAGGGCAAGCAGACATGAGAAGACAACGGAATCATTTGTCACAGATGTGAACCACTAAGAGTTCCCGAAGACATCAGCATGGAGAAGGTACATTGGCCAACCCTATGAAAAATTTATAAGCCAGAAAGATAAACTTTAGAAAGAGATTGAGGTTGACAGAGACAGACTATAGCCACCTGTTCTGAAGATAGAACTAGAGTCAGCAAATCAATAGCTAAAAACTGGGATAGGTGCTGAGGCAGATGATGTCCCTCCAGAATTCCTCAAGGAACTAGGTCCAAAGGTAACAAGGATGCTGACTGAAATGAGCTTGGAGTTTAACAGCATAGGTAAGTGGCCACATGCTTTTGTCCAAGGAGTATTATTGCCACTCAAGAAAGAACTGAATCCCCTGAAATGTAAGGAGTACTGGGTAAAAACATAAACAAAATCAACAGTGTTTAAACCATATATAATATAGATTAATTAAGCATCATCATTAAGTGTCCAGACATACCTTGCTTAGCTGTATTATGGTCCTGCCGTTCTTTTGTTAATGTCCCTTCTAACTTTGCTCTGTGCTCATACACAACTTTAAAAAAGAAAATGTTGCAATTACATATAGTTGCAATTATATATAATTCTCAAAGAGTGGAGCATTACCACAATAGCTTGCAATTTAACGGCACTGACGGGATCCCTGAAAGTCAGGGAGAGTACAAATCTGGTAAGATTTGCGGAAAGGGACATGTAACTTATTTTTGGAGTTACCCATCTAACAATATGACTGAGCCAGCTAACAATATGACTGAGAAAACAAGAAAGGCTTACAAATCCTGATCATACAAGATTGCGCTTTACTTTAGAATCTTTGCTTTAAAGAATTACAATGTACTTAAACAGGCCTAATGATTGTAGTCCAAAGGTAAGGTTTTTGACTCCGGGACAAATGAATCCAAATGGATGATTAACAACAGAATGGAACTTTCAGCCTTTGCTCTTGAAGGTCTCTGTTTCACACGACAACTACTTGCGTTTGAGGGCAATTTTTCAGTAAGTAATAATGTCCTGACAACTATTCAAGAAACTATTCATCAATCCCATGATGAATAAATTAGCTTACATATAAATGGATGTAATGCTTTTTTCAATGATAAGAGTGACAAATAAATGTGGCTCCAAATGTACATTTATATTTTGGACAAGGTGTTTCAATTCACTCCTATCATATTCTATTCGTCGCCAAAACTTAGCTCACTTTACTGAAAATGATTTGTAAATTTCCGCAAAGAACCATTATCTAATCATAGGCCTACTTAATCAAATAATAGATCGCTTCTACTTTTGCAAGTTTATAGCTGTTCGTTCGAGTTCCGGGAAACTATTTGGTAGACAGCGCAAGACTGGGAATGACAATCATTTCACTGATGCATAGAGTTGATTTGATGAAGAGATTTCGACTACTACGTCAGCAGTCTTTAGTAAGAAAATTAAGGCGCTGCTTTACAAATTTATTTGCATAAAGACATGTAAACTTATAACAATGTTCGTGTTTCCCTTGTATTCCACATTCTAAAAAGAACAGTCCATCAAGGAAATTGCATCGATCACAGGGAGAACTCTCTCTTTCTCTTTTCAGCATGTCATAAGAAAACGTAAGTCAGTAATTAAGGATAACAGATCATAAAACAGAAATTATTCATTCCCCTATGTGATAGCTAATTAGATTTTCTTCGTAGGCAATGGGTTGTCAATCCCTCATCTCACCCCTTACTTGTGTGTGCGTATGCTTTTACCTCCTCACATTTCAAGTTTTGTGCATAATTCTTTTAACTGAGCTTGTCACTAGTAGTGCCTTACATTGCACGAGGCAGAAAACAGCCGTCTCATGACTCCGAAAGTAATTGGCAAGAAACAACTCAGGGCCGGCGACATTCTCAAGTCAAGGATGGGGCCGTATGCAAAGTGTCACTTCTCAATGCAATTTCTATGTTTGGAGACAAAAGCATTTGACGCAAACTATTCTAGCCTGCACTGATTCCTACCACCTCGTTGCTAGTCAATTACATATTGTCGATGTTCGTTGGCCTCTGTAATTTTAATGAATCATAGAACTTAGGACTCTTAATATGGTGAATATATTACAAGTAATACCAATGCTCATATTTGACAGACATTGTTAATCTGTAAACTAAATTCCAAATGAATTTGTGATAATATATAAGCGTTTTCTAGCTGTAGGTCATCTTGAATCTTATCAACCGGCTTTTGCTTTTCAAGAGAGCAGAGAACAGCTTCTCTTATGTGCATTCGGGGAGGCATCAGAGGACAAATTAGCCAGAGAGGGGGAAAGGAAGGTCCCTCACTAGTCGACAATCTCATTATAATGCTCAAAACATATCTACAGGGTATAAAACTCTGACTAACAAGCCAAAAAGGCCTTCGACAACAAAGTGACTTGGTAACAATCTTAGAGAATCGTACATTCTATGCGGACAGGCTGATTTCTAGGGAAAAGTAAGATCTTTTTAGGGCTGCCCCTCCATGATGAAATTCATAGTGTCCATTATTGGTGCTAAACCAAGACAATGATTGCAAAAGTCGATTCCTTAACATAGTGCCATATACAGTACTTTTCAATTTTGATCTGTTCTATCAGAACCAGTCTATTGTAACAATGTCTACCTGGAATACAACTAGTAAGTCATGTCAAAAGATCCAAACGCAAGGTCAACCCTCAATCCTGTTGTTTAATGAAATAGGCACGTGAGTGATCTCTGTGAGCCAATGAACATCTATGCAAGCAAATAACATCATACGTTTTGTAGATTTGCGTCATCTGATTCTGTCATCTGTAATATTTCATCAAGCAAAGTGCAAACTGAATCCAGGCTGGAAACCACTAACAGCAATACTCTTGTCATTCTTTGGTTTGGCATAAAATATGAGACAGATGAATGTAACGCACGTGTTCATTGGTTGAATGTTCGGGATAAGAAGAATATTATCTTCTTCGTTTGATTGTATATACTTTCCGACGACTTTTGCTTTGGCATATGTCAATCAAATTTTAACTTTCACAGCCAAGTAGTAGCGTTCGCATGCAAGAAAACATACCTTTAACATGCCAGACGCTTATCTGGCAACGGATTTTACTCGTATGTGAACAAGGCTTTAAAGAAATTTGGCAGATAAGTAAAAGATGTCAGATAAAATTAAAGCTACTAATGGAAAGGGGTCAACGGTTTGTAGTCCTGTCCGTGAAATCGTTCATTAACCCTATTAACGGTGGGGGAGGGGGAGGGGGGACTAGAGGCGCTTTCGCGAAGGAAAAAGTCATAACTTCTTAACCACTTACGTTCTCGTATTGTAATTTGTAACTTTTCCTGAAATTCATAAATTTCTTTTAAAAAATTGTGTTTGAATTCATCGGCGACATTCTTTGAATACTACATATGGTAAAAGTTATTTTTCTATATTTTTGTACATTATTTGTCGTGATTTTAATATTAACGTTTTAGAAGAGGGTAGACTACACATTGCATCAAATATTTTTAATTTGCATATTAATAACCAAAGTCTAACAGGAAGTAATGTGTTGAAACAGGAAGTGATTTGCCAAAACCAGGAAACAGGTCACATATATGGATCACAGAGGCATTATTTAATTATCATTGTTCGCTTTCAACTTTTGTCCTAATCGAGAACAGCTGAAAGAATGCTTATGGCCAACACTGATTATTCCTTTGACCTTGGTGATCCATCTTTCTCGGCTGTGGTGCGATATTTAGTCAAATGCAGTTTTATACATTTCTGGTTTTGAAGTATTAAAAAGCGTTATATCCACAGTGGTTGGCGCTGCAGTTATACTTGGTGTCATCTACAGACAAATCTCCTAATTTTCAGAATATTCGATTTTTTAAATTTTCATGTTTTCGCAAAAATAAACAAAAATTTGAAGTTTTGACGCAACCTTCTATCCAACGAATAGTTGAGAAAGATTGCCAGAATAACTTAGATAGGAACCTTTTCATCTTTCAAAAGATATGCCAAGTTCAAAGATCTAATGGCACCTGTTGCAATTAACATAGAAATCGAATTGTGTCAAAGCTGTACTCTATGAAAGACACATTCTTCTTAGTTCTTTTTCATATATATTCTGATCAATTCCAACGTAAAGACTATACTCTAAAGATTCTAATACTCCATCATATTCTGCTACTCGGCTCATTCTATACACAACTCTGACCCTCAGGTCAAAAGCAATACCAATTTGTTCTAACATGGGCGTGACTTCAACTACATCACTCATGCCCAGACTACTTCCAGAACAGCACCCAAGAAATACAAAGCTCACATTTACATTCATCTAAAACATATCCATCGCATGCAATCTGGGCAACTCCACAGAATTCAGATGTAAAAACGGAGAAAGAATGTTTCTTGTTATCATATTTCTCCATGGGCAAAAGTAAGCATACATTTGAAAAGCACAGTGAGGAATGTATGACATAAATTAACAAGTACTCTTTTATGCATAATAGTAGGGAGGTCGTATTGCAGTTTTCGAAATTTTTCACTCCCCATAGCATTTTATGATGACTCCCCATCCCCAAAATGTGAAAGTAGGACCTAGCCCCCATTTTACTATCAAACCTGCCATATTAGGCTTTTTACAATTTATCATGAAACAAAATTTCTTTGGTGCCAAATACATTCCTTCTGAGAACATAAACTAACAATGAAAATGTCCAAATCAAATTGTCACTCATCGTTGAAAATATCCAAAGCATGTTTTACCGAAAGAAACAAAACTGTTCAACTCAGAATTCGAACGTCTTATTCGAATTTACTATCACACCATAAAATTGCAGTGCAGGGTTTTCTGTGCAGGGTCCCCCCCACCCACACCCTTTTTGAGGATTTATTTATGATTTTTCCTGTGGGTCATTTCATAATGACCCCCACTCTATTGAAATATAGAAAATGCCCACCCCCTGCTTATTTGACCCCACAATTAAGAACAAAAGAGTAAAAGAGAATAATTAACTGTGCCATGGTGATATTCTAACCCCTCTCCCCTCTTCACACTCATACTCGCTCACACACATATATACACACAAACACAACATATAAACATACAATTAATTGGCTTATTTCTCAGGGACAATTACATTTGTCATGCCCTTGTTGCATAAACAATAACGATAACAGCAAGCTTAGCTTGACCTCTTTTCTTCCAATTTGCTGACGGGACACAACAAGTTAAAAATAACGCTAAGCCATTACAATAGGGGAAGCGTCGACAAGACATAACAAGAGGTCCTCCTGCGACATCTGCACAATACATTTCAGTCTAATAAAAGTTTTCAACGATTTCAAAGCGCTAAAATGTTCAACAAATCATTTTCCCCTAACGACTTCAGTATTTTGCTGACCAAATCATGATTTCTCCCTTCCCTTTGTTCATGTTTAATTAACTTGTTGTTCATGGTTAGCAAAGTGGGGGATTCCCCTAACAGCAGCACATGGTCAAGTCTGAGCAAGTCTGCGAAACCCCTTGCTTCATCCAGGGCAGTACCTTATCGGACAAAACTTCGTCGGACAAAAGTAACGAATATTTTGTCGGACGAAAAATATTTCCCATTTTTTAAGTGTGAATGTTAAAGGGCCTCATTCGAGTATTTCGCTATAAAGTTTACAAAAAAGCCTTCATGAAATGCAAATAACTTTGATATGATTATAACTGCTCACAGTTGAAAAACGAATTATTAAGAGGCCAAGCGCAACAGGCAAAATTTTGAATAAAGTGCTTCGGATGCCTTATCAATGATATTCCGTATTCCGTTTTAAAGAGGGGTCAAAAATTCAGGTTTGCATGATGAAGTCGTTTCTTTGGTGTTTTTTCTTGATACAAACAACCAACAATAATAAATGATTTCAACCATGTAAATGGCCAACGTCTTCATCCGAATTATTTTTGTTGTTGTTGCTGTTCATAATCGTGTATCAAAGGACAAGCCAAGAAAGATGTGACAACATAATTGAGTGAGTATTTATGCAGTGATCTCTAACCTTAGACCGAAGCAACGAATACGATTGATATCCCTTCACGTTACAAAATGAACAAAAATTTTCGTCGGGCAAACATGACGAAATTATTCTCAAGTGACGAAAATTAGGCCAACGAGAATGGTGTCCGATATTGTATGGTCGAAAAAGATATATCAATTATGTGTAATGATTCTATTTCTTTCAACAGACAGACAAAGCAACAGGACAAAATAATTTACTCGCTGTAAATAAACCGTGTTTATGTAAAAGCATGATGGGAAAATGGAAACAAACAGTACCATTATTTCTTGGAAGGAAAGGAAGCATAGTTGTTTACTGATTGCAAAACTAAGAAAGCCAATGTTGATGTCCATTGTGTAAAAAACAAACAATCTTTAAATTCGAAAAGAAGCGCTTTCATCATTCGATTTGGAGATTAAACTTAAAAGATCAGACCATATATGGGCGCCTGCATGGGGAGGAGGGGCGGTATTTGCCTCCCAATCTACACACCAATGATCAATTTCGCTCCCTGTTTGCAGAGGGGCGTTAATCAGGCAACACTAGGCAATAGGCAATAGGCAACACTATTTGTATGAACTTTATTTTATAGAAATGAAACCAAAGTAACCCCAAGGACCAGATGAATTATGTCCTCTATTTTTATGCCGTGGGCTACTTAATACGACCAAGTCATAAAACAACTAAATACAAAAACTGCAGTTTGTGCTTGCATGTGGAAAATATTCTTTCTTTCTTATATTTTGATGATATAATATATGTAGCGATTTTAATATTTATCTTTTTTACTATACAAAGTACTGTTAATGCGATTTTTTGAGGGAGGTGGGATGCATCTCCGAATATTTTTACTAGGTGATGTAGCCCTCTTGTTCCTTTAGCTTGGAGCCTCCTACCTTCAATGATGGCAATACATATGGGTGCTACAACTACAGTGCTACGTGGCGAAGTTCCTTACCGCACCCGCCTGACGTCATACAGGAAATATAACAGGTAGTAATAAAGAACTGCCACTTTTTTGTGCCAATCGAAGACCCTTGTCACGAATCGTTGGGATAGTGGCACAGTAAACATTTGAATGAACCATAAAGTTTCAACTTTCTAGGACGATCAGACGGTTTTCGGGTGGGGACTTATATCGGTTTAAAATTGGTTTAAATTTGGGCGACAAACTGCTCATTTTAAAGTTTTACTTTAGTTTTCTGTTAAAAAAACCCCTCAATTAAGAACTGAAATTACTTTTTAGGCCAGTAAATGTGTTCATATCCATGTATGCCCTTATGTTTACACACGACCACCTAACTAATCCTGTGTTATATTGTGTTATATGCAACCAATTATGCTACAATATATCCTCACAAACATAGTACAAACGTTGAATTTGTATTAAATCGTAATACAAATCTATGAAAGGGAAACAAATTTCTATTTTCAAACTTAATAAAGTTACTTTGGGCTCATTTCCGGAGAAGATTTTCAACGTTACACTTAAGCTTGCTTATGAAAACCAAACTAGTACTTACAGTAAAAATGTTTCCGGGGGAAGTTCCCTGACTCCCCAGTTTTTACAACTTCGACAGCTAACTTATGAAAGCAGGAGGCTAATTTAGACCAAAAAATTGGACAATTAAAGAACTTAAAACTTGATAATGGTCTTTAGGCAGACATTTAAAAATAATGAAATGAAGGACCAATCTTTCATTGGCCACAATAATCGCGGGGGCGCTGGCCTAACGCCTCTTCCCTGTAGGATGCTGTCAACAATCGCGCCATTTGTACATTGCTCATGTGCATGGTCCTGTGTCTCTTTTTGCTCGATCACTCAACCTTAACTCAAATGAAGTAATTACAACAATATTCAAATCTCTTCAAAGGGATGCGATGATGAAAATTGCTCAATTATGTTGCTGCGATTAGAAATCCCTGTGATAACACATGCAACCTCGTCGTGAAAAGAATCACCTGATTCTAGGGGAATCCCCATTGCCAATTTAAATGTTCTTTCATGGCCTTGGATGGTAGGGACAGAAACGGACACAGTGTTTGATCTGCTCGATAATAGTAGCAAGTTCTGTTGGATTGAATGACTTTTCAAGTGAAGGTGTCAGATGACTGTTTTTTAAATGTGTTGGTATTTTGAAAGTTGCTCCTATCGTGCGTGAACTTCTGCTCCTTTGTTCCACTCGACGAGTTCTCATTTAGCTGCGATGCGATTCAGCGATGGCTGACATGTCGTTTACATGACAATCGATGCTGCACAAAAGCAGTTCCAGGTCGTAAATAGAACCTTCGAGTTTTTAGTTGTCGTGTTCAAGGCAAAGAATTGACATAAGAAGTGCTTAATTGGTTTGACTAGTGTTTTTTATAGGTTTACGGAGCATGTGATCGAAGAATCAGAAAGCTCAAAACGCGTCTACTTTTCAATTTGGTTATTCCTACTACACTTACAAGAGATCATTTGAGTTTCTGGAGCAAGTGATCGTAATAATTTACAAGGGGAGACTTCATTTTATCATATTTGGTTGAAGGATTTGGTTTACAAGAGCCGTTAAGAGTTTACTTTCATCATGGGTCGAATTAGTAACTTTGATATCGCCATCGATGGCACAAAGAAAAGCTACTTTCATCCTGGTGAAGAAATGAAAGGACATATTTCATTTTCAGTGCATGGACCCATCAAAGTTGCCAAGATCTCAGTTGATCTGAAAGGCATTGCTTATTGTGGATGGGCTGAGAAACAAGGACACATGATGCAAAATTACGTGAAGAAGAAGGATCTTATTCAGCAGGAGATGGTCCTCTCAGGTGGCACATCGAAGACTGATCATGCCAATGCCATTGCTTTAAAACCAGGAAGCCATTCCTTTCCATTTCGATTTGTTTTACCTCGTGAACTACCAACGAATTTTAAGAGTAGGATTGGATTTATCAAATATTGTATTAAAGCACATATCGAGCGACCGTGGAGACCAACCCTGAAACGAAAGCTGCCTTTTACTGTAGTAGAGCCAATCGAATTGGAAAAATCAAGGAAACTTTTATACGGAATGGAAGGTCAAATGAAAGAGGTGAGTTGAGTTTACTTCCATTATTATACCAGCTTAAATTGTTTGATTGTTAGGAAGCTGAACAGCTGATCGAGGTTTTCATGTCAAGTGGTTCGAGAACGTAATATCGTACGATTCTGGAGAGATCTTAATTGTTTAACAGCATCTGCAGTCAAGCAAAGCCTTACTCGTTTCTATGCAAAACTTTGACATCTTGTCATCATCAGAAATGTCAGTAAATCGTGCTTCGGTTAGGTTGATCCTGGTTGAACAGAGAGTCTCTTCAATAACCAGTTAATCCGAAGTAGGGACTACCCCCATCGCGAAGGCATGTCATGTCAGGACAATTTCCAAACCCAAGTCAACTGTGTTGCTGTTAAGAGCCCATGCCATCTCCTATTTAAAATCAACCGTTTTGGAATCCTAACTTTGAACACCTCCACTGTTTTGGGTCATTGTCGAAGGTGGCTTCCCTCTGCTTATCGCTTGCTAATTTATTCATTTTCAGCGTGCAACTTATCAATATTGTGGTCAGTTGATAAATTTGCCAAAAACAGCTGATCTGCTGAATAAAACCTGTTCTTAGGGAGCAATTTCGTTCGTAAACAAAGTGGATGAGCGGCTGAACATTCTAATCAGCCATGACTCCGTCAATTCTTTTCAGATGACAAAAGCCAAGACATCACAAGCATTCACATTACACACCACTACCGTCTTTCACCAATTCATACGATTGTTATTTTTGCAAAAGCAAAGAAAGAGTTTCTCGACCAGTTTCTGCGAGACGCTTCTTGCAGCTTAGAGCCCGATTCTGTAATCCGTTTGATGTTACTTTGTTTTTCGAAGACTTTGCCAACATGAAAATGTACCTGCAGGCGAAGCATGTTTATCGAACGGAAAGTGCAATGTTGTCACTTGTTTTGAGTAATAGCTGAAGGGGCAAATTCAACGCTACACGCGAAGAGCAGGAGAAAGAGAATTAAATCCTAGCGAGGTAGATGAAAGATGAGGTCGTTATTTATTATAACACTACTGAAGATATGGCTGGATGCACTCTTTACTAGATACAAATTGATTTAACGACAAGCCTTGCTTCTTTTCAGGGCAGGCCTGTTTTGTGTCGAGGATGACTGTGTCGGAGTTTACAGATAGGTCTGTCCAAAGCCGATGGAGGAATTGTCTGGAATCGACAGTATGTGCTCAAGAGCATGTTATTGTTTAGTATCACGTGACATGCTGAGGGGACGGTGCCTGAAGAGCGCAGCCAGAATTGGAAAAAGAGGCTAGTGTAAAGTAAGATGACTCGATCCTTTCCTTTAAAGGGTACTTCTAAGGGTTCTGCCATGGACTTTCCAAGCCCCGTGATGGTAGTATTATACAACAAAGTATACGTAACATTAGTCACCAGTCCTGTCAGGAGCAGCAACACCATGATGAAAAACATTAGTTTCTTCCAGCGGCATTTTCTTTCTGTATCTTTCATTTCCGTAGCAATAACTAAAACGATTATTTTAAAAAAGAGTAACCTCTTATAGCTATAATTTCCCTCAAAAGTAACAACGACAACCGTTGGATAAGAATCGCCAAGAAATTCATTTTCTAGAGCAAAATCATGCTTTTTTGAAACGTCTACGGTTGCTTTGTCTGTCAAAGGTATCTTAGTTGCAATTGAGTCAACAGGGAAAGCTCATTGGTTAAAGAATCTAATAAGCATTCATATGCATTATTTTTAGCTGAATGAAAGTTGAGATACAGCTCCAACAATCAAATGTTAAAAGTCCCGAAACTATATAAAGTTCGTGAAGACGTAGATTAATATAATGTCGTAGATTAAGGAGACGTATAATGTAGAAACAAGTAAAATGAACTGTTTAGTAGACGAAGAATAACATTTATGAAGGATCGATGAGAGAATAAGTTGAAGATAAATAAGAACAGTCCAGTAACGCAGAAGGTAATGGTGTCTTGAGTTAGGAAGATGATTCGACGTTCGGAGATTGTTGTGGTTTGTTGCAGGGGCTCCAAGCTAGAAGAAGACTGCTGTGTAGCACTGCAACTCGCCGAAGAAGTGAAAACTAATCATTAAGCTTACAGTTTAAGAAGAGAGTTTGAAGATTGTCCTTTGTTCTGTAGATGTTGTGTTCAAACTGTCATAGTAGCCAGTATTAGAAGTTGAAGTTATTGGTCATTTGGGAGTGATGAAAGATGTAAACAGAAATTCATAGGGAGCCATTGTGCTGCCCGAGCAGTATATTAACATCGGAGGTCACCTTGTTCAACTGGTAGCGCCCACGCCGCGAAATCGTGGGTCAAGAGTTCGATCCCCCTTGGTGAAATATTTTCTACTTCTTGAACGGCCAAATGAAATGCAGACCTGGCCTTTCCTATAATATGGAAGCAATCGTCCGTGTACACTTTGGCACAGTCTGGACTCTCAAGCAAGTGCTACTTCTCTAGTGTTCTTTTCAGAAAAAGATTTACTGAAGGAATTTGTAAAGTTGAAGCTCGTAACTTTAGGCAAAAGGAGGCTTTCTTTGAAAAGGAGACCGTATCCAGTCGAGGCTGAAGGTAAAGTTTAAATGGAAAAGGTAGAAGTGGTTCTTAGTAGTGTTATTGTTTGCAAATAATTAATCAGTTTAGTCTATTTTAGCAATGTAGAAGGAGTAGTTGTTCCTGTCACGGCGTTTTTACCCCAATGTCGTAAGATGGAAGTAGCCTTTGAACTCGTGATTAGGACCCAGTTTAGACAGGTACGGATCCAAATGGATCAACACCACACCTTGCAGGAAGCACTTGCGTTAACACCGGACCTGATAGCCTGCGTGCAGACCATCCAAGCTGGTCCACTTCAGCTTGGATAGTCTGGACGCAGGCTACGGACCTGATGGATCCGAACTCGTTTGGATCTGCTATCCGTAACAGTTTTGATCCACTTGTGAAAGTGGACCAGTGTGGATCCGTATCCGAAGAGGTCTCTAGTAAACGATTGGGATCGGATCCAAACTGGTACTGATCAAAAATGAGGAAAAAACTTCCAATACAAGGTAAATTTGATGCACTCCCTATTCAAATTCTATTTTCGTCCTTGTATCGACACGTTATTCATAGTCTCTTATTGTTTATATTTGATCCGTAGCAACATATTGCAGCTGGTATTACAATACAACGAACCGTTGATTTGCTAATCAGATTAGAATTTAGAGCTTTGAATCCAAATGGTTCTGATCTCCTTTCTAGAGTGTTTATAAGGGATCGGATCCATTTGGATCCGTATCAGTTTAGATCCGTACCCGTGTACTGTCCACGACTAGCTGGCTAATTGAGGTCTTAATCAGTCATCGACTACTCATGAAGAGCAGCAAGATCACAGTCGGTGGCTAGACGTCGGGAAGAGACTCCTTGGTAATCTCTACTTATCAGGGATGGTTTACAATAATTATTTGCCGATTTCAGCAATCAGGGATTGCCACCAAGTCAATATGAATTATCCCTCCAGTATCTGTGTACAAAGCATAATTTGATGAAGTGATATATATTTATCAGATTCCAACTATCCATGAAAGTGAAAGTAACTGTAATTGGAGATTATCATAAAGGTAATTGATAGATTAAAAGACATTAAGGGGCAACTTTATTGCCGTAAATTCCATGTTCTAGAGCAAATAATTCGCTTTAGAAAGTTTACGGTAAAAACCAGGACACCTCTTAGAAAGTTGCTTCATTACCTCCCTCCTCCACCTTCTGTCCACTTCTTTTCTTTTTATTTACAATTTCATCCCCCTTGTGTTCTTTCCCTAATTCTTCTCTTTTTTGCTCAACTTTCCATTCCCGATTCCCCCTCTTTACATTTCTTTTCCTTTAATTGCAATTTATCATACTTATTTTATTTCGTCACCGCCTCCCTTCTCTTACTCCTCTCTCCATTTCTTCTTCCCCTTCTTTCCTCTTCTATTCCTTTTATTCACAATCTCATTCTTCCTGCTTTCTTTTCTCACTGCTTCCCTGCCTCTTTAGTTTGGTTTACAATTTCACTTCTGTTTCATTTTCCTGATTACTCCTTTTTTCTCTGCTGCTTTCTGTCCTTTCCTCATAGTTTTTTACTTAAAATTGCGTCCTAATTGGATGGCGACCCTTCTTTAAGGAAACGTTTACTGTAGAGAAGGAAATGATTTTCAACGGCAGGAAACGCCATGAAATAAATAAATGCAGTGAGAAAATAATAGTGTGCTCATAAACATCGAAAAGATGGTGTGTCATAAGCACAGTATGGCAAACATAAAGAGTGTCACAAAAAGTTTTGTAGGTTCAGTATACGCTCACTTGCCTTCTATGCTAGAGGGTACGGGTTCGATTCCCCGAAGGGCCATTGGTGACGACAGGGAGGGCATCCGGTCTTAAAGTGCTCTATGCTTCAGCAAATGTCCCATATATATGGGCACCGCCCTAGCCCCTGTTAAAGGGGAGTAAAAGGCGTAAAAAAACGATAAAAAAGTATACGCAATCCAAAGCCATTGGTAAATATTAACGGTGAATTAAAATAGCACAATAACTTTTCTTTGCATTCTGTGCTCTTCAGATGCCTTCTCCTAGTAGCTTACACACAAGCTTTTCATATAAATTATTGATTGATCTATATCAATATTCAGGACCGTTTGAAATTACTGGCTCCTACGTCGTACAACAATATTTATCTTAATTCAACTGGCTTTTAATGGCAGCAGAGAAATTCCCCCTGAAGAGTCCAAAATCCCTGATGGCAGAACCTATTTTGCAAATGGTGCACGAGAAGGTATTAAGTTAAATTCTGCCTTTGATAGCCTCAGCCTTCAGGCTGTTATTCGCGCAGGCATGCTTAAAGGGCGTGAATTAACTCAATGAAATGGATGATTCTCTCTCGTAAAGTTTTTCTTACGCAAACCTTTGCTTCATTTGCAAATATATACAAGTCTCATTTCCACTTCCTTTGCAATACGCATGCGATCATTTGTTTGCGGAATATGGAACAAGCCGAGAAATTACGGAATGATTCCGTATAGAATGGAACGGTTGCCAACTAAACGGTTCAGCGTTAGGAGGGGCTATTCTGAACTTTTAAGGGGCTGCTCTGAATTTATGAGGGTTGACACAGCAACTTCTTACGGGAAGCTTATAGATGCTTGAATGATACAGTAGAAGGGGTTGTATGGTAAATATCAGGGACTTAGACCCCAAATAGCCCCGTCCCCTTTACTACGGCTTGTATCATACAGGGAATCAAGGCTTGCGAAGAAATCCGCCGATGGAACTTCTCGTTCGTTCATTGTGATGTTTCTATTTCTGTTTTTGAATAGAAAGACTATAGTTTAAGTCAGTCCTTTGCAAAGAGGGTCTAGGGACCCCACTAGGGGGTATTGGAGACTTAAATGGGGAAAAATAGAGGTGTGGGGTACGAGGGGGTGCAACAGATAATGTCATCGTCCATTGTTTTTCTTATGTCAAAATTCCAAAACCAAACAAAGGGGTAAACAAAGATGGCCTGCGTTTTCTCTCGCCTTGCCCATATTTTTGTTTCACATTTGGAAAACAAGTTCCCACACTTTATTGACTGTATATTTCATGGTGTGCTTGTTTAATATCGGTAAAGAGATCAAATCTCCAATTCCTTAGGACCTACGGGGGAGGGGGTACTTAGGTAAATTGATTGTGCGGTAATATACCCTCCCAGGGTGAGGAACCTGGTGCAAGTGGCCTCACAGCTGCACGTTTAGAATCAGCAGAACGCGGTTCTCGATCACCTTTGAAAGGAAATTGACACCCGGTCGATTTCGATACACATGATGTCACAGCCTAGCATATCTGATGTGAGGTGTTGAGGTGTCAATTGCCTACCAGACCGAAATGTATTGTCATCTGCTGCACAGGGTGCGCCAAACATCAGTGTATGAAGAGGCACACTTCTTGCAGCTGTTAAAACACTTTATTTAGATTTCAGACAATTGTCACTGCGTGGTAGTGCTCTCATCAGTTCATACTTGCAAGATCTTTTATAACCCGTTTCCAGTGGACTGTCGTTCAAGGCTGGAGACGGAAGGAGAAGTGTTACATACAAATAACACTGCCCACTCCTGGCATCGGATACTTCATCTCTACAATCTATATTTTCCTACTGCGAAATCAATTCTAGAGTCTCTCAATTCAAAACTTGATGCAGTTGTTCCCTAATCTTAAAAACAATGAAAAAGCAAACAAAGTCTTCAGAGCATTTAGATCCAAACGTCTATCAGATTTATGGAGCTTTCTCTTAAATTTTTACTGCTATAGACCGTTAGAAATACGATTTACATCTGTTGCAGGGTTGTTTCTGTATCACTTTGAGACCGAAGAAGATATCTTCGCTGTTGTGAAATATTTAGGCAACGTTGTCCCCCGGCACAAACATCCAAAGGTTCTTTGATCTTGTGCTATTTTCACGGTATCGAAAATGTGTTAGCAATTGACAGACAAAGCATATCTTCGACTCTTGCACCCTATCTTAGCATCATGATTATGACGAGATCGCACAAGGAATAAAATGTGCCCAGGAGATCTGCATAATGATCATGGTAAAACTACCAATCCCGCAGCATGAGATCACTGTGACAAGTAGATGAATGACGATGGATATAGTATGCAAAAAGAGGCAATTCAACCCTACTGCGTGACAATATGTCAATTATTGCCATGCTCTTATAGGCCTAACTACCAGTGGTAGCTTTAGTCGGATAACGGGGCAAGTACTAAAGGCTCCGCTCCCATGAAGGCCCCGCGACAAAAGCCACAAATTATGTCTTATTTTAGTGGTACAGTCGTAAAATTGCGTGTATAATGAAGATCATCTATTGAAATTACTCTTCATTAAACCCAGCAAGTTGAAATTACAAAAGGCACCTCACACACTCAAACCATCGTTGCTGCCTAACCGTAACTCTGTGTACCGACCTAAATCATATCCTGTGCCCTTAACTATGCCATATGACAGGCTCATTCAACTGGCGAGCCGTGGGCCACATGCGGCTAAGAAGCAACACACGAGTGGCCAAGCTCCTGTTTCAACCACAAAAGCACAGCAAAACACATGTCTCGAGATCAACTTCGACACTCCTTTGTCTTCTCGTTCGTCTGTGAAGGTGAAGCCCAAAGGTGCTCTTTGTAATGTCTTTTTTTAATTCATGCTTGTGATTCTACATTTAGTCGTGTTGGTTAAATACTATGATCGGGTGAAGGTTTCAGTTTTCAAATCTGGCCCAAACGAGTTTATAACGGGATAACCCTGCCCTATGACCTGAGTTGTAATTCTTAGTCTAAGGGCGTCTTACGCAAAGAGCATGTTCAGGTTTCCAGAGGATCAAGTGCCTCACTAACAAGTATATACTTTGACGATCAATCCTCCTACACATTAACAATTTGATGTTCAAATAGTTGGGAACTTACCTTCAGGATTCTTGTTTCTGTTCGAAAACTAAACGTGTTTACATAATATAAAATCTCTCATTTGCTTATCCATAAACACAATACAGATTATAAAGGACCCAACGGTTAATTTCACGGTTGGCGTGTGTACAATAAGGACTATTGTATGATCTCATTAGCAAAAGGACGCTATGGTGATTGCTAACTGGACTCATTTTCCAAAGGAGGCGGATAACGAGAGGAGTCTTTATAAAGCTATAGAATAATAGAAGAGTATCAGATGTGGCAGTGTTTCTTTGAAAGGTGGTGTTTTGTTATTTTGATGATATATTTCACCTGGTTTTAGTTGGGATAGGATGCAGGTCTGTCAGATTTGAGGTGCCTTGTTCACGCGTGCTTACAATTTAAAAAGGCATATGAATATTACACATCTTGATGAAGGTAGTGATACTGATGCAGATGACATGAACGGTTTCCAAAGTCGTCACGCTAATACAGGAAAACGTATCACATCAGACGAGGAGATGGTTAGTGAGAAACGTAACGACACTACTAATGATGAAGATAGTCTAGAGGGAGAAAGTCAAGATGAAGGTGGGCTTCCAGATGATAGTGAGCCAGATAATGGAGATGTATGAATGGGATTTGCGAATCGCGCATACAACAAGTACCGCGAGGACTTTAAGCAGTATTTAGAGTCTAAATTAGCTGAAGGAGAAACTACAGAAAATGCGCTTAAAAGCCCCAGGAAATTCTTTCTACCAGAGATGCGTCAGGCTGTAGCTGAAGACTATCTGAGCCAACTGAAGTTATGGAGAAACATGGAACAAGATTCGATTCATGAGAAGACCATGCAAACTGGTGGAAAACTGGAGGACGAAGATGATTTTGACTACGAAGAGGCCATACAATACGCAGTACACAAAAGGAAGTTTCTTCTAGAGAAGCATTTACGTCAATACAAGTTTGGACAAGACATGGCGTTAAACGACGTGGATGTTGTTGACTCTGAATCATAGCGTCTCATACTATTTTGTAATACAACATAGTTTGTCACAACCCATACAACAAACCTGAGTATTTCAAAGTTGTACATGTAAAGGGAAGTAAGGCGAGTAATTTAAAAGAAGTACAACGAAAAGAGTTGAAACTTTTCTATTATTTCCTTTAGCACTTAAACCCATCACCTCTCCACTTTTCTTTCTGTGTTTAGATATTACAGAGTGTTTGTATAGCACGTCGCGCATTTAGGATTGAGCACAGGTATGGTATAACTCAGAGACAATAGAACACAGACTCTCTGTGTCTGCGGTGATCAATATACAACAGTGAGGATAGGAAATGCTACAAAATATAGAGCTGGTGCAACTAGACTCTATACAACTGACCTATCCAGGCTATAAGCACTACACCTTCGCAATAGAAACGTATGGAGATAGGCCTTTTTCTGACACTATTTCTATCAATCGGCAAAGAGCAACTAAGAGCAAGCAAAAAGCAACATGGACCTGAAAAGCCGTGATACAAGCTTTCACCTTGCGTTCGAGTCTCGGTAGTGACATATTTTACATCTTGTACAGTCTTTTCTTAATTTTAAGCTACTCTTTAATAAGTCCTCACGTGGAGTATTTTCGCGTTCATCTGTGGTTACCTCAGTTTTGAACATTGCGTTGAGTAACGGATGCATTTTCCCCACACACTAATCACAATAATCGTACGGAGTGAAGTGCTTATACGATGCATTTATAAGAAACGAGAAGACAGAATCATGTAGTGGGAAACAACAGTCACGAAAGCGACACCTTTTCTGCCACCTGTGTTACTAAAAAGGCGTAAATTGTAAACAAATTATTTTTCTCAACTGAGTACTGGCTTCTTTGTTTTGATAAATGCAGCTTCTAAAGCATCAAGATGAAAAGGAGATCGGGCTTTGGCCAATACCCTAAACGAATCCTCTTGATAGTTATCAGCACATGATAGGTTGTAGAATTCAGAGTTCTATACTCACTTAGGCAAAGGACGCTATAATCAAAGTCTCACATTTCATTCATATATCATTTCGAATTTTGGAAACTTTACGGCGTCTACTGATGGAGGCCTGCAAATGTTGAGTGATTCTGTCACGTAACCTCTGCTACGTATGACCTGTTTGTTCGCTCGCACAGTGACACGTGAATTTATAAACTAATAAACTTTTATGTGTGAGAAGTAGTACGTCTTAGGCGTTTAGCAACATGAATTCGTTACTCAACGCATATTCAAATTTTGTACCACTAATCAGCTTGTCCCAACTAGTGAGCTCAGCATACTTTGACTCTATCACTTCCATGAGAGTATGAAGTTTCGGCTGCGAAGGCGATGCAGATGAGAGGAATCCAGAGGCATCGTTGTAACATTTTCTTACAGCTTACCTGATTTGGGTATGTTCACTTTTTCGCAAGGTCGAGTGGAGACTTAGGCATGATGGCAAAAAGATTAATACAAGACTTGATTGAGATAGAAAATTTGTTTACTGGTTACGGTACCAATTGTGGCCAGAATGATCGCATAGAGCAGCCATCTTTTCGTAACTTAAGAATAGCAACAACTGCATATATTAAAACTCTCAAAACTCAACTTAACACTAAATTATCATACTGTTTGCAATGGCTATGTCATCGCTATTGTCCACATACGTCTCAGACGTTTAGCAAAAAGAATTCGTTTCTCAACGCAATATTCAAATTTTGTACGACCAACCAACATTACCTCAGCTTTCTAAGGTGATTTATACTGCTTGTCACTAGATAACACTTGCTTAAAATTCTCAATATTTGCTCCAGTACTTTCCAACCATTTATTCTGTAACATTTACCTTGTACTTTTTGTTGCAAACAATTCTTTTCTTCAAACTTTGCCTTTCTTGGCACAGCATCCATTGAAGTGGATCCCCCACTCAAAACGCTCTTGTTCTCTAGCGCCTTCTTCAGTAACTCCATTTCTATACGAACGCTTTATATTTCCCCTTAGCACTAATAATCTACCTAAGCGGTAATCAATGCTTCTCTGTTGTTTGTAGCATTGGACATTCTTCTCGTTTTCTGGTCAAAAACTACAATCATCTGCAATGGACCAGCCAGGCGGAAAAAGAATTCATAATATAAAGATAAGTGCCCAGCAAAAGACGCGTAGATGAAACATGGTTACTAAACAATTATTTGATGAGCTTTAGGTGTATTCTATCAACATACTCAAATCATAAATTGCACTTCATAAAACACGCTGGACTTAGAACTCAACATAAACAACAGGATATATTAATAATTAACAAGAGACATACTAAAAGAGGGAAAGGTGAGTTGTACTTTTGTTTACATTAAGCGAACAGGTATGTTTAGACAAAAGAAGACGTCCTTGGAGCAAGGGCTCGAATGGACCCTTCTTAAAAAGATTGCATCATCATAACCGAAAACGAGGCTAACTCGGCAAGGATGTAAACAAATGCAATGCTTTCAACAAACATTTATCGTTATTTGGGGTGGTTGGCTTCTCTTCACCTCCGACTTTGCTTTTCACAAATTGATATATGGTTCGGTCAACCAGTACTTGTGGGTAATTATTGTTTGCCAGAGTTCCTTTGATTATAATAATTTCCTAATGAAACAGATTCCACAGTCATAGAAAATGGTAATTCTTTTCTAAGTATGGAAGAAAAAAATCAAGTGGGTCTTTTATCTAATATTATAATCTTTGTGTTTTATCAATGGGATTTTATCTGTCCCTGGAATTGATATAATTTACGTTACCATTCATGAGTTTTGACTCAACTCGGATTTGTAAGACAAAGAAGTAATAATTTACCCTGCAATAATTCCCGACAGTGTAAGTAAACAAGAAACCATTAAAAAGTACCTCCGAAATCGTGTTTAATTGCTAAAAATTTATTGTAAACCTAGTTTATTAGATTTTGCCGTAACCTACGTTACGTCTTTCTTTATAACCTTCGTAAGATTTTCTTCAGTTCCGAGCTTTATTACCACTGTCCTAATTCTTGTATGTACAAAGGCAAATATCAGTCTGCCTTCCCAAGTAAGAGACATCCAGACGCAATAAAGATTCAAGTATCATTTACTTTACGTAACGTAAATTGCATAACATTTGTCAACGTTCGAATACGAGTTCAAATGTGCCTGCTACCATTCGAATTCCAATTTTAACATATCAAAAAGAGTAAAACATGTCTTGATAAAATTTTGAAACAGAGAAAGAAGGCAAGATCCGCTGGTTTACAAGCTTGTAAACACGTGTCAAGGTGTAATTTATATAACGTATATAGAATGTAATTTACGTTACAATGCTTTGTTCGACATTCATTTCCTCAGTACACAATAATAGATGGCAGGAACATGACCATTAACTCCCCTTATGTTTGAGATGTGTTTCCAATCTCTCAGTTTAGCCCCCTGATAAGCAGTGAGATGTGATTCCAGGATTTTGTGTGTGTGCGCTTTCCCGCCAAGTAATCAGTGCTGTAGTGAAGGGGGTACCGTTCCCTCTACAAGAATTTGCAACTGCTTCGTACCCCGATCCAAAAATTCAGTCACATTAACATTAGAAACAACGTAATCTCATAATTATAAAGATTAAAGTGTAAAATTCAATTTTCCCATAATTTTACTTAGTTGAAAGTGAACTTGTTGCAAAGCACGACTTTCGTACAAAAGCGTTTTAAGGATGACAAGTTTTTTATTTTCTATAAGTAAAAAATCAAATCAAGCCTTTTCATTTAAATTTTATCTCATGCTTTTCTTTTTCATAAAAACAAGTGAAGCCTGTAGTACGGTTTTTCACTTTGACAGAAGTAGTCCCTTAGCCTATGTGCTAATTTTCGCTGTCTTTGTACAATGGAAATCGCTTAAACCCAGGTGGTACTTAAGGTATCCCCTATGCCAAATTTAGGACTACAGCACTGCTCTCGCGCACTTACGAAAGAATTCTTTCATTACGTTTGTGAAGAGTGTGACCTGGACTACAGTCGACTCCCCTAAAGGAATGCTAGGATTCTTTCTGAACTTGAAGTTCTGCAAAGTCAAAAAGTGAATCTAGATTTTATTAATCTGTAGGACACGCATACACAATAGTGGTTCGTTAATTCTCTGGAGTTTCCTTAAACTTTGCATGAGGTCAAGAATGTCTCAATTTTTATCAATTTTGTATGTATCGCAGGAGGGCCTGTGAGCTACTTCCTACGTATTCAAATTTGTTCCAATCGAGGAGGCTGACGTGGAACGCGAGGAAACTTGCCATTGAATAGTGCATCAAAAAACGAAATGCTACCATTAGGAGGTTTTAGGTTTTCGGTTCCCTTCCTTGCTTAAAAAGCTCTGCTAGAATTCCGATTTTTTCTTTACTCTTAAGTCATATTGCTGACTTGAAGTTTTTTTAACAAAGAAGAATGTTCAAACTGTATAAAAAGGTGTCCTTCCTGAATCCGGGTGAGCTACTTAGCTAGAGACCTCTTTTCAGAAAATACGAAACCATTCATGGAAAGAGAGGGCTAAAGGCTGTCTCACGTCTTACGAAAAAAGGCACTTCAGCTTGACTACTCAACATACAGTTAAGTATTTCATTCTTCGATGGTTTGATTGCGCATTCCGAGAGGGTTAGTGCGCGTTTGCTTCTAAAAATTTGCGGGATTCAGTTTTTGGATATCTGGAGTTTATTAACATAATCTTAAGCTAAAGTACTTTAAACCAAACACAGACAGCAAATTTGAGCCAGATTGCATTAAATGCATGTTCGAATAACATTTACGTTCAGGCTGATTTCACTGGAAAGGTCCGGTCTCTGCGTCGTCTTCTGTAGTAAGCAGTATTCGATCTTGTAACAATGTGAATAGTCAAAGGCTTCATTCTCTCCGAACAATCTTTATATTTTTTTAACTGGTTGCTGTGGGTACTAATCTTAGATTCTTAATGCCTATCTTAATAGCACTTAAGAGATACAGAGTTGTACAAAATCAGGACAGAGAAGACATCCGATGAACTTACATCAGACGCTCTAAGATGCTTTGAGTATCTCACAGAGGCAATATATAACCCAATAAACAGCGCTTTGAATCATCTTACTGCTACTTATAAGGGTCAAGATCTACACCTAGCTTTTTTTGTTTCTGATATTTTGGTCTCACTGTGTTTCGTAAGATTTTGCAAACTTTTGTATCCCCGTCCTACAAATTTGTTCGTGATTATAAAAAGGAGAAAATACATGTCAAAACAGGGCATGGTAAGAGAAAACTTCTAGTGTTATCAATAGTAGGTGACGGTGTCTACAATCATTTTTCTAAGACCAGATGCTTCTTTTCGAATGAATGCAAGCAAGAAGTACGTTAAAAACTACTTATAGGCAGCAGCCTTTGCAATTAGTGTGCTGCTCAAACAACAATGTTTGCTTTTTTGAAAATATAAGCAGTGTCACACAGAAAGAAGTCTCGTTGTGGTCTTACAATAACATGTTATTAACTTTAAGGGTAGCTATTACGTCAGAACGTTTACATTTTACTACCAAATCAATACTCGGGCTAACATTAACGCCCACTAGTGCCTTTAAAATGGTCAACATAGATCAAAATTGCGATGAGAACTTCATAAATTAACAAATATCGGCGCTGACAAAGGCAAAGGAGCGTGTAGTGCCTGCCAACCTATTTACAGTTGACTCCTCCCGAGGAAGCTTGCCGTAGTATTATGTTTGGTAAACTTTCCTCCATGTAAGAATCCTTCTCCATCCAATCACATGCTAGGGTTCTGTATGACGATCAGCATATATTCTTTTTCTAGAGGAAAATGGCGATTATTTCCGTAAGATTAACACATACTGATATCGTAAGGCTTTTACATCTTAAAGCTCCCCTACCCTCATAGGAGTTAAAAATTACTCTTTGGTCTCTAATATACGGGGAGAGGGGACGATTATTATATTTGGGAATTTTTCCAACCCTCCCCACCCCCCGAGCTTATTAGGACCCGCGCTTATTAATTTGGCGAATCATACGGATCTTTTGATGACTATTTTTAAGTGATGTAAAGTTTCCTGAGGCTAAAATTTGCTTTATATTGATATCTTTTCTGCCTTATTTTCATTTACGACTATCAGAATTTAATTTCAAAAGATTGTTTCCAGACCCCTCTCTATTCCAATCCCCCCGTTTATTAATTTTGATATTGTTTCAAACCTATTCAAATATTGTTTATTAGATACCAAAGAGAGCACTTTTTAAACCTCCATTATTTTCCGTCAAAAATAGAAATAAGAGGAGTGGAAGCAGCACAATTTCTATCATCTACATATAATTTCATTTGTTTCCAGACTCAATTTCAATTTGTTCCAGAAACAAGGGGAATGGTTCGCAACGTAGCTGGAAAAGTTGACAACTGAAATCGAAAAATAGACTTTACACAAGATTCATAAACAAACATACTCGTGAAAAGGTTAGTACCGGCACGTATCTACTCGGACTCACACCCCTTTATCAGAAGTCAAGTGAGGAAAATTTGAACTTCACTACCCTCCCAATCCCCCACACTAGTGTTAGGTGAAGTCCCAGCCTCACATAAAAAAGAGCGTAATAAAAGTAACGTAACCCATTATAAGTCAATTCACGACTTCTGCAATAAATAATAAAAAGTAAAGGGAAACGTCGTCTCAGTCTTGAATAACTTAACTAAATTGTTAATACTTCAGTAAGAAAAAATTAAAGTAGAAAATTAAAAGGTGTGTAAAATTAACATAATTATTACTATGGTTGGTACGAATGTGGCATGATGAGATATGCTCAAACTCTGTTGTACGTTCACCTATATGTTAAGTAGAGATAGGTTCAAAACAACCAAAATGATAAAGAGAACTGGCACTGAATGTGAATGAGCAATGGTTATCTAATGACCCCAAATTAAAAGTGGAATATACTTGGTATCACAACCAGCCATTTAACTGTTTCGTAACCATGGACTACATGTGAAATCAACATAATAAAATCTATCTAGTAATACTATCCAATTGAGGAGTAGTAGTAATAAAGAAATACTACTAATGCATCTCTGGTCTCACCTGGTGCTACCATTATTTCATGTTTCTTTGATCGTATCCTCAGGAATGTAAGGTCGTTCTAAAATATAATTTAACAAGACATTTGAGAAACTTTGCCCACACAATCAGAACCTAATTGCCTCAATCCATACATGCAGAATTGGTGCAGCACAGTACTCCTCTAAAAATTTATAAAGAAGGCTGGAACATTTTATAAGTAGCATAATAGGGTAGGCAGGGAAAACCTTTCACAAAGTGCCTTGATTTTAGTAACATCAATCTTGGCCTGGGGACCAGTCAAAAGTACATAAGCTCTAAGACTGAAGTTTACAATTACTATTTTGGCATCATTATATTGTTTGAAAGTGAAAAGAGGGGAGGGGGGCTAAAGAGGGATTTAATTTGTAATTCATTTAATGTTTTCACTCCATAAAAGATGGGTGCCACTACTAGATGTGGAGTTACTATTATTTTTTACAATACCACTTTCACTTTTTATACTTTTGCTTTTCCTTTCTCATCTCTTATTGCGGCAAAATATTACTGGGAACCTTACTTCAAGGCTTGGAATATGGAGGACCACTTCATAAAATCAGAATAAGGCAAAGTAATAAAGCCCAGTTGATGAAACCAGTGGATTTAAACCTCTCTATTCAAGGGTAGTTAGATTTGTGTGCAGCAACCTAGTCCAAAGGAACACTTCTGCTCTAATATTATACTTTGTTTTGTTTGTGGTAAAAAACAAGAATATTACTTGCAATAGCAAAAATTATGTATATAAAAGCTTTTTTATCTGTCGCTCCTCAGAGTACAATTGTCAAAAATGACCAAAATTAAATGTAGGAAAGAACAGTGCTGTCACTCCACACCTAGTTTATACAAGTAAAATGCATTATCAACCAACCACAGAGGTTGTATGCCAGTGCAAGGCTGGCTATGTTGGCTGCATGACTCTGGGGCTGGTTGACAGAACTAAGCAGCATGTTCCATTGTTTATTAGCCAAGACATCAAACAGCAAAAACACTGTTAAGCAATGTGCTTGAAAACACAAACTGTGCAAACATGTACACCAACAATTGCTACTGTATCATAGGAAGGGCAAGGTCTGTATTACATTTAGCTGTTTGAGAGTCAGTCTCATAACATAACAGTAAGAAAACCTTTGCTATGCAGACAAAAAGAATTCGTTTGCATATGCCAATTCAATTGCCTATTCTCATTATGCCAATTCAATTGATCTAGTTGTAGTGGTAACTGATTGATCCAAAAACACAAGCTAATTTAGCAAGTCGAAATTACGATTGGCTCTTCAAAAATACAGTTTGTTTTATTCTTTCCTATGTTTCATTGAAATCAATCATTTCTAACAATTGTGCTCTGAGGAATGTCAGACCAAAAAAGCTCTGACTAGATAATGTTTTCACTATTTCGAGCAATCTATTATATATAAAATTTTGTATATTTAGATAACCATAAGAGAAATTCAAATATTTCATCATCCAGTAATTATAGACAGTTTGTTCACTTTATTTCTTGTAGCATGGTCGTAAAGCACTTAACAGTAATGACGTACTGGCTATTACAAGTGTCAACAAAGTCATCTAACAAAACTAACCCAATAGCGACTGTGATTTTTAAATACTGTACCAAAATACTAAAGAGAATTACAAGAAGTTTTGCAATCATTTTTGTCTTAATATTTCGTACCTTCACTAAGATACATATTCATGAGAGATAGAGTATGATACGAAATTCCTAGCTTAAATAAAAATTATAAATTACAAAATGATTGCAAAACTTCTTGTAATTCTCTTTAGTATTAAACTTGTTGCCCAATCTAATGTATGTACCAAAATATGCATTCAATCTCTTTTTTCCATTGAAATTTTTCTCTTGGATGCCAATAATGAGAATGTCTGGCCAGACACTTGCCTATTAGGTTTGACCTTGAAAGCCACTTTCACACTATTCTCACTTCATTTGCATCATCACTAACTACAACACAAGTATGTATGATATATAACGTAAAAATGCCTTTGTATACCAAATATTTTAGAGAGCAAGAGTACTCAATGGCAAAGAAACCAGTCGCAAAGAAAAATCGATGCATGTTATTTTAAACCCCCATCTCTTGAGACTCAAATGAAAAAAATCATTGTAACCTTCCCTCAAAAGATATAAAGCTCTTTGCTAAAAAAATAAGGGTTTTATTGAATTGTCTATGCAAATACCTGTGGATCTAAATCTCGTACAGTACTCCTTGCTTTTGCAGCAAGTTGATGTAAAAGTGAAGCAAACTGCACAGTTGATGAATTATCAAGTGTTGTCCTGATGGGGATACCTGCCAAATAAAACACAACATGCATCACCTTCATCATCATCATCATCATCATCATCATCATCATCATCATCATCATCATCATCATCATCATTACCATCATCATTATTATCATCAACATTATTAACATCATCATCATCATCAACACCATCATCTTCATCATCATCATCATCGTCATCATCATCATCATCATCATCATCATCATCATCTTATTATTTTATATTATACACTGCCCCAAAACAAGCAGAGGTAGTCAAAGTTTCAACCTGTAGACAGGAACCAGAGCCACCCAGCAGAAAGTAAGCACTTCTTCTGGTACACAAAAAAACAAAATCACCATAACTCCTTGTTTTTAAAAAATTGGTTCCCAAATTAAAATTAAAATTGAATTTTGCGCCAGTTGCTACCCTGGCACTCCTGGCAAATGACACACATAACTCTGCACATGTTACTATGTATGCATATTTTTTATATAAGCAACTCGATTGTCAGGGTCAGGGCTAAGATTGCTAAGGGTATGATACATTTTCAGGGCTAAAGTTGCTTAAAAGGACGCTAAGGGTTTTTTTCTCTGTGATACCAAATCATATAATCACCAAAAAACTTTACACACATTCACATGTTGCCAAAACTAAAGTAACAAGGTAACCTAATGCAAAACATTCCATGCAAGTTTTCTATGTAACACAATGTAATGGTTTCAGAAAATAAATTCAAATTTGATTGATCTTTGACATTTTTAACGATCAAACAACACAACTTAAAGCCTCGACATAAATATATACAAATCTAGTTTTTCTTCTGTCTATTTACAGTGAGTTATACATATCAATAGTTCATTACGTATTTGTTTCAAATCAAAAAAAATTCTTCTGTCTTAATTTTTCAGAAAATTTGTAATTTTGTTCTTCAAAAAAAATTTGCTTACTAACTGCCAGGGCTGAGGATTGCTAAGCAAGTTGCTTAATTTTTGGGCTAATTTGAGGGCTGAAGCCTTAGCAACTGGGTTGCTTATAATAAGAAAAAATGTGGTGTCATGGTTTACTGTTGAGAAACTGTTGAGGTGGGTAATGATCTCAACTATGGGAGAAGAGGACTGAAAGTGATAAATTTGAAATTCTGCAAGAATTCTGCTATCTTGGATATTTTAATGAGCAGAAAGGGGTCTGCAGCCAGTGTTACTGCCTGCAGATGCTCTGCATGGAAGGCTTTTGAAGATCTATTGCCCCACGTACAAAGTCAGTAATATTTTATTCCAAACAAGGGAAATGTGTTTACTACCTAGACTAGAAGTGGGCTCTTGGAAGGCGGCAAGTCATGGTCATTATCATAATAAGGCCTGTTGTGATTTAGACAAAGTGATCATGCGATAATCTGCTTTACATGTTGCACGAGACTGGGCCCAGCACACTCTATAGAGGAGAAGGCTGTGAATTAATTGTGTTGAGCAGATTTTGAGATGCAATCAATTGATACTGTCTGGTTACTAATATTGTCAAGAACACAGTGTGGACTAAAAAGACCATGAACTTCTATGCGTAATGACAGTTCTTAATGGAAGACCAAGACTGAAATGGAGTGATGTGTTAAATGAAGATCTACATGAAAAGTGGACAAACATCAAAATGGCAAACAATAGATTAAAGTAAAAGATTCTATCAAGCCTTAGATGACACAATACATAGATCTTTGACCCACTGCAAATAGGAGTGGAAACAATCAATAAGTATCAATCACAAAGTTTAGATTTTTATCAGAGAATATTACAATATCAGCACTTGCACTAGTAAAATTTCACGCATATCACCATGTAAAATGTACTTTCCATATGGAGTTTACTCCTCACTCATCTAGTGATTATAGATTAGATCTATAATCAAAATCTTCTATAATTCCAAGAAGGCACACACTATTTAGTGATGTTTAACAATAAGATAAAATACAAATGCCATACCTTCCTGATTAATAACAATCACCCCTATGACTCCCTTGTGAGTTTGGATTCTTTTAAGGATTTCTTCAACCTCTGACTACAAATGTGAAACAAAGAGAAATAAGGTTGAAAGAATAAACATATTTCATAAGTATATACATTTTTAAAAAGCTAAGCCTGATATTATATACCAATTATAATTAATAGTGTCTACTCAAATTGACACTACAGAAATTCCTTGATATTTTACTTCAAAAAGAACACATGGCATTACCTTGATGACATATATGGGTTGGAAATAGAAAACTTGCATATACACACTTTCCCTGAAAACTCTTACTTTAATTTCCAGTAATAACATTTGGAGGGTTTAGCAACTTTTTTAGCATTTCAATAGCTAAAGCTTCATAAAGACATTACTGTAGACATCACTGACACCCTATGAAGCAATAAATATACACAAATTACATATTCCACCACACATTGTATCAACAAACCTCTACTATTGACTACATTCATTTTTAAAAATCTTATTCTTATTTTATACAATTCTATTGTTTTCCTGGTAGTTTAAACTTTGCAAATGTCAACTAACCTACAAATTTGTCACACTTGCACCTCACATTGAATAGCTATTATATTCCACCATCTATTCTGATATCATAAACCCCTCAGCCAAGTAGAATGAACTTAGTCGACATAACTGATACATATAAAGTACACATACATGAACGAATCCATCCATCCATCCATCCATCCATCCATACACACATACATATATACATACATACATACATACATACATACATACATACATACATACATACCAGACACAGCTGGGGTAACCAAATATGGAATACCCAAATACGGTAAAATTACACAACACACGAGGTTTCCTCTAACATGCCCCCTCCCCCCGTAGCTACGGGCCCGCTTCTGGCTGTTAATTAGGTGATGGAATTTGATAGCTGTGAGCGCCAGCACTCCCCGGCGCTCGCCAGAGAGTTCAACACGATTTAACTTTTGCAGCGCCCCACAGCAAATACTGACGTCATGCTATTTGCTTAGCCAATGAGCCTGAAGAATCATCAACATATTTAGCACTGTTGACAGGCTGGTCATGGTGTCTGAATTTGAATGATAACATGGATCAGCACTTTCAAATCAGGTGAATGAGCCCTTCTAGGGGCATACTGCAGTATGATAGGGGCTTTATGGGGATTTTTCGCTGTTAGGTGAGCGTGTTGGGTATGTAGGGCAGTCTCATATTCCAGTTTTAAAAATTTGTTGACTAATCTAAAGTTAGGGAAAGTACAAATAATAATATTTTGTGGATCTCGACACAGCAATTGCTTACATAAAAGCTGTCGATTTATGAACTATGACATGCGAATTCAGGGGGAGGGATGCTGTGATCTGTAAAGGCGGTTTTGAGCAACGCATATCAGCCTTATATACGACAACTAGATTCTCGACATTTTGAGTCTTAAATGAAACTTCATTCCAAATTGATGTTTAGTTTCACTGCATGTTCTTGTTTAAGAGCGTGTGCCACTACCTTTCGCTACAGGTGGTTCAGAAAACCTATTAAATTTGAAGTCTTAAATGCGATTCATAATACTTTTAGATGTCAGATTACCTCCAGAAATATATTGAACTTACATGTCAAACTTTGTTGCCCTTTCGCAATAATCATGCTATAAGTTCTTTTTTAAAAGAGTAGGGCCATCCGTTTGTTACTATCCAAGACACTTACAAAACCTTTACTACTTATAAATGCTTATTAAATCCCAGTGGTATAAAAATCAAGAAAAATACTCAGAGCTATCTGCCTTCGTTTGTATTGTTTCATTTTGGGTTCGAAACCGCGACTCTCATCCGAAGAGCATTCTTTGAAAATTCTTAAGAGAAATAAAGTGCAAATCTCTCAGTTTAGCCCCCTGATAAGCAGTGAGAAATAAAGTGCCCCCTTTAAATATTCCACCCGCAGTGAGTCAGCATCGGCACTGTTTAACAAATACAGCAAGATCACAAGATTTTCTCCCTCTCCATTGTTTCTATTTTGAACAACACGTTAGTGAACGAGCTCGACGACTGGAGCTGGACATTGAGCGCTGGTGAGCGCCGGCGCACAAGGTGTGATCGCTCAGGTCGAGCGCTCTCAAAATCGCCTAATGGAGATTGGCCTTTAGTTTTAGAGTCAACAAGTAGATTAAGCTTTCATCTCAGGGTACACATTGCCACCAACCCCGGCACTCTCCATTCTAGGAAGTTGTCACTGAGTCCAGTGCACGCTCGATTATCTGGAAACCATGAACTTAATGCATGCAGAGCTTATTAGGAGACGGGGAATAGAGGAGAAAAATTTCAAGTACTCTTCCTCCCCTAAACATATTTGTGTCTGGAACAAGTATTTATGGAGTGTTCAAACACAAATGGAAAATATAAGTTTGTTGGGAACATTACACAACTCTGCGAATTACACTACAATTCATCTTAAAATGGCCTCCTGCAAAAGGCACATGGCTATTTGCAATATAGAATAGCTTCCACAAGCGAGAAACACATCGGATATTGACTCAATAGTACAACTGGGCAACAGGGTGCCAATGGCAGTGGAGTTTGATCTTTCTGAAAAATGGCGAAATTGTCATCTGCTTATGACCACTTTTGGTGTTCAGATGACTGAGATTTGGATAACGTTGCACGGTATATTCATCCATAGGAAGACCCAGGTGGACTTTTGAAAACCACATGGACCTCTTTCGACTTAGTTCGACTCGCTGTTGTCTCTGATTCAAAATCTCCAACTTCAACGACAAGGACCAAAGTAAAATTGGTCGACGTGTTGAAAATTCTTGAATAAAAATGGACGCAAAAACCACCTCTGTCTATTACTAAGTGCCACATTAATAAGTGGATTTCTACATCTAGTCAATTTTAGTTTAGGCCAATAACACATTTTTTAGCTGAACGGGTTATCAGTGAGCCAGATTTCTGAAATTTGGTAAAACAAAGGACCAAATGTTAACCCTTTGCCCCTTGCCCCAAATTCGAAGCAACTTTCCCCAACGCACCATCAACTGATAAATGTATTTTCAAGTAAACCATAATTGGCTAAATAATCTTCTGTCGTCATATGTATTGCAAGATCCTGTATGTACTTATAAACAAGTATTACATTCGTATTGCCTTCAAACTCGAACATACAATGCTTTACAACTAGTTTGTGACAACAGTTGAAAGGATTTGAAAGACACAGGTCTCGATTCTCAATTGATTCCCTTAAAAATGTTATGTCTCCGATTTAAAATGGTGGAGGTGGTACAGGATGTACAAAGTCCAGGTACGAAGTCCAGGTAACGGCAGAGGTTACAAAGTAACATCTGACGTTACCTGGACTTCTCAATAGTTTAATAACAATTACCGCCAAAATACGAGTCTTCGCGCACAATTTTAGCATTCCGTGCGATGCAAGTAAGTGACGGTAATACTCAGCATATAACAGCAAATACAAAACTGTCAAACATCCATTAAGTATCCATATCATTCCCATACTTTACAAAATAGTAGCATCCTGTCTTATAACTTTATACATTATGAAAACAAACAAACAATACAAAACATGGTCACAAATGGCGACGACCGGCTGTTTAAACTCAGCACCGAGCTACGCCTTACACCACTGACCGACCATCAAAGGACCAAACACTAGCAGGCTTGGACAACGTTGTAGCAAGATGAACAAGATCAGACACCTGAGGTGCGGTTATTACAGGAATCAAATGCCTGACCTACTCATCAAGTACAAACTAAGGGAGTGGGATTTCCTATTCACAGCATCAACCATTCCGTGCACTGTTACGCAATGTACTAGCTCAACGCCAATTTTATCAATTCATATCATACACATTCGGATGTTCCTAAAGTTACGTTTCCTATTTGTAAAAAGGTGACGAATACTCCCGGGCTATGTTACTGCCATTGTCCTGCGATCTTTGACGAAGGTCCAATCGCGAAATCAGCCCATAGCAATGATATACTTGTTTATCACGAAAAAGAAACAAAGATAGAGAGCATCTCTGTTCGATGGCACACGGGTACTGTTACTTAAAGGTATGTAATCCAATCGTAACTTTGCAACTGACGTGCCAATTCTTTTAGCGAAGCACTAGGACTGTTCAGTTTTGTCAATCAATACTTAAAACAACATACCTCATCCCTCTCTACCTGGTATACAAGGAAAGGGTAATATAAATGCAAGTATTGTTGTCAAATATACTTTACCTTTAAAATTTACCACAAATGTAGCGAGTACATCAAAAACGCAATCGTAACACCAATGAAATGACCCCCAAAGTACGCAGAGAGTGTCAGAAAAGAGTGGGACTAAACTGCTCAATCTTATCACAGTATCTCAATACTGATCAGGTCAACTTTTAAAACCATATGTAACATTCGCAGCGTATATATAACATTCAACATTCACTTACAATGATGCATGACGTACAAGACCGTGGCATGAGAAAGCGCTTCGCGTCAAGTGTAAAATTTCGCTTTACTTCCCTGAAGCGGCAAGAGCCTTTTCCCTTAAGACCCTACAAAGTGCTATTTTTCTACTCGGGCCTACTCCTACTCTCTGTGAACAGATTGGCATCTACATATCGTTTCTGTGCCTTAACATCAAATTGAACACGCGTCCTAAGATATCCATGTGTTAAATGTTAGTTACTGCCCTCTGAGTAAAAGTTGGGAGTCCTCTGACGAAAGGCACTACATAGGTTTGGAAAAGAAATTAGTTGGCTACGCTATTTAACCAACACCAAAATACACTTCAGCCAGATCTACAACTTATTTACGATAAAGCATGCAGAGCAATTGCATGCGCAGGGCATGACTCACAGGTGTTATTATGAATATAAGTTAGATAAAATGCTGTATCAACTCTGAACGAAGGTCTGACATCATGCGATACAAGATGAAATGCAAATAAAGTATATCATAACTCCAGAAGATAATATAGTACTGCCATTCGAATGTTAGCTTCCTTTTCTTTCTCCGCGACATTACGAGTGCACACATGGGTTAATAAGCAACAGTAATCATTTGGTCTCAACGATAAGAACCAAAGTCTATCGAAGACTTTAGCTTCAACATCTCTTCTTTGGAATACAAGGCTACTCTAACAAGTTTGACGTGTAATGAAAACATGGTAGTTTTGTATAACGGGAAAATGGGTTTGAAAATCTGAAATAAAAGCGACATCTAGAGTGTACGTCAGGCATTGATTTAATACTATCTCGGGCTACAAAGGCGCAATAGCTAGACATCTGAAACCTGAACTAAAACGCATGTAAGTAAGAACAATACCTACGGAGCGTAAGAAAAAGACGCCAAAAACAAAACCGCCAGTAAACAGGGGAAATGCACTTAAATGTACCTATGGTGCTACTTATACGTATTCAGTATAGTTCCACCATGCATATGCAAATCTCTCCAACAAACATAACTACAAGACGTACTTCTTACATCGCACGGGCTGGGAGACTATTCCTAGCTGCACACCAGTCAGTACTGAAATCATTAACATTCCCATGGAGTCTGGATACTATCAGTTGGCACCGTTGACAAAATGTGGGTTCGCTACCAGGTAATAACGAACGGTCTTCTAGTGCTGCTATCTGCTACAATGCACCTTAAAATGCTTTGAATGTTTGCAATCACTTTTACAGGTTCTCCGTGACGATGCGCATGAAGATAGTGTTACAAATATACTGTGGTATCAACATGATCTCTATATACTGGTGTCTTTCTCAAGAATAGCGGCATCTGAATTATCGATTGATCAATCATACCTGCGAGGTACTTTCTACACCTTTAACTACTCTTTTTATTATGAGGTAGCTAACACCATTCTATGTATAGGTGTCATTAAATAAATATCACACGGAAATGTCCCCAGATGTAATGCCATTTATCTGCCAGTCTTTGGGCATGTCCATACAGTCTGGACAACGAAAGCAATACAAGGTAACGGCATTTTATCTGCTAAAATGGCAATTGTTCGTTTCCATATCTATATATAAATAAAAGTCATGTCCGAAACGAAATATTACTCGTATTCCTTACTACTTGTATCTCTCAGTACCTGGCCATTGAATGCCAGCTTCTTTAATATTCACAAAGTGTCTTCAGCATCATCATGTCAGCTTGTTTTTTGTCTCTTACGTGGAGGGGTCCAACACAGTGAGCTTTGTAAACTAGCAAGAGCACGAAACGCGTCCGCAACTATATTTGAATGATTTTTGACAAGGCTCTTCCACCCAGGTGCTTCCATAACCTCGGTAGCATGACTAGGAAAGAACGAAAATTGAGTGGAAGTCAATAAAAAAAGGAGTACACTGGAAGATAATAACAAGCGCGACCAGTTTAACTACTACACAGTGCGTTGACACGTGGCGTCAGCCTGAATTGCATTGGCGAATTTTATGGAAGCATGGTATTCTAAATTGAAAATAATTCCTGTATTTTTTTTAATTTTACGTCATTTTAATCAATTAAATTAAATCTAATCATATGTTCAACGAAACTCTTGAAATAAAGGGAAACGACACGGAAGCACTATTTGGCTCCCAACTTAATGAACAAGCACTCTACAATAAGGAAGATGCGTTGGCTGATATCTATATTTGTTCCATTTAGTTTACAATCGTCAGTTTACAATAGTCACTATTTCAGAATACTTTCCTTTTTATCGCCCACGAAAGGATCCCTCGACCAATTAACTGGTTACTCCAACAATGAAAACCACTCAATAAATCATGGTTACTAACTTCAAATATGAGAAGTATTTCGGTGGTTTTTAGAAAATACTGCACTAGGCACGTCCTTGCCTCCACTCAACATTCGTCGTTTGTAACATACAAGTGTTTTCAGTTTGTTTTCATTACACGACCAAAGAACTGTTATTGCTTATTTGATGTACGAACACCTCGTTTCCCTCATTCCTCTTTCATAGTGTCTCTTTTTGGTAGTCAACTGTATCTGCTGGCTTGCGGGCATGTGAAAGTGTCTTTCACTCATAAAACAATGCGTGACGTAACAAATACGACTAGCCCTACAATCTATAGAAAGCACTTTTTATGTCGCACATAGTTTTTACTTGTAATTATTGTAACTTAACTTTTCAAAATTTCGAAGTCTTAGTCTTCAAAATTTCTTGCAACAATGCCACATGATGTATTGTTGTACCTTACTATGGCTCAACAAAACACGAAATAGCCTTTGAAGGTGCTTCTGAGTATTCATAAAACATTTGAATGGTGTTAAACTTTTCATTCTAAGTATGGCTACACGCATAAAATCAAGCAAAAGTGGAATAATGTTTTCGTCTCATGACAATATATCTTAGTGGACGTACGAAATAATGACAAGACATAATGACTGTACGCCTTGTTATTCAATTTAGTAATAAATGTAAACCTGTATTCAGACTTTGGTGTTATGCATGGGAAGTCCCACCAGCCGGATAGATGAGTTGTGAAAGTCAACCACTACATATACCAAATTATATATATATATATATATATTGTAAATATATACATATATTGTAAAAGTACCCAAGCACAAAACCAATACGTACATTGAGACGTACCTATTCGTGAAATCAATAGCAATTGACTTCAGCTGCACAGCATTATGAAGATCGGCCAGAATGAGAACATCACACACGTTCTCTATTGATAAATTTCTTGCTAGTGCTTCTTCGCACATTACTTTCAGCCGCTCAAGAGCATACTAAAATTTCAAAAAAAATGAAAAAGCTACCGTATTCTGATGCTGTAAGGGCTTATGGTGATAGATTCAACTGTTTTTGATAGCAAAGCGAATTACTTAAGATAAACAAAGGGTTAGGCAAGGCATAGGCTACACAATCATCCAGGAAGTGTGATGCGTTGTAGCCATTTGCCATTCACATTTGTACTACAGGTACGTACAATGGTGGATGGTACTCATTGGAAAGGCAGTGCGGCGTGAAAATTGTTTGAACGTCTCGCTCAACATCTGTCTTCTAAGAGACTTTCAAGTTCAAGTCCCGGTCTTGCCTTAAGAACCTTCAGCAAAATATCAACTATATCATGTTTTGCCCTCCGAAGATTAAAACGTCCCTGCCAGAGTATGGGAGCATTTTAAGACTTGACTTTTCGACAAATGAAGGGAAGAATCTATGGATGTACTCTTGTACAGGTTTCCACGTTTACTAGTAGACATTTTCTCAGCACGCCATATAATTTAATTCCTGATAGCATCAATAAAGATAATGACGGCTTTCTACTATATATAAGACCTAACATCTAAGTAATAAAAAGTAAGCCTACATCCCGGTGGAAATTTAAGCAGCCTTACATAGGTAAAAAAAGTTGTATAAATCGTCATCCAATCATAAATCCACCAGTCGAACCAAATTTAGTGATAACTTGGAAGAAAGAAATTGGGTGAGGGGGTCTGCCATTATATAATCCTTAAAAATGTCAGTCATGTCAAGTGAAATGTGTAATTTCGTGGTGCCATTGACAACCTGCAATAAATTTATAACGGTGATTTAAAACTATGTAGGAAGCTCATGCCTCCTCCATTCCAATGTAGTGCTTGATGTTCCTGTACAGATTTGGCTTCTAGATAGCAACGCCAATATAAACCAGTGCATCTCGACTCCGTCAGTGAGTCTCCCAGTACTGACCTACGAAAAGTTTAACTGCAGTTGCATGTTCCATAGACATATTCTCTGTTCAGCCGTTACTACCACTAGGCATAATTACAACGTATGAAATTGAAAAAGAATTAGACTGGTGCAAAAATACTTCGCCAAGGCTTTGGCCAAGCAAATGTAGAGGAAAGGATCGAAGTATGCAAATAGATAGGAAGCACGTTGAAATGAAACGATTGCAGTTCGAGTAGTAAGGAATTACTAAAGAGCTCTCTTTGTTCATAAACCAACCCCATTTGCTTCAAGAAATAAAGACCACGAAGCAGCCTATCATATTAAATACCATGCGTTTGCTGTATTGACAGCTTTCGCTACATTTCATAAAGTAACACAACGTACCTTGTCTGCTGCTGCTAATAGTTCATCCGCCATATTTTCTAATTGCGACGTAGCTCCAGTGTAAATGTACTTCAACATTTCTTTTAAAACATCTGGCTCAAGATCAGTGATTTGCACTACCCCTTTATTCGTTTCCTCCATTTGGTGACTAAACATCGCAGCGAAGACACGTGACCTTGCCGCAAGTATTGCTTTATGGACTGGAAACTCTTGATCACCGACGATGAGCGTCACATCGCTGAAGTTACCCTCCTCTAGCAGATTGTGCAGATCTGACGATAAATTGCATTCGGTCACTTTCAGGCCTGCCATTACAGACTGCCCTGAGACATTCACCGAATCTGCTACTACGCTCACCTACGGCAAAGAAAAGAGAACCTATCAGCCAACCCCAAATACTTTTACGTTTGCTTTAACATGGAGCAAAGCTCAGTATGAACTACTACGTAATCACTTGGGCATTTTACAGCTAAAGAAAATAATAAAAGTCTACCGAATATCTGCACTACACAGATGAGTGTTAAGCAAAACAGTTGCACCTACCGCGGCTGGAAACGTACTTTGAAAGCCTTTCTTTAAAACAATTCTTACAAGAGTGAACTCCAACGCTTTGCACATCTTCTCCGTGAATAAAAAACCAAACAATCAACTCTCTCATCACTGATTTATATAATTATTACACCTTTTTAACTATCAAGAGTGTTCTCCATTATTTAGACTGTTTTAATTTTGTTAATAGTTAGCTTCACGTAAAAATGCAAACTCGCCCAGGTAGCAGCATCTTTACATTTTACACCCTGCTTAACCCTCTTACATTTATCATATGGCATGGTTTCACCCCCCCCCCCCCAATGATTCTGGGGGGACCTAACTTTTTGAAATCTCTTATTTTGTGGGGGGACCTACGATTTTGGAAAAAAAGTGGGGGACCTGAACTTCTGGGGGGACCTGAATAATGTCAACCAATTCTGGGGGGACCTGACACAAAGAGTTGATAATTGCCACAAGCACAGTGTTTTGTTGAGAAGTCCACTTTAACTGACATTTCATTGTTGTGTGTGGCCTTCTGCGCCAAACAGAACATCAACAGATTTCTTAATGTTACCCAACCAACAATTAACATACACTTTTGTGACTGATTGGGTCACTGAGGAACATGATTTCTTTTTTACTGCATGGACTGTCACAATCAAATACAGCCCAAATTTAGCATGCACTGAAGAGGAATTGAGGTCTGAATTTGACAGGTTGTCGCCTGTCTTCAATTGAAGTTAGGGACAATTCATATGCCTGCCTGATGCGATGCATAACAGTTTGCAGCAACATAATCAGTAATTACTTGATAAACTTTCCAAGCATATGTGAAATGTTGCTCATTCTAATGGGGGGGGGGGGGGGGGGGGGGGGGGGGGGGGGGGGGGGGGGGGGGGGGGGGGGGGGGGGGGGTGGGGGGGGGGGGGTGGGGGGGGGGGGGGGGGGGGGGGGGGGGGGGGGGGGCAATATTCCTTCAGTAATGAGAAACTCTGCCTTACACGACGGTCCTTCATTGATTACTGTTTTCAAATAACCTTCACGCCAACATTGAAAATTTTGGTCGTGTTCCAGATAGCATCCCACCAGTAGCTGCACCATAATAAAAACCTCCTGATGGGCAGTGGGCTCCGAGACTGAAACTTCATTAAATGGTTTTCCTTCCTTTACCAGTCAACTTCGAGTACCTAAAAAGGTCTGGATTTCGGTATCATGTTTTCAAAAAAATGACAGAAGAGTAAACAGTTGACGACAGGATGTGCAGAGTTGATGCCCCACGTACGTTAATTGAACATAAAGTAGAGGACGTGTAGGGTAGTCAAAAATTATGAGTTAAGGGGTTGTTCGAAAATGACGCCATGCTTCTTGAGGATGGGAAATGAGACAAAATTCGACAGATTTGGGCACTTGTAATTTCAATTTCATCGCAAAAGTCGGATATAGTAATTCAAAGAAATTTCCATAAACACACTTAAATGCCAAATAAGTATCTTTTTTGAAAATTTAACTACGCTAAAATCAACATATTCCTCTGTGATCAGAGAAAGGGGTAAACAACATGTTTTGAGCCATACTTGTGCTACGGTTGGTTTGTGTTTTATTAAAAGCACCCTCACAATACATCAAAAGTACTGGTATGCAATTAACCTCCGGCTACATATTTCATAGCTGTTAGGCAAACGAATAACTTCCCCTCAGCTCCGTAACCAGTCTCATGATATATGGCTCTTCGTCTGTCAATAGTATAAAAAGTACTGCCCACCAAAGCGAGAAACATCGGGTTCTTAAAGTGGGTATTGGTATTCCAAGAGGAAGAAAACACTACCGATTACACGAAAATTACCAATTACACGGGAATTAAGGTAAACAACTGATGTATCTGTTTACCGAGTTGTCGTTGGTGGGTCATGGAGTGCGCCCCCTATTACAAGAAGCAAAACTTTGGCAATGTTGCTGATTGCACGTCTTGCTATTACAATGCTTATGATTCATAACTTCATGTAGCAAATATTTGTGTAGCTCTCCCATTAACTCCACCAAACGCGTATTGTGCATACATATACGGTAACAGGAAAACATATTTCTTTCGTAGTTCTGATATTTTTAGTTTCCTTACTTCAGTGCTTATTATCTCGTATGGCAAAACCGCTGGTACTCTCGACGAACATGCCGTTTACTCAAGATTTAAATATTGCCAGAGTTATGATATTGTAATGGAGGGAGGGGTATATTTGTAGTACTGCCCCCAGAATCATGTCGTAGAAACCAATAACTTTATAAAATTTCAAGACATTTTGCTACAACCTGTACTACAGCATTATCAAGCGTCATCTATCTGATCTGAGTGAAGGGTACAGAACGGATCAAATCAAACAATCTAGGATGTATGCTTAAAAAATAATATTTTGGAAACAAGCAGGCCCTTGAAAGAGCCGAGTGATAGGAGAGGTTATGATAAAACATAACATAGGTACCGAAACAGCCCCCTGGAGATCGAGTCATCCCTTAAAGTCCGCCCTTTGTTACCCCAAGGGACTGTTGGGCTACTTCCTGTTCTTGCTGATACATTATTTACGAACTGACTGGTCTTTATAAGGGATTTCGTGACCAGCAGATGTAACACATTTGTTTACTCAGTTCATTCACTTCGAAATTATCAGATAGATTGAGTACAACATATGGTTTGTTCACCTGGCCTAAGAGAATCTCTCTTTCCCGATACACTGAACAAAGTCAGAAACGCTGGTTGGCTGGCACTGATACTTGTCCTGCCGCGAGGCTCGGCGTCGTTTCCCCTCCAGCAAAGCAGTGTTTTCTTTCGGACGAAATGAGCTGTTGGCCCTAAGCACTCCGAGCTTGTCGAGTTGTCAAAATTGATAGGATTTACCTACTGTCTTCGCTCAAAAATATGGGAATAGCCCCCTCCCCCGGAATATTGCTGAAGTGGCAATCCCTAGGTTTGTAATGTAATCTACACTTCTACTGAGGAGATAGGACCTGCATCCTTCAACCGTGACAGAATCAGACACGAACTCAGGAAGAAAAGCACTCAACACCTAGTAACTTAGTTTCAATCCACAGATATGTGATTCTGAAGTTAAATTATAATTTTGGGTGTTACTCTGACGAGGCCTGGGAAATATTATGAGCGATGCGGATAACACAAACCTGAAAAATGACAAATGATAAGAACAATTACCGTTACCCCAGGCTTTCTATCGCCATCATCTTAGCCTGAAGTAATTAAGTAAACACTAGACATTCCTCCATACTCGCCTAAAGCCGCAGGTATTTTACTTTCCAACGGAAACCATATTCTTGAAACAACCTTAGGGCCAGTAGTGCTAGACTAAACTAACTCTTTACCATTTCGAGCGAAACAAACCCAATTTCGTTCAAACGGGCAATAATAGACCTAGTTGAACTGCTAATGGAATTAAAACGAGCCGAGATTCATAGATGGGTGAAGAAATAATCTCGTTGGAGGCTTCTGAGCGATTGCTTCTTCCACGATAAAGTTTCCTTTAATAGCTCTGTTAATTCTTGAACAAATTCAAACTTGTCTCTAGAGAATAGTTGTGCGAACCAATTTTGTATCGGAAATCAAATAAGTGACTCGTCAAACTGTTCAATAAAACATTAACCTTCCCTGATTGTTTCTAATCAGTAGACAAAACAATTCGTAGTTCAGGATAAAGATCAGAGTACATGGCTGTCATTTTCCGTCATGATTACTCCTTTGTGCCACACTCAAACAACCCCAAACAGAAGACAACGTCCTGACTGGGTAATCACAGCCCTGACCACGCTTAAAAGTAAAAAATTACTGAAAGTACGATCTAAAGAACTGTTTGGACTGTTTCATCTGTAGATTGGCTCAATTCTGGCTTTTGAAAATAACCTTGAGCAAGAAAAGGCCTCAGGCATGTTGGTCTTGGTCGATAGTCTAAAGTTTTCCCACCCAATTCCCCTAGGCCTTCGACGAGAATATGATCACAAAGCAAGGAACCGATTCCACTATTACTTTGGGCAATAAAATGGGTTTTCCTTTGAGACTTTCTTAAGTTCGCTGTGTTTGGGAAGTTCCTCTAATCGCTCCTCTGGTTACAACAGACGAAAAAAGCTAGGAGGGAAAGGCCCGAGGGGCAAATGGTTTCAGACAGTTGAAAATATTTACAGTTCAAGGGCAACAAATCGTATCATATCATGACGATACTGGGTTAAAGGAGTGTAAAAGTCTTACAGAAATTTATACTGACAAATTTAGTACTCAACTCTACAAAAATACCAAAACAACTGCTTTGAATCAACGGCCTGTGCTGATAATTATAGCTCTATCAATGGCGTTTCCACTCTGTATCAACTTCAAGGCTCTTCAAAGAAGACGAAGTAGGCTCTATAAACCTTAAAGCCTGATAGTAAATCCAACTTCTGATACTGACTTTCTCTCTCGACAAAATCAAATAGCCTGATGCGAATGGATCCAAGTAAGTTGGCTCCATCAAGACATTAGAGATCATCATGGAAACTTACCCTGTGCTAATACACTGGTTGCTAGCCCCAAAAGGCATGCAAGAACAGCTACCCTCCTGGAAATCGAGCTCCTCATTTTTACGATGTTTTGCCGGTCGGCAAAGGGGCTGCGACGCTTTCGCGAGCCTTACCAGAACCAGCACTTCTCGCCCGGACTATTCGCTGCCACTCCGTCGCAAAAGAAAATAGCGAGCGAGTGTACCTCCAGCAATTTTGACAAGGCGGATTTTATAATTGTGATCATACTGTGAGTTTGATTGACATGTCAAATTGATATTGAATACTCAAAGAAAGAGGTTTCACTAAAAGAATGCCCCACAGGAACTTACTAGGAAAGAGCTACTAAACTGTCAATACCCTGCCTTTTCCGGAAAATCTCAACTCAGTCTTCCTTTTGTTGTGGTTGCATTTGGTTTGTTTCAAAAGTAACATTGCCGGAATTGTTATATTCTTTCACCAGGAAGACTAAAGACTTTCGATTTCTTTCATGACAGACAATTTTCAATCAATTGATGAGCCTCTCATGCAAATCAGTCTTGATTTATCAAGTTCCTGAAGTTAAAGATTGTTTCCTATAAGATTTCGTTTTTTATCAGAATGTAAAAAAATATATAAGAATAATTCGAGAACAAAAATGAATAAAAGAGTCATGTGTTACTCCTTCACATGTAACCCACCATCCAGTGGTGGGGCCAGAGTTGGGACTTTGTGGCCTCACCCACTACTTTTTACAAAGCAATTGTTTTTCTGTCAAAAACAACAAAGGAAACAACGAAACAAACAAGAAACGCGGCAAACAGAGGACCGTGTCAAATTCTAATTCTTAAAAAATACTAAATCCGTTGTGAAAATCGAATGGAATGAAAAATGAAACATTTATTTATTTCTTAGCCCCTACTTTTGCAATGGTAGGGGGCGCCCCTACTATAGCGCAAAGATGAGCGAGGGGTATACCACTTGCCCCAGCTTACGAAATTTGGGTTAAAACAATTAAAATTCTAGTACCTATTAAAAATACAAGATACCTTGATAAAGCGTGCGTGACTTCTTTGCAGTGGTTTGCTCTTCGGGGATAACAAGGGTGTTTAATAACTAGCGTCATCAGGGTAGGTCTAAGTCCAAAGAGCCCTTTCAGCACTTTGACTAGGGTATAACTAACAAAGGACGTTGGATTGGGTCCGCAAGACAAGCGAGGGTATCCCACGGAAGGGCTAGATGACTATATGATAAAAGTAACAAAGAAATATGCTTGTACCCCATCCGATGTTAATAATTAACCCGCAGCGCCAATGGAGCCCCGACTGCTTCTCAGAGGGGGAGGGGGGCTGGAATGAAACGTCGGAGGGACTATTATAGTGACGTCAATCCAAACAAATGATACAGCAAATTTCTCAGTGTCAACGGTAAGGGACCATGGTGTAATGGTAGCACATCAGGTTGCAACACTGAAGGACGGGGTTCGATTCCTGGTGGTCCTACGTTTTCACAGTTGAGTTTATCATCCTGTGTCATCATCAACACACGTCACTACATGACTTACTAGGAATCATATGCGTTATGCAAATAAGTAGGATAGATTTAGTAAACAGTGAAATCACAATAGCAAACGTTGTGAGGGCAAAGAAACTGCAGTAGATTTTTCCAGACTGCAACTCTGCTCTCAATGCAATATGTCGTGTTGCTACGTGTGACGGAACGTCCTTTCAGGGAATACGTTACCCGTACTTAAATTCGCGTAGTGAGATGTTGCGATAAGTTAAAACTGAGCAAAATATAATTCACGAAAACAGTTTTTGCAACACTGCGTGGATCAAAATGCATAAGAAAAAATTAGTTACGGAACAGCGACCCAGGTCGAGCGTGGAAAGCATCTAGAAGGTAAAAAAGATGCTTGTTATGGACTAGAACAAAATGTATCTAATATAAAAGGAGACAAGGTGACACGGTGGATTTGTTAAATGTCAAAATCTGGCGCCCCTGAGACAGTAGCGATATTCTGAAAACCTTGACTAACCTACATTGGTTTGAAAATACCCTCTCCCCCATCACATTCAACTACGTATTTGCTACCTAGCAGTGGTTCTTCCTAGCTTTTCCGCATCTGTCGAAATCCAGGAAAACCGCATGACGAACAGCATATCGGTAAAAATTAATTCCCCGTTACCTTCTTAAACAAATATCTTCCACCTTCCTCGCCAACCTGTACTCTCCTTTGGAATAGGATTGTAGGAAGTATGCATAATTATATCATAACTTACAGAGGGTTCCTCAATTATTGCAATACAACAAGGGATCCACCCAACATAGTTTTCGGGCGCTAGAACTGAACAGTTCACTTGTCAATAGCAGACAAAATAAATAATAGATACTACCATTGATATTTGGTAAGGTCATCGGGAAGACTACATGCAAAACTATCAGGAAATCATATTAAAGACTAGGTAAGAGCAGGCATTATCGGGAAGATCCTAAACGAGGCTCTAACCAATGAAGTCCAACTTGGATGACTATGATCAAAGTTACAAATGCATTTATGAACATGGCTTGTATGATTTATTTATTACGAAAAAACATTTATAATGATTTGACTAAGTTACATTTTTAAGCCAGCTGCAGATAAGCTAACCAAATTGTGAACAATCTTTTACTACCTCGGTCTAGGTTTTAGACTCTTTGAATCAGCTGTGATGTCATAATGACTACAAATATTGTTTATAGGTGCACGAATTTAAATGGTACAAAGGGCGAATAAGACGAATCTAAGTCGCACGAATTCAAGACTCAGTGGACAATAGCATTGCGTGTATAATTGAAAATACGAATGAGGCAGACAGCTCGGCTTTTGGCCTCCCTCATGTACCCATGTTACTCATTGTCGCAATAACTGTACATCATTTGCAAGTATGCTCATGGAATCATTATCGCACTCTTAGTGTCTTGCATTGCGCTTCGAAAATTGGGATGCAAACTCAAACACGATGTTGTAAATACATGATCCACATTGACTCAAGATATTCAGAAGATTAAACCACTATTGAATGCATCTTTAAACTAATTGGAAGATCAATTTTTCTTCATACACTTTTACATCGTGTCAAATAGTTCAAAACAATTCGCGAGAACAGAAATTACAATGGAAGCCTCGTAAAAATTAAGCAGTTCGAAGAAGCAACTATGTTACTTGTAGTCATAGATCAACACAAAACTCCAACTACACTGGCTGCATCATAGCTGCGTGTTCAAGATGATACAAAGCTCGTTTAATGCATAACACACACGGTATCTCTTAATTGCCCTTGTTTATCAACTGTACAGTCAGAAATCCCGAAATCACTTCCATGGGCTATTATGGACACTGTAAAAGACATTTGGGTGGTAGAACGTTGGCTTACAATGACAAAAGATAACCCCCTTGGTATGCATGAGTGTGTGTTCGCCGAAGGGGCGCGTTTGTACATACACGTATAAGGAGGGAACGAGAAAGGACGAGATTTCGAGCAACTTAAACTGTCAGGGCACAGATGTGGGGTCCCTCCCCAAATACAAGTGAGCAGATGATTTCATATTCCTTAGCTCTAAGCAGTCTGGTGTGTCTGAAAATGTGTGCCTACATGCCATAATGTCATATATCTGAGTACCAATCAGAGGGCTGGCTCCACCTGGGATTTGAAACTAGAGTATGCACACGTGAATCGAGGAGGGGACAGTGAAGACCCGCTTGATTTATTATTATAAACTTTGAGGATACTGGTAATTGTATAGGCGTGTTTAGGTCTGTTTGTCCATTTACATATTTAGGTCAGGGATAAGCAAGGAACAGGCTCATATTAATTGCAGTTTTCATCACTATACTCTCTTTGAGGACAATTGTCTCCTACTTACTTGATTAATTTTGTCAGATTCATTGATTACTTTTGTAAGTAAAAGTCCCTTAAAAATACCAATATGATAACTAGGATCTGCTTATAATGTAGTATCCCTCTCATCCTTGTACTCTTACATCAAGTGATATAAGGTAATATAACCTATGGATGTATCAATCTCTTCTTGTTTCGTAAACAATTTTTAGCCATTTGCCTTCTAAACGCCATTGAATTACAAACACTGTTGGGGTTCCTTTGTGAAAGCAGTATGACTAGAGGGCTGCTGATATAAGAGGTGCATTAAATACCCATGTATTTCGGTGGTAAAATTTTCGTTATTGAATATTTGGCGATATGTTTCAGTATCTCGGTGAAAATATTAGGTTAAAACATAAAATATTTTGGTGTGCATTAATAATTCGGTGATTGTAAATATTTTGAAATGAAAGTTTTAAAAAATCAGTTTAAAGTACCAATGAAAATGACCTTAAAGTACTTTAAAATGTTATAAAGTAAATAACATAACACAGACTAAACTTACACCTGTTCGATAATCATTTACAGTTTGTCTTCTAAGAGAATCTTAGGTCTAAAGTTATATTTTACTGTTATTTTTTATTCTTGTGGTTTGAAACAATGCTCTATCGTCAGTGAGTCTCAATTTTTTTGGTGACTACCTTTCAGATTTATCAAAATTGAAATTGATTGCAACAGACATTGTGTCACATTCAAAGCAAGATATGCATATCGACACGAAACAGCCCTTTCCACACAATGACAAAAGTCACCTTAGTGGAATGTAGAAAATAAATTTGAACCCAGCCTACTTGACCACCCCCTCCCAATCAGCCTTACCTTCCCCCGTCCCTGATCGTGGTTTATAACCGAGGTGCTTGTACAGGCAGACTAAACACTAAGCATAAAAGGTGTCACATTCCCGAATTACACATTAAAATTGACTGAAAAATTGCTAATCTCGTATCAATCATCAATCTGCTTCCCTACTTCATTGGCATACCAGTCATCAAATATGTCCTTTGGAAATGAATTTAGTACGCAGTCTACAATCAAGTTCTAGTGCTACAGACATTTGATCATGTTAATTCTATGATATAATGTCTATGTGTTCGATGCATGCCTCTTCATTTTTTCAATGTTTTTCTAAATATCAAGTCAATGGCAAGCAATACATTAAAGAATGGTGAACTAAATTGGAATGTGCTCAATAACAAAGTGGGCAAGTTATATAAAGAAGAAAAGGTTGCATATGACGTGCTTCTGAGGTAAATATACGTGTTGGCGTTCTTTTACTTGTCGTATAACATTTGTTGAACATGAAAATTACCTTAAATAAATGACAATCAAAGGTGGTATATATATGGGAAACCTGTATGAAAAGAACTAACGACGGATGAAACTGAATTTGAGGAAAAAGGGAAGTAATGAAAAAGCCTTGACTATGTTACATTCATGTAAAGCACAGCTAGCTTGTTAGTTTTATAATTTCCTGCGTTAGGTAAAGGATCACTAGATTCTCTTCTACGATTCCAGCGTTTTCTTTACTTATAAGTGTAGAGTTGGTTTTGTTTTACCATTTACAAGGGTTCACTCCCTTTTTTTACGTACACGATATCAACTTATTTCCTCTGCCGATCTTCAATTCAACATTCGTCTCGTCTTCCGCACCCCATTCGGTCTGTCGAACATCATTCAGGTTAAGGAGAGAACTCCTAAATTAAGGCGTGGTCTAGCACTTTAAGTGTCGCTTTTGCACAGAAGAGTATTTTGATACATCAATTTCATATACGTTTGTTGGACCATTTTAGACTTTTCCCCTTTGACTGGAAGAGGCCTTCCTTCTTTAGCATTCTCCTATATGCTAATAATTGTTCTCATCCTATCTCTACCGCAGATTTTACTTTTCTCATCTCAGCTCATTAGAAATTCGACATTCTTATCAAAAGAGAATCTTCTTCCTTCTTAACACACCTTTTCTTTAAGTATTGATAAAGAGCTATTCTTACTATAAAGATAAATATGAAAGTAAAGAGAGATAAAGATAAAACATTATTTGATGAGCTTTTGGTGTATTCTATCACCATCCTCCGATCGTTGAATCTAATCATCATTATCATTATCATCATCATCATTATCATCATTATCATTATCTTCATTATCACTATCATCGTCATTATATTATTATTTTCATCATCATTACCATTGTAATCCTCATTATCATCATCTTCATTATCATCATTGTTATCGTGCAAGTTAGCGTAGGAAAAGGATAGGTAGTCGGAGGTAATGTACATTTTCTCACCATAATGATGTGATAACTTATGCGATGTACAGTGTTCTGCTTGAATTCTCCTCCTCCGCCTCAACATTTCAATGATAAATTATATCGACATTATAAACACACTTATCACCATCGCAGTTAATATCAATACCGTCTCGATTATCATTATCGTCATCAACATTAACACTGTTGATACGGAGATTAGTCAATCCACTGACAAAAGGCAGCCAATCTTCCTAGATTTCCATAAGACGGTTTACCTACCTACATTGAAATGAATTTCCTTAGCTCCTCTTGACGGTACTATTATCACTTATTCCATCTTAAAGTATGTTTAGTAATAAAGAAAAATTATTCAGATTAGATAAAAAAATTTCGCATCAAAAGTTCTACAATAAAACAACCAGATATTTTGCTCCATATATTAAATTTCACAACTTCATGGATATTTATACTTTGCTTTTAATGTTAATGTTAACCAATGAACGATTGGGAGTTAAGATGTAGACTAGAGAAATAAAGTCACCGAAAGTCGCCTAGCTCAGGTGGCAGAGGGGTTGGGTGGGTCACGGACTCGAGTCAAGAGTTGATTTAAAATTCAACAGTGATTATAATTCTTTGACTATCATCTTGAAAAGGCCTAAAATTTGCTAATACATCATTTTCCTGCATACAAGTACAATTTATGAATCAGAAGTTTGAGAACCAGAGAATGATTCAGAAAGGCATCAAGTTTAATAAGAAGTTAAGAGAGTTTTTAATAGACTTCCCAGTTAAATGGTCAGTCTTTGATAATGTTGGTTTATATATAATGGCTCTCAAAAGTTCCTCCAACGTATTTCGCAAATTTTTAGTATTATCCTTTCATTCTAAAAAAAGTTAGAAATTTTGTGGCAAAGGTCCTATTTCAGTTGCTAGGGGACACCTTTTCAATTAGAGCCGTGGCAGACTATCCCCGTCCCTCACAAGAAGACTTTTAAAAACCTTTTATATTTCAGGGGTTTTGCAAAACAAGTAGCATCAGAAATTTCAAGAATAGGCAACCTTCGTTCAAATCTCACAACTACTAGTGACATGAAGCCAAATTTTGGACGCATTTCTAGTAGCTTCGAGGCTGGATGCCTCATCAGTAATATGCACCACTAGCCACCATACTAGCAGGTAAAACGACATACCTTTGAACTCGCATTTTCATTAACCTACAAACATGATTTGGCTATAAGCATGATTTATTTTGAAACGGTATTTTGAATAAGTGTAAATTTTAAATCGTAGTTGCAATTTTGTGGGCATTTATTAAAAATTAAAATATTCTTTTATCTTGTCCTATCCCGGCAAGTTCCGCTAGGATACAAAATATGATAAATGCCTGCTTCATGTGAAGATTGCCAGTCCTTGTACCAGGGTTTTGGGGTCAAATTGACATTTCCAGAAAGTTTTTGCATCTCTTTCCACTTTAGCTATAGAGTAAGCAATTCTCTCAGATACGTATTTTTAAATTATTGTTACTTAAACGAACTTGGAAGTACGCAAATTGAAATTTGGTTTACAAAGTTTTCATTTTATGAAACGCGTCATTTTGCTCAGAAAAGAATTGTCAGGAGTTTCGTTTTTTGATTGATGGAGACGGAACATTAGAGCTGCCCTTAC
>JAAAKM020006971.1:13684409-13754506 GCA_010016025.2 Alatinidae sp. Z8VKAUB7J3 | reverse complement strand
AGGTCTGATCGAAATTGAATAGACGTTACTACGCTTTATTTCATAATTGAAAGCAGCAGGAGTTACCTCAAAAACTATTTTGAGCAATAGAATAATTTTCTATTCTAAAAACCTGAGAAACACCAATAGTGAAGATGAGAAGTCTCAACGATCGAAGCTAAGCCACTTGAAAAAGAATATGTTGATTATGTGTCACGATACGCATTCTTTTGAACAGTAACATTTAGTTATACTTGTTTTAAATGCCACTTAACCCTATTTATATATTTGGGACCGTTCTCTATGGTTTCTAGATACAAATTTGTCAAAAAGTTAAGGGTGGAAATATGACGTCATCAAAATCGATAATTACCCACTAAATTAATGCTGATTAGCTTTTAATTTGCACTTTATTGAGTTTGAAATGTATTAAGAACTTAATTTCAGATCATTCTACAAAATATTTGTAACATTCATGAAAAAACTCTGGAGTTACAGCCCTCCGAAACTTTCCACCATATATGGTCAACTTTTTTATCAGGTCACGTGACCATACCACGGGCCGTGACGACCAAAATTTTTCTTACGAAAAGTTTGCCATTAAAAAGGCAGGAAAAGTCAGAAAGTTTCAGCAACTTAGAAGAAGGTATTCAAGAGTTGTTAAACAATATTCACAGCCGCAGGCCTACTAGCCTTAAATATTAATTTTCAGAACCTGTGAGAGTCGCATTCTGAAATCAGCACACCCCTAATCTTCATCGCCCACAATTTGGGCATAAGCATTCTAAGTTCCTCTCCCGGCGCTCAATAAACGGTATATATGCTGGTATATACATAGTGTTGCATGATTCTACTAAGAACTTTGTGTGCTCCCATAACGAATCTTGAGTACAGTTTACAAGCACTAGAAGAGAGGAAACGTCTTACAGTTATACATCAATGTATTAACAAAGCATACATGTGAAGATAAGGCGCATGAGGTTTGTTTTGCAAAGAAAATGCGAGTATCGAACCGGCATTTTGATGTCATATCAACGTCGAATCGACATCATTTGTTATGTTGAATCGACACCACTTCTTGTGTTAAATCGACATCACCTTTTATGTTGAATGGATGTCGACTTTTTTGCTAAGGCCAAATGAAAATTGAAGCGACATCGTATTTACGATCTTAAATTGACAATGACGTCGATATCAATGTCGCATCGACATCAGTTCTTAAGCTGAATCGTCGTCACTTCATATGTTGAATTGGCATCATTTCTTATGTTGAATCGACACTACTTTTTATGTTGAATGGATGTCGATATTTTGCTAATAGCAGTTAAAGCTGATGCGATATCGTATCTACGATCTTAAATTGACTTCGATGTCGATTTCGTCTTTGCATCGACATCAGTTTTTATGCTGAATCGTCGCCACTTTTATGTTGAATCCATGTTGACTTAGAGCAAATGAAAGATGGTACGACGTCGTATTTATGACTTAAATCGCTTTTTTGACATCGTATAACATTTTGTATTAATAGACTTACGTTAAAACAACGACTTGGGCTTTGCATTTATCCTATGTCTGTATCACAATCAACACTTTGGATAAAACTTTTACGTTTTATACACCTCAATTTGCTTTTAATTACCTACGTATAAAAAATCAGACAAACATTGACATCGAAAATATGTCAGATAACGCCTTAGTAGAAGCTTAACGAACTACAACTAACATCATAGCACAAAACATCCATCCATTAATCTCGTGTACAAATTGTCACAGTTTATCTAAACACGTTTATATTGATAAAGCATCTGTTTACCTAATGTTGTGCAGGTAGAATCTGATTATTTGTTTGACAAATCTCCATGAAGATTAAAAACTCTTTCCAATTCTTGCTTCCTACTACGGGATTAAGTTCGTGTTAAAAATGATTTTTTTTATTTCAAAGTAACGTTTAGCCATGTTATACCTTCCTTATGCGCAGGTAAGCATCTTTATAAGAAACCTGGCGCAAAATAAGTATAAATACTATCAGTATCATTATTATTATTATTATCATTATTATTATTTTATTTGTACTTTTCTAAGATTGATGTTGTATCTTGGCTGATAAATCACAATAGTGGACCACAACCATAGGTCTTAGGTATTTTAGCATCCCTATTTTTCATCTCATGTCAAACACCTTTCGAATAACTTATGCAGCTCTAAGCAAACAAGCAAAAATTGTCATGTTTATTGTTGTTATTATTATTATAATAATTATCTGTTAATTAATAATATCAGCTGTTTGCTACAATCTTTTGCTGGATGTTTACCTGCAATCCAGGGTAAAAAAAATAAAGTGATTACTACCACAACTAATACTACTATCTACTACTACTACTACTACTACTACTACTACTACTACTATTATTATTATTATTATTTCATTATCATTATAATTATTATCATTATTATAATAATCAATAAAGGCATTGAGTTATAAAAAAGTTATATCTTGTAAAGGTTGTTAGCAGTAAATTTACAGAAAGAATAAATGGCAATGAAGTTTTAAAAAATCTATCAATGTTTAGGGAATACTTTGAAACAATTACATTTTTAATAATAAATTTGTAGCCGGCTCTTCCAGTCACTGCTCAGTCAACTAATACACGCTTGTTACTTTATTTCGTCACTACCACATTAACGGACCGCCTTAAACCCTAAATTTTGTTTCAAATTAATCAAATTTCAAATTTGCGAAAAAAAATGTTCAAGTCGGTACATTCCAAGAAATGTTTATCTTGTCGTAACAATCGGCTAACTAAGTTTCAAATGTAGCCATGCATTAAACAATATCCAACATGCATTGCGATCTTACTCTACGTATTTATAACTCCTATTCTTATCCGCTGTTTTGGGCTACTCATCTTCTTTAATCACCCATGGCCTCGTTCCGAAACAAAATAGATGGATATGAGGCTTTAAAAACTTTCATTGGATCGTTTAGTATTCCAGCAAGTAGTTTTTTGTTTACATACTTTTGTGGTAAACTAGTGAACTAGAATACAAATGGCAATGTTACACAGCTCCCTACTTGGTGTTACAAGTAAACAAAACCACGTGACCTCTTCACATGGAGTAAAAGTAAGATGTGTTTGAAGGAAGCGAAATGTTCCTGCAGAGACTTTTAAACTTTGATTCGCCTTATATCTGCACGAGAAAACATGCTGTGAAGCTAAGCTCCCCAAGAATTAGAACGCTTTTTATTGCTACTATAAAACGTAATTCCTAGTACACTTCTTATCAAGCAAAGATGACAACCTGAAAACGTGGCCGTCTTCTCAGAGTATCATTTCATGACCCACGTTGTTAAATATTTATCAATATTAATGACCGACTATAGGAACTTCCTGTCTTCACTCTTAAATATTAATCCGTGTGTATCTTTACATCGAGTCCCCAGCAACACTTCAACAAACCGGTTTTGATTATTTTAACATAAACCCTAAAATCCTCCGCAAATTCGTATGTTTTCAGCTTTTCCCAGCAGGTTCATTAAAAATTCAAACATTTCATATAGAAAGGGGAATCTTGGAAAGGAGCTAAAATTCAGATCAAAGTTGATAACACATAACAAGGACTGTGCGATCATAGACATAAAACTTAAAAACTGCACTGTAACTCTCGCGATGGGATGATTACCGCAACATCTCTTAAGCTATGGTTCCTGAGGAAGGTTTTAACACCCTAGTTAACATTAGATATCCAAAACTAAGTAGGAAGAGAGATTTTTCTGTTTTCTTAATTTGAGTCGTCGCAGGTTTTGCTCTGCAGGGCAATTAGACAAATGTTAAAACATAATTGCAGTGTACATTTTAGACGCTGTTCTTTTGCAATATGGTGCTTTAGAATTTACGCAGTATTCGCTAACGAAAGGCGATTATTCTAGGCACAAGGTACTGTAGTAGTTGTAACAAGTACAGATACAGCTAACTTGATAGCGTCAATTTTCCTCAGGCTACGTAAGGAACTTTGTTTGGTCAAGACAAAAAAGTGTTACTCCACTTTTCCTGTAGGCACCAGACGTTCATTTTCAGTATTTTCATGCGTAGAACCACTCCTTTCGTCGCTTTAAAGTATCCCTTGCTAATGAATTCAACGTAGCTTATCGCTAAGTGCTTCATGTTCCTGTCAACCTCCATGACAATGTCCATGTTCGTTGTATCTCTTTGAATAGTAAAGCGTCACTACTATTTACGGCAAACTCAGAAGTTACTGGTGACAAGTGTTTTTTCTTGCAACGTATCATATGTTGGATCATGCATTTTTTAAGGATGGTGTTCATTGGAAAGGCAATATATGCTAGTTCTACACTGGCTGCAGATTGTATCGTACGTTTTTATTCCATTTTGTGACAAAGTCTCCTTTAAACCGAAAATAGCGGAATGAACGTATGTACAAGATTGTCAAACATTTTCACTATTCGCTATTGAAAAGATACGCCAGCGACGTGAAAGGTGGCAATTGCAGCCCCAACATTGGTGGGATAGCAAAGGTTAAAGTAAAGGGCATGACATTCAAAAATGCCAGTATTACTGATGTTTATTCTGCCTGCTGATCATGATTTCATTTGTCCCAATCACTGTGGCGAAGAGGCACACAGTGTCCATACACGATATAGCTTTGCCACGAAGCCACGTCCCTTACGTTTGCGTAGTGCAACGCAATAAAAAACATGTCTTGTTCAACGAAGATACATCAGGACCGGGACTTGAACCTCAAGCATACAAGACGCTGAGGTGTGCTTCGGTGTATGATTCAACGGTATTCCTACTCCGTACAAAATACGTGATAAGTACGTTATACGACATCGGAAGTACGTAATAAGATCCTAAAAGTATATAATAAGAGGACATAACTAGATAATAATTACGTAATAAGTTGTTAATAAGTACATACTATGTACGTAATATGTACGTACAGGGTACGCAATGTGTACATAATATGTATGTTTAAGTACGAGGTAAGAGATAGCAAGTGCTTAAGAAGAACGTAAAAAGATGTAATAAGAAGTATACGTTCCTAACATGTACTAGGTACGTTATATGTACGTACTTTGTACATTTTATGAACGTACTATGTATTTAATATGTATGATGTAAGGACGCAATAAGTAAGCGACTGTGGATATAGGGAAGAAGACACCAAGAGAACCAGGTAATTACCTAATCATCTTTATATCTTTTATTTATTAAATTCCATATATTGGTATTTATTTTTCTCTTGTTTGTTTCTTTTCTAGGCACTACTGGGATTTTATTATGTTGCTACTTCTCATCCTTAACATGATCATTCTGCCGGTAGCGATCACTTTCTTCAAAGAAGACATGAGCAATAACTGGGCGGCCTTTAACATCATATCGGACATTGTCTTTGTTCTGGATATTATTCTCAATTTCCGAACGGGATATATGAGCCAAGGAACTTCGAATCAATTTATTCTAGAACCTAAACTAATAGCCAAGAGGTAAGTCATTGGTACAGTTTTTGTGATTGTTTCTTTATTTTATTTTAACTTTATTTAAAGCGTTGGCCTACACTGGAAAACATGACCCCGGACACTACTTACAGCTAATAGTTTAGCTTGCGAGTCAAGGAAACTAATTGCCACGAGGTACGTTGTTAGTGTAGCTATACGGCAATAAACCAAAACAAGAACGGCCTTGGTTACGCAGTGACAACGACATGCTCGGCACAGTATTTTCTCTTCTCGATGATACTCTGTAAGTTTAATGCGCTTTGGATTGATGACCCGGCCAGAGGGCAGTTCATCCTTGGTCAAGTGACATGGCGCAGAGAGGCTAGTCTGCAATTGCGTTGAGCTGGATGTCGATGTCCACCGGTGTAGGATTGGGAGCTAATGTGGCGACTAGAGAAATAAAAGTATGTTAACATCAAAGGTCACGTAGCTCAGCTGGTAGAGAGCACGCTGCGAAAGCGTGGGTCACGGGTTAGATCTTCGGTGGTGACACATTTTCTATTTCTCTAGTATTCTTTTCAAACCTAACAGTATTTTCTACAAGTTGCTTATGATACTTCTACAGGTTTCATGTTAAAAGCCTACGGTTAAAACAGATTAAGATGGTATTGGTAGTTAAAATGATATAGTTAAAATGAAAGTAAATAAAACGTACGTTACGTTTTATTTACCTTCATTTTAACTCTATCATTTTAACTACCAATACCACCTTAATCTGTTTTAACCGTAGGCTTTTACTTTTCCACATACCGCACCCAAATGTCCAACTCATTTCACATTGTTTTATGACGCATTTTACAATAAAGTATATATCATATCCAAATAAAACTGACGTGTCTCTGCTTCAAATGAGGTTTAAAAGAGTATACAGGGGGCCTTACTAGACATCTCAATTGTCTTGTCCAGGTAGAGATATGTTTCCTGAACCAATGAAAATTTTGAACAATTTTTAACATTAGAGTGTACCCCATCATGTAAACAAATAGGCCTATACAGGAACGCGTTTAAATTAAGGCATTTTCAGAAGTCAGTAAAGGATCGTTTTAATTAATTATTCAACACGCAGACTCTGTATAAATTCTAGGTAAGGTAGCCTACAGTTGCTAGAAGTAATACACTCAGCAAAATAGAATTTTGTGGCCGATGAGATAAATGCTGCCGGCGCTAAATTTCGCGTACATATTCAATCGAAAGGATACCGGTACCCTGTACGATATGCACGTATCAAGAAAACCAGGAATTTATAATAAAGATATTAATTTATTAAATTATTCCACAGTCTATTTAGTACCGGCATATGTTCCAAAGGGTAGTGCCGGGAGGCAAGTTTTAAGCTTACCTCACAGAATGATATTCTGTACCCTACAATCAAAATACCTTTTGTCCTCTCCAGCTTCTCGTACAAAACATATTTAACAGATATTTAATTATTTTTCCTGTATCTGTAGTACAATATTTGATTATCATTTAATGAGTTAAATACTAAGACGCTTGATCAATTTAACTTTTGAACCACAACTTACATGCTCGGTGCGGGGCTTTTCCTCATCCTTACTCTTCAAATTCTAGGCAACTCGTTCCTTATGATGATCAACTATCAAAGCATCAGCTATTTAATCTGTGTTTTTCACGTTGTGCTTAATTGTCTTTTTGCCCATCCAATAAACTATTTACAAATTTTGTAACCAAATGCTACTTTGGCGCCATTGTTGTTTATGGGGAAGCTTTCTGAGCATTTGTGTCGTTGTCAACAGGGAGCTAGTACACCTGTTTTCTGTCAGCTTCGGTTACCCCGTGGTCTCCATACTCACCCACAAAATGTGAAAGAGCCCAGAGTTTTCAATACCGTTCTGATTAGAGGCTTGAAGGCGGGGTGTGGAGGTAGGGGGTGCCACAATGTGGTGGTTGAGCCTGCCTCATGGCTTGCTTCTCTGCCTGGTAGCCTAAATTGAGGGGCGTCGCCCTTGGACGCCCCAGCTGCCCTTTATTTATTAGTTAGCGCGTTTTTTGTTTTTTTCTGTTTATTTAGGGTAGTTTCAATGTCAGGCCCACCGCTCATTAGGGGCCTTTGATTGAGAGACTGCCACAATAACAATTGCACGGGCAATTTTTGAACGTCCGATTCGATGTAGCTCCAGGAATAGAGGAGTAGCGTCGATTTTCTTTCATGTAATCAAATACATGTCGAGAGCAAATGTCGAAGACACCTCTGACGTTCAAATGAAAGTTGGCGATTTGGAATTAGAGGAAGTTCAAACTTTCCAATACCTCGGCTCCAATTTAAATACAGATATCACCTCAGAACCAGAGATCAAGAAAAGACTAGCAATCGGTACCAACCAACTCGCTAAAGTGAGCAGAATCTGCAACTCGAGTGAAATATCCGTCAGAGTCAAGATCCGACTGATGAGATCTCTGATAACATCCATTGCCTTATATGGTTGCAAATCATGGACCCACAGCAAGGAGCTGGAAAAACGAATATGTGCTTTTGAGTTCCGCTGCTCTAGAAGATTGCTTGGGATCACGTTGAAACAGAAAATCACTAATATTGAAGTCAAAAGGAGGATCACTAATGAAATCGGTGCGTATGAGCCTTTGCTAGAGACAGCAAGGAGAATACCTTGATACACTAAATTAACGTTGAACATTAATTAACGTTTTGGAATTAGAAAACGTTAATTAAATCTACGTTAATTAGATACAGACGTTAATTTTTGAAACGTTATTTTCAACACAGCGCTAATTTTTGAAACGTTGATTTGTGCCAAAATTTTATACAATTAAGGGCCCTTGACAGCAATATGTTGAAATCGCAAAAGGAAATATTTGGTTATTTTGCAACGTCTATAGATTTTGTTCATAAATTTGAGCCTCTTTGTTTTACAAGAACACCACGATACCACAGCATTGTGTGACTCGCTATTGACAAGATTGGAGGTGTATGACATTTGGAGGGAAATGACATCTAGGGATACATGTCGAACTGCGCGAGTTTAAACTATTTATTTTTAAATTCGAAGTCAAATATCAGGGGAGAAAGTACAGTGAAGACGGGCACCTGATAGAACGGCAGTGCTTTACCTAAGATCTCCGACATGATGGCTTTATTTTTGGTACTCGCCTTATAAACTTTTCTAACTGAATTTTTGGTAATGTTGCCCTTTAAGCCACTTTTATGTAACCATCACGTAAATTTTAGGGAAAGAGAAAACACTTCGGCGTAAAATAATTTTTTATGGTATTTGCTTTTTGTCGTTTATTAACACATGTATTAATTAACGATGGCACTAATTAACGTTTGATCATTTGAAAATGTTAATTAATGTCGTTCAAACATTAAAATGCTGATAAAACGTTAATTAATGTCCATCAAAATGCTTTTTTAGTCTAAAAAGATGTTAATTTGATCAACGTTAATAATAGCCGCGTTAACTCCTGTACACGTTAATTTTGTGTATTAAGGTAAATCTGCAATTGTTCGGTCATGTCACCAGAAAGATGGGGACTCTTGCTTTCGACATCATGCACGGTAGTGTGGAACGTAGTAGAGGAAGAGGTCAACCAAAGAGAATGTGGTTGACAGATATTGGTGAATGGAAGATTGTGGTAACATGTACTCGAGAAGCAAAGAACCGTGAATGATAGCGAAGTATTGTGAACTCGTCAAAGTGTCCCAACGACCATCAGCCACGGGAGCGACGTAACGTGACGTGACGCGAATCAAATACTCCGAAAAAGAACGCTTATATATTGTTAGCGAAGCTTTTAGGCGATTCTCTTTAGACTAAATACATCGGTACATAATAAATTGTTAACACAGAATTTATTTATATTGAAAGGATCTAAATTTACAATAGGTGCGGCATTATTGGGGCAAAAATACGGACGTCTCGATTAAAAGATAAAATTCAAGCGTTTTGGACAACGCTAACGAAAAACAGCTAATGTAAATACAAATTTCTTTTGTTTACATAGAGAAGGTTTACGTAAAGATACAGTATGTGCACAGCTTCTAGTACAGAAAGATGAAGCTTTAACGAGCTCTGTCCAATTTAATTGGTGAATACCAGTCTTCAAATATTTGAAGGGGCTGATAAAAAATTATTTGATTGCCAGTTTTAATTGCCAGTTGTTCTTTCTGAATCTTAAACATTGAAGTGGAGACCAGAGCGTACCTAATAGAGTTTGAGAGGCCTTAGAAATTAGAGAACTTTGTCTTTACTCGATATACGTTTATATGAATAGGCCTACAAGAAAGATTTAAAACCCTTTCATTTATTTCTTGTTTTAATATACACCAAATGAGAAAGTTTTTGCCTTATCAAACTCAAAGAGGACACTAAGTAAAACAATCAGAAAAGGCAGATGCAATTCGTTGGTCACATTGTGAGACATCATCCACTGGAAAGGTTGATCAAAAGGAAGTATCAGGCAAGATATGTAGACGTTTTCTGATAGATTACATTAACTTTAAAGTATAGTTGGTAGAGAAAATCCTTTCAACCACGAGAGCTTCAAACATGTACAAAAATTATAAGCATCTCACAGGAAATATTGTGCCGAGCATGCCATTGCCACCGCGTAACCAAGGCCGTTCCAGCTTGTGGTTTAGTAAGTTTGAACTTGAACTAAGTATATTTTATTCGATTTATTGCAATCTGAATATCTATCTATTCAGCGTCTGAGTCCTTGAGACACTTCTGCTTCAGTTACTTGATCGTTTCCATTGGAAGTACTACAGGTGTCGACATGAACATATCCTTAGCATAGTCTAGTCCAGGTTTTCTCATCCTCTGAAAGTAGATTCTCCCCTTCGTGCTACCAATATTTCCAAGTAACTCCGTGGATCCATAGAACTACGATATTGTTGCTGTTCATCAGTATTAAACAAGTATCATATGAAATAAACAGTCAAATAAGAGTCCTAACTTGCTTTCTTTGAAAATATGAGCCCTGTGAAAGAAAAATAAGACAACATTTGCTAGTCCTTTTGTTTTTTTTCTGGCACTTTGACATAGGAAAGCATTGTTATATGCAAAAGCTGTTGGACACCCCGACTACAACTTGGACCCCCCATTATACCCCCTGTCTCAATTTAACCCTCTTTAAATCTAAAATACCCCTTAGGGGGTCTTCGGACTCCCGATGAGAAGCAATGGGTTTAAATGGGACCTTAGTGAATGGTCAGTTTACTGGTCAGTGCACCCATAGAATTAGTATTTTAATTATAAGATTTCTGAGTGCACCAGTATTATAGATCTATTGGTCCCCTGTTCAAACGATTTCGACAACAACTCGTTTGATGTACCACCATTGAAGCTGCTTTCTAACACATGAGTTGCCGTGAAGGCAGCTTCAAAAGATTTTCAAATTTATAAACACCAAAGCAGTTATATTTAACAGCCACTATGAGCAGGATGTTACTGTGATGTAATTCAATCATTACAATTCGAAATTCAGAGCCAGTAACAACATCGTATTGCTGTTTGTTGTCACGGTACGGAAGCCAGTACAGTGATGATATGATTATGTGAAAAGTTTTGGAATTGAGCCGCTTTTGTTACTACATACAAGCTTTGCATCAGGATCATGTCAGGATCAAGACTTGAGTACTTATTTCTGATGGTAAGGGACATGTTTAACTTACTTTAGAGTATGAAATCCGGTTACCATGTTTGAATATACCGTAAATTAGAATCACATCGTAACAATTATATGGTATAGGCCTACGGTAATTTACAGACCGTGAGTGCATAAGTACAGTAGCAGTAGCAGTAGAAGCACAAGTACTGGAACAGGGGAGAGTTACAATCTAAATGGTAAGTAGATACGTTTATATGATACTAGAGGATTCAAGGTAGTGTTGATGGTACAAGTTGTGAGCTAAACTATCTTGCACAAAAATGAATGAGGTTTCCCGTTAAAAAATGGAAGTTTTAAGAGAATGTCTGTTACAACAGTTAAGTAAGGTTGAATGCATGTATACTGGAGTGGTGAACCTTAATACAAATAATTTTTGCTTCAGGAAGAAATTGAAGTGCTGCTAGATTAGATAAGAGGCAAGTTACACAACAGAGAGTAATTTGCAGTTGAAAATTGGATATAGGCACAATTGAGGATGTTTGATTGCTAATATGTCCCAAATTGACTAGAATATATTGATAAGAGATACGAACAAGAGTTTTAGTAAGGGCTCAGTTATACCTCGTTTTTTAAGAAAATGTTAGAGTATAAAACCAAATGAGTGATGGACAACTACAGCATGTGCAATGGTAGGAAGTGGAAGCCTCTAAATAATACCCATCGAGTTTTACTGAAGAGGCTAGCCTACATGATCTCAGTAGTTCTATTTTATTTAAATCTGACACCCACCTACCTTGGCTCCCACTTTAAAGTACTGAGAATTACTATAGTCAAGGATGAATTATCTATGTATTGCACAATTAAAAGGCCTAAATTTTCACCTCAAAACAAAATATTTGATAGGAACACCAAGATTATTCATCATGAAAAATGGTTGCAGATAGGACCACTTAATATTAATTTAGCGTAAGGTAACTGCCCCCTGGAAGGTAAGTGCTTAATAAAGGATATGGTTTTTGGTGTTTTACATACCAAAGAAAGCCACTGCTTAGATCAAGGTATACACCAACTCTTGTAGAAATAAATTAAAGATGCTTTGAAAACCCCACTGGGTATCTCAATAATGTACAGTACTAACAGTAAACTGAACTATCAAAATGTATCTTTTAATACAACAGAAGTTAAAATATTATCGAAACATCCTTAGCCATAATTTCTTTTTAAACTTCAATGCCAGTTATTCTTTCTGTATATTTACAGTTAATAACCTTTACAAGATATAAATTTCTCATAATAATAATATTGTAATTTTTATGTTTCTGAAAAGTGTGCAACTCTTAACCATGACCAAGAATAACCTACTGAAGAAATATTCTGATCTAGTTTCTAAATGCTGGCGTAAGAATTATTTTGTTGCCAATGAACATAAATGGAAATTGCAGTGTTTGATCATTGCATGATAAGGTAGTTTAAAATGGTAATGTGATTGAAGAAGGTGTTATAGTCAAGCAATTAATTTGTCTACCCTACTTATACTGAAAATTAGCACCGTTTAGTATCTTGTTGTAGAGAGCACCCTGGCAATGGTGTTAATAGCACTTGCTGGTATTTGTAATATATCATTCTACATCTGTATTTATTTACCATTTTATTTTAGATGGTTTATCTTGCTGTGCTGGTGGCCTGGGGCTTTGTTATTTATGCAGGATATCATGTTACAAAAGAGAAAATAAAGTAACAAATTCAACAGACCTGACATCAAACATATGTTATATGGGTCATAGTAGCTCCAGAGCAGTGACTCTTAACCTTGTTATGTGATTGCAACTGTTAAGCCAGTATTTCTCAACAGAGGTAGGGGGTATTTGAGATTTTAACTGAGATGAAATTGAGACGAGGGGTACTAGGACGTCCAACAGCTAATAGTATGTGTTAATAGCACTATCTTTTTTTATCTGATAAGGAAGTTATGACCCTTTGTTGACTGTTTATTTCATGGGATACTTTTTAAATGTAAATGAACGGAAGCAATTAAAACTCTGGCCAATACAGGGGTACTTGGACATTTTTGTTGCTTGAGGGGGAGCGATATACTTTTATAGGCCGAGAAAACCTCTCTTATTTCTTCATCAAATTACCCAATACCCCCTATTTAAAGACTTAATAAAGTAAATGGAATTGAAAAAGTTGATATGAAGAACAATAAAATATGTTATACACCTACGAGTTGTAGAAAATGTGTCGCTCTTGTGACCATTATTTGCTAGGATCTACTTGTTTCCTATAAATTCATCGTAATAGCTCTATAATTTCACTCCATACGATTGCTGTGATCTGTGTATGGCAAAAACGTTTAGCAAAGTGAATCTGTTACTCAACACAATATTCGAATATGAAAGTGTATGTGCACAGTACACTGTCTATTAGACTCACTACTGATGGCTCCTTTGTTGTTTTGTAGTGCTTTTTTCTGGGTTACAGTTACTTTTGGAATGAAAGTACTGGGCCTTTACATTACTGGTATTGCATTTGACATTATATATAGCTCATATCCACTGCGCGGATGATTTGTACCCTGAGTGGATGTATGTTCCTCTTATTCAGAACTGTCACCCTACAGCATTGGTCTTCAATCTTCTTTCAGTTATGGACCCTGTTGACCCTCTATTGTGCATTGTATACAGTACAGGGTGTAATGTCACACTTGTAACAAATAATCCATCTATCAAGTATAGACACTATGTTTATTACATTTGTTAGTTGTATTTGTGACTGTGAACCCCAGAAATTGTTTAATTTAATTTAACAAGTCTATTTTATGGCCCTATAATTTGTTGACCATAAAGGACCTGTAGACCCTAGGTTGCTGGACAATGCCAAGGGGAAAGATGGGTTAAGTAGCATCACTAATGACAGAAAATTAACTATTTCATTAGGCAAAAAGTCATGACTTGTATTTTTTTGTATGTAACCTAGTTTAAAATTTGTTGGCATGCCCAAGTTGTTGGGGTTTTTTATGTTACCAGTGCTACACCATTGGCAAATTACTCTTCCTCCAATCCTTTACCATGTTCTTAACTGGGCCCACAACCAGCTTTTTTGACTGGAAACAAAGCTCTGCCCAGAAGAGGGAAGGGGCACAGATTACCAGTTAAAGTACTGGAGTATAAGAAACAAATATGATTATTGAGGTAAAAGGATAAATGATTGCAATAAGCACTTAGTTATTGTTTGTCAGGCCTTAGGTCTCTCCAATTATCTATGTATCTTTGGGGAATATAAGCATCAAAGAGATGAAAAAAAGCAAAATTGTGTGACAATTAAAAAGATATCTGGAGGGAACCAAGCATTTGAGAGATTTCTTTAGATATAGCTGATACTGAACGTTCTGTCTTTAACCCTCAGAAGGCATGTAAACTTCAAAGCTTCAAAGATATTATATATTTGTATATATATTTATATACTAACTTTTAGAATATTATGTAAATTTACATTACTGTAAATAGATATGTTCCGTAGAAAGTACAAAAGGCTTTTTGGTCAACAAATGGTGTTTCGATCATGTTGTCATTGAATGAAATGTATTATTAAAGATCTAAGTACGTTTTTGAAGAGTTAGCATGTAGCTATTATTTTTGGTTGTATGGGTGTTTTTAGCTGAAATAGTAACCATTTGTAGATCAGCAATTTCATTTGTTGGCTTTAAAGCAGAGATTTGTTTTCAATTGGCATGATTTTGTGCATTAGTGATTCATAACTATGCTTAAGTGCAAGCAGTGGCTTTGTGTAAAAACTAAGTAAATTAAAATACATGTAAAATAAAACAAAACAATATCATTTTCTGATTTCAAAATATAAATTTCAAGGAAAACCATCTTTATTGAGAATATTTCGACAATATTATCTCTTCATTATCAGCTGTATACTACAGCAACAGTACAGCAGTCCTATATAAACTAGGAGTCTTGCCATAGAAACCAACAATTGCAAAGAAATTAACGCAGAGCGCAATTATGTCGCAAAAATAACTGCAGCTCCTTAGAGGCTTTAAACCTTTGTTGGAGAACAACGCTTACTCTTGGGTGCCTAATAAGCAGGGGGTCCTAATAGTAGGGAAGGTAAGAAAATTTTATAAATTTAATAAGTGGGGAGGGGGCCCCAAATAAGCGGGGCATGTGTAGAAAAACCAAATTTTCGTAAATTGCATGTTTCCTGTATCGATATACCACCACATATTATAGCTGGAATTCACTGACGATGGAGCACTTTAAAGTACAGATTCGAGTTGGAGCAATAATGGTGGACATTTCCAATGTGAAATATTGTTGCAATTTGAATCCTAAACGCTGAATGCTTGATGTATCTGATAGCTATTGTTCCATGAGCAGATAGGGTGCGTTCAAACAAATGGAATCAGTGAAAATACATAGAATAGATAGGATATGCTGACATAAATTTCACTTGTATGAAACTGAATTTGCCAAAATTAATAAGCGGAGAGGTCCAAATAAGGTTCGAGGGTGTGGGAAAAATTTCCGAAAATTAACAAGTGTCCAGGGACCCTTATTAGGCACTCAAGAGTAATTTGATGAGCTTCCAGAAATGATAATTGCGACCAGTTACTATTAGTGTCAGTGATGGAGTAATTGAGTTGAGGCCTATCCAAAGGAAAGAGTTGATTTAAAACATTACAGTGTCAGGTTCTTGGGTAAAAATCAATAGACTTGACCAACTTAAGCATTATGTTACTTGTTAATCCAACTAGGAATATTTGTGGTTAGACGGGTCATACCAAACTTTCTACACTAACTGATTAATGCGAATACCCTTTGTTGTTATATCTTGCGATATCTTTCTAAACAAACTTTGATACAGTTCACCGAGGTTGAAATTTAACAAGACTGTATGTCGTAAGATTTCCCACAATTGACAGAAATCTGGGTATTTCGCAGTCCCTTTGCATGTTCAGGAAGATCTTTCAAACTAAACTAGACGTATTTTAGCAGCAGCTCATGCATTTAACAATGAGCTGAAGTTAGCAGATACGAAGCTTGATTGCTCAGTTTGTTAGTCATAAATGCCAATAAAGTCACGCTTATTTGATAGATTTATACATCAGTCTGCTCCTTCTATTTACCTTCGGATCTCTTATTTTTGCATGTTTTAGGAGACTTTAAACATGGATCTAAAGAAACTTGCGACTATGAATTTCCTTGTTTGCTCGCAACGGCTTTTAGTGATTGATCAAAATTTATCCTATTCTAAACACAATGACAAAAATCGAACAAAGCTTTTGTTTGTCAATGGCCTGATGCAAAGATTGATAAAGCTGCGAAATGTTGTGGTCCGTATTATACACACTGTTTGCTACAAGCGCATACAACAAATCCGCGTTTTAAACAAATCCCTTCCCGATTGCCGCTGCTTATTGGAACCGGGGCACTCCCATCCAGTGGAATGGGACCCAAAATGATGTCACGGCTTTCTGGGTGCACATAAAATGCGAGCTGAAAGGGCAGAATATTTGAAAGGGTTTCCAGGGCAATTTATCAAAAAAAAGTAGGGAAACAGTAGCATGAAAATGAGGGAAACGGTGTCATTTTTAAAAAGTGAAAAGCCGGCCACATAACTATCGTTTCTAATTAATTATTCAGAAAAAAGGTCAACGATTGAGCGAGGTATTTGATTTCTTTTCTCGCTTTCCGCCAATCACTGGCCACAATAAATGGTCAGAGGTGAAACAACAAAACAATGTATGCAATAACTGCATACTCATAGAATGTTAGCTTTATCTTTCTTATTTACATTTAAATATTAATTTTAATCTTTTTCTAAAAGATCTTTTGATATTAATGTGGTCAACGTTAAGAAACATATATACATATTAAAAATTCCAACTGCAAAGCTGTAACACCAATCACTTTACACAAAATCTTGCTTTTCGAGCAAATGTATGGAGTATCTTTAGGTTTTATAATAAGTTAGGGTCTTAAATCCATGATTGTAAGCTTTCGGGTTTTCATAGTAGGACTTCCGATGAAAAGGTTTCCAGATTTTGCGATGTACTGATTTTATCATAGAACACAATCTTGCGTAGATTTTATAGGTTATAAGGTTTTGCTTTCTGACATTGACAGTTATTCCTCAGGAGAATTAACAAAACTTATATCACTTTGGCAAAATTAACCATCGCCCTGATGACTTTAGGGTAACTATCGTTAAACAACTATGCAATGGCGAGAGAAAAAATGTCAACAGGTAGTTTTCACTAGTCAAGACACTTCGAGTACTTGGGTATGCAAAGAAATATTTAACCAATAAACTTCCGACTTTGCAAAACGTAGAAGGCGTTTGCTTCCTTGCTGCTGGGAACACCGTTATCGTAAGGGGCTCCGATTAAAGATTTTTCCTAAGGCCACGTCAAAGATGTCTATCTACATAAATGTAGGTCCTATCTCCTAAAAACTAGCAAAGAGTGATGTGTACCTGAAAGTCTTGAACGTGGAAGAAACAAAATTTAACTTACGTTCTAGATATAACCACGGGGAGTAAGAAAGGTGCCATTTAACGTTCCTTACATTGTCTTTCGCTTATTTCTTTTTCCATGATAGAGATAATTATAAAAAGGTGCTCATAACTTCAATGAACTTGTAGTGTACAAATTTAGTCAAAAATAGTTATGCTTCGACACTTTTCCATTACACGACGTCGTTATTTCCCAGGATCAATCTGACAGTATTCTTTTTACTGATTTGATTATTTATTTTTTAGATAAACAAAAACTTATCAAGTAGCGTCAGTCAAAAAGTTGGTGCTGAACTTAATTGTTTAATAATGCCTTGTATATTGATGAAAGTAGTAACACTCAGTATGATAATGTGGGTGTACTCAATACTTTTCCTTCTTTCTAGACATCCCCCTCAAACTCACATCTCTACGTAATGTTCAGAGACCAATAAATGCCAGGTACTGTTAATTCTCAATATTTATAACTTTGCAAAATCTATTCTTAAAACAAAAAAATTCAAGTCAACCAAACATGCGTACACGCAATTCCCTTACGTTTATCACAAATCGACAATCAATAAATGTCAAGTTTTGCAACTACAAACGTGCGTCCAGCTTTCAAAGTTGGTGGAGAATGGTAGCGATGATTATAGTGCTTGTGACCATATTAATGAGGAGGTGTATGATTCCAATGTTGGTGGTGGCGGTAAACATTGTGATGATCAAGGTGACGATGGTGGTCATAATAACTATGGTGACAGTAGTGGTGCTTGAGCTTCTATGCTAATAAAATCTTCTGCTGCTGCTACTACTATTACTACTACTATTACTACTATTATCATTACTACTATTACTACTACTATTACTACTGATGTTAATAAAGGTAATAGTGGTCATGATAATACTGCTGATGACAATGAAGTCTGGTTGATTCTTACAATTGCCTTTATGGTTGTTGACTTGAGCTGCACAGATTGTGTAAGAGAGAACTGCAAAAACGTTTTGGTTACTGCAACTCAAAGTGGCGTCACCTAAACATTTACTTTAAGTTCGTAAGTCTGCATCACCAGTTTACGCCTCCCTTCTTACCATAACATGGAATGAGATAATTATGTTTGTTTGTAGTAAAACAGAAAACTTCAGCATAAAACCTGATGGGTAGCGAATTATCGATGACAGTACAGCTAAAAGGCTAAAGCTTTTAGGGAGAGTTTAGACCCGGATGAAAGGGTATGAAATTCACTCCGCCATAACACTGCCTGAGTAGGCAAGCATTTCCTCAGTTATGATCTCAAGCTTTCTTCCCTTCAAACCTGCTTCCTAATGCTGGGAGAAAATGATCATCCGACTTCAAAATATAGAAGTCAAACCCTTCCTATGCTAAAGATGTCTCTCTGACTCAAACCTGTCAAACTAAGGATGATAACATTGCGTGTAGTTTGTTCCCACTAACTTCACTGCGAGACATACTTTCTGCAGAATAGATTGTACTCTTCAAAAGAAGCGTAGGTAGTGGCTACAAAAGATGACTAATGACACAAAAACATTTAAAGAATTGTCTCAACCTACATTCCGTGTCCTTTCCTTTGTTGTACATTGTTTACAGTTAGAAAAACACCCAAGTTTTCCTTTTCTTCTAAAGTAAGCAAAGGCTAGAGTTACAGAAAATATTGCGTTGCCTACTAATAAAGAGCACAAAGCAATCAAACATATTCACAAGAGTTCATCAGAAAAAACCTGATAGAGTGATATCTACGGTTCCTTAGTGCTCGTTATAATTAGGAGTATCTATGTAAAGATGAAACCTACATTTTAACATGAGAAACTGAGGGGTGGGCTCATCGGCAAATTTGAATAAAAATTTGAAATGCCAACTTTTAACCTCGTTACATTTCATGGATTTTTTAGTGTGACATTTTATCTGAAACCCCTTACTAAAAGTCTTGACGTATATTTTCTACTAACTGGACAAAGAAATCAATCAAATAAGTTCCCCTTTCGTCAAATTTTGAAAATGCAAAAATATTATTTCAAATTGAGAACTTGTGAGCCGACAAACTGGAGAATCTAGCTGGGAAAAATAGGATTGCAATATGTTGCAATACAAATGCCATGTATTCAAATTAATATCAGCAACAAAATTAAATGAAATATCAGTTTCGAAAAGAATGCTAGAGAAATAGAAAAAGTGTGTTACCACGGAAATCGAACCCGTGACCCACGTTTTCGCGGCGTGTGCTCTACCAACTGAGCTACGTGACCTAAGATGTTAACAGATTCAATTTTTGTAGTCGCCACATTAGCTTCCATTTATCCACCGGTGGACATCGACAGCCAGCTCAGCGCAATTCGAGACCAGGCTCTCTGCGCCATGTGACTTGATTAAGGACGGACTGCCAGCCGGCCTGTCTATCTGTCCAAAGCCCGTTGAAAGGTAAAAAGTATCCCCAGTGGTGACATATTATCTATATCTCTACGGATTTTTTCAAAACTGATATTTCAAGTTCTCTCTTCTCGATGATAAACGAAAAATATTATATGTATGGCTTTATAATTTTGGATTTAAGGAATAACGGGAATTGCGCATGTATAACAAACAGATTCCAAACCGTTTATTTTTAAAAGTTTTACATACATGAGCACATATCCAATCTTTAATACAGACCATGATTGCCAGCTTTCCAGGTCACGCCCCCTCCCCCTGCTAAGCATTCTCCATAAAATTTGGCTTTTTGTTTTCTAATATGCTAATCGGGTAGTTTGGTTGGTTCATTGGCTACAATAACAATGTCGTCGTGGGCGACTGGGAGAGTATGGCAAAGAAAAACTCCTGCAATTGGAATTGTCGAATGCTGAAATCCGCCTCTTTGAAGTTGCTTAGAAATATGACACCACGTCCGAAATCAGGGTTCTCAATCTTTTCATGTTTTAACTAGTATATCTTTACTTTAAAAACGAGGATTGCTCTAAAAGTGCTTTACTTTGACTTTATTGTTTTGTGTTCAATTCAAAATAGCAGCTATAATTTTCTAACTATTTGTGGTTCAATTACCTGCAAAGGGATAAGCATGATGGTTTACACTGTTTCGTTTTTTAAGAATCACATAAATTTGCCTGAGCCTCATGATTCTTAAAAATTCTGCTAAAGTGAGCCTCAAATATTCTTAAATGATTCTTAAATTTTTCTCGAGGATGGTTGTGATTTTTATGGAGCAAATAAAGGAATCACTAGTGAAAACGTTATTTTTACTTCCAGTGAAGCATGCTTCGAATGAAATGGCATTATTGAGGAACACAGGGAAGTTACAATTTTTTTTTTAAATCTTGGGACCAAATCCAACGTATTACCCTGGTGTAAAAATTAGAGAACCAACAAAAGACAAATTTTTAATTTGCCAGATGCTCCAATTTAATAACCAACCAAACTGATAAACACGGAAAAGTTTCTGAGTCGACAGGAGCCTAAAGTCTTTGCACCGCAAGGTAAAGGCATTTTTAAATTTTTGTTTGGTATCAGTTGAGCCTGAGGGTGATTCTTAAAATATTCTTACATTTTAAGGATTTTGAGCCTCATGATTCTTATAAAAAGAATTCTTATAAAAAAGAAACGGTGTAGCACCATTGAAGGTAATTACTACAGGAGCTCCTTAAACCACAGTCTTTAAATAAGTGGTCTACCTAACAGATCTGCCCTACAATAACTCTTTTTTTATTGCATACTGTTAATATAATCTCAAAGTAGTTTAATAATAGCTAATTTCCCTGTGATACGAAAGTTGCGCGGTATCCATAGTTCAGATATTTCTATCGCGTCTTCCGTCTGGACATAAAATTTTATCTTTCCTTGATCACTTTGGATCCTTTTGGGATGTCGTAAATTGTTGAATGAATGCCTGTTCTTAGTTCAATGATCACATCAAATAAATGCTAAACCAAAATGTAGCATAGAGCTATGTGCGTATCTGTTCTTTCAAGGGCAAATAACGCATGAACTGACGGACTGGACGGTAGTCCTCCCTTAGCCAGTTACATGGCACAGGGGGGCTGGTTTCCAACTCCGTGGAGCTTAATGCTGATGTCCATCGCTAGATAATTGGGAGCTAATTTGGCGATTAGAGAAATAGAGTTTGCTAACATTAGGGATCACTTAGCTCAGTTAGCAGAGCCCTTTCCGTGACAGCATGGGTTGACCGCGGGTTGACCACAGGTTGACCACGGGTTGGAATCCTGGTGTTGACATATTTCTCTACTTTCTTTTCAAAAATAGCAGATAGAGAAATAGTAGAATCTTTTTCATGGGTCGAAAAGGATAGTATGCAAACTAGATATCGATCAAAGGGAGCAGAGTGTCGACTATAAATCATAAAGGATTGAGTACAAACATGAAAATGAGAAAGTCATTTTTCCACCCATAACTGTTTTTCTTCATCCCGGATGAAGAAGAGCAAGTGGGCCAAGAAAACAACAGAGTGGAGGCCCAGAGAGGGGAGCAGAGCCAAAGGAAGTCACAAGAGGAAGTAGAGAGATGAGATCGAGGACAAGGCTGGATGCGAGTGGATGAGAAAGCGCAGAATCGAGAGGAGCTAAAGAGGTTGTGAAGGCCATCTGCCAACAGTGGCGTGACCGGCTAAAAAAAGAACAAGAACTGTTTTTCTGGTGAAGGCGTATTTTGAACCACAAATTAGCTCGGCTGTCGCTTTTACATTCTTGAAGAACTACATAAACGTCTTATTTCAAATCTTTATAGACTGTTTCATAGAAAACGTAAATAACTTTTATAAACCTTACAACTGATCAACAATGAATGTTTATACGCTTCCCTACCCCCTAACATTTCTTCATTTGTATATAGGTCCTTGGCCAGGAGTAATACCAAATTTAAACACATCAGGGCAGTTCATTACGAGCAGTTCAATGTCCTATTTTCAGATAAATAACGCACTAGAACATTAATCTAATCAAATGTTTATTAATTAAAAGCGCTGAAGTTTCTAACTTAAAATAAAGCGGCGGATTTTCCGTGTAATTTCAATTTCTGAGTCTATCCTCTCCAACAGGTTTTACTAACGTCATCCTCATAATATTTTGAGAGAATTTTAAAGGTCAGGAAAGTTCATTACGACTTCAAAAGAGGATGTCTGTTCTAATTGGTCAAATGTCTACATTTTTAGTAAATATTACCGAACTATATAAGTTATCCAAATTCACCAAGAGTTTCACCGCATTGGTTTAGCTGAATGATTTTTGATAACAGACAAATATTAAATAGACCTCCCCCTTTAAGTAAAAATAGTTTATCTAAAATAAGAAGAAATTTTACCGTCTAGCAACACAGTTTTGAGGAAAGCTTGCTTATTGAATAGGTGGATACCTGTCGTGCCCATGCTATACTGAGATAATTTTCAGTTCAGAGACTTTGAGTTAATTGGTTTTGAATATTACAGGGAAGGGGTACAAATGGACTGCAAGAGCAATGTTGTATCGTACTTGCCAACCAGAATGATAGCTGTGTAAATTTAGAACTGTGTGGTGTTTCATTTTATCGCATCATCTTAAGGACATTTTCTGTAAAAAACCAAAGATTGCTCCTCTGGAAAGAGAGATTTGAGAATATCCATGTAATGAAGTCAACTACACATCTTTTCAAAGTGTCGGTTTGTATGCTGCAATCTCAATCCTTTGACGCAACTGTAAGTGGAAACCTTTTGATTGTTCTGCATAAAAGTTGTACGAATCATAAATATAGGAATATGGGCGCAACGGTACTTCCAGGGTGATTTTTAAACTACAAAGAAATTCAGTATTTGCTAGATTTAAAAGACAAAAATTGCATATACGTTATGTGGACCACGATCTTCAGAACGATATTGTCGGTAAATGAGAAAAAACCCAAATCCAAATTATCTCCCTATACAAAAAAGAGGAAACTGTTTTGTTTATTTTTAAACTTAGGTGACCAACTACTCCCCATTTTCTGCGCCGTCCAGCTATTACGAATACTTTTAAATCAGATCCACACCGATGTAGGTCCAGCTCCCTCAGACCCAGTAATCGGTCCTTGCAAAGAGAGCTGCGCGAGTCAAACTTCTTTTAAAGCGGCTTTTGAAAGAACCGTACAACGCAGAAAAATTGCTGCAAGCATCAAATTTAGTGCATATTCTGCTGGTAATGAGCATATTATACAAGATTAACAGCTCGGTAGCAAGAGACTTAGAAAAAAATAGAATTGAGAAGATTTGAGGTTGGCTTGGTTAAATCAACCCTTTCCACAGAAGTGCCTGTGGGCGGGCGAGTCAACGAGGCAGATTAACTTTTCCTACACTCCTATAAAACAACCATTTTGATAGTAAACACACGCAATGTCGAACTTTTCCACAATTACTTCTGATAGCAAAATATCAGAAATGATATATCTATTTAGCGAGTAACGCATCATGTGAACAGTGTACGGATAGGGCGATCAGTGATGTGTTTTGGCATAATACCAATTGAAGTGACTACTCGTTCTGATTATGACAATCCCTGTTTGAATGGCTTAATCACTTTGCTTCTATTAAGGTATAAAGTTATCAAACCCATCAGTGGTAGTATTTCTTTTGCTTCGAGAAGAACATCAGCTATGGGAGTGGCTTAAATAACCACAAATTCTATAGCAACAGTGACCTCTTAAACTCCCTACGTGGTAAAAGTTGTTATTAGAGAAAATCTCAACTTGGACAATACGCTTGTTAATCTGATGTTTGATTCGGTTAAAAAGGACTGGAAACCACGCTTCGAACATACTGTTGAAGGAAAACATGCAACAAACACGTGCAACCGAATCGTTTACGCACTCGCTTAGCCTGACGTACTATATCTGCGTTAAGGTACCTATCCCTAGTAATAAGCCATACATAGTTTTTATCACCAGGATGGACCGGTTACCAAATTTAGCGAAATAAAATATCGGAGTGAGTCTGAGGTAAGAAATTGCTTACACGATAGCGTGGGAATATTCTAGAAAACCTCAGCAAACGCATCATCATCACAATTGTATTGGTTGTACTACAAACACGGTGTTAACACGCGCTGTGCAACACTGAATACGCAGCTATTAAGGTGTATTCAAGAGGGAGCAGCATGCACGTTGGTGGTACAACGCCCATGAATCTCTATTCTTGTTTGAATAAAAGTAGTTGCCTTCAAAATTAGGGATTTCTGACAAGAGAAAACATCACAGGAAGGACAAGGAAGAACATATTTCCATGTCTTTCATAGGTGATAGATCTTACTGAACTGGCACATTCAACTTTCAACTTTCTCATTTCTGATTTCACGTTTTGTGGACAAAAGTAAAACTTCATTGTAGCTAAATACTAGACAATAACTACTGGAATGTTGAAAAGGTGTAGACAGTTTCGATACATTGTAACAAATAGTTTTCGTAGTGGAAGACTTTCGGACAAAATGGCCATTGGAAATCTTATCCCGCCCGAACCTTGTTACATCGCCAGTTTTGTAAATGATGTCAAAGTATTTGACTGTTGAATGGCCAATGCCGTAGTTATTTATGCATATTTACTTAAGATAAGGTCTAAAAGAACTTGTTTAAGTGTATACCAAATATCGCCTGTCAGCAATGATGATAAAGTCTACGTGCATTTGTTAGAATTGTTTTTTTTATAGTAAACAGTGCCTGGTACAGCCTATCGAAGTTTTTATCAGTAGAAATTATCGTGAAGTTAACAAAAAATGTCCCGTTTGAATCAGATAGGTTCTGCGTTGAATGCCAAATCTTTGAGTGCTTTGCCTCCAGATTCTCATTGATGGAAACCGTCGCTCTGAAAATTCGCCAGGTCCTGGGAGGCCACGACCCGTACGTCCAGATCGGGCGCCGCCTCCGTCAAGCGGCCCAAGCGGGGGACCAGCCACTTGGAGGCAAATGACGGCGTGGCGCTGACCGTCAGGACAGCTTGCCGGGGCCGAAGATCCTCCGTGGCCCGGGCGATCAGCTGGAAGGCCCGTTGCACCGGCGAGGCATACTTGCGCCCGTCTTCGGTCAGGGCCAAGCCGCGGGGCAAGCGTTCGAACAGCTTCACATTCAAGGCGGCCTCCAGGGCGCGCACCTGCTGTGCGACGGCGCCCTGCGTGACGCTCATCTCCTCGGCGGCGAGCCGGAAGTTGAGGTGGCGGGCGGCGGCCTCGAACGCGCTCAAGGCGCGCAGGGGCGGCAAACGAGACAGTGGATCCAATTCTCTAGCCTGTAGAATTTCTACAGGCATAGGCCTCGATTTCTAGTTAGTCAAATGCCCGCCGCCGCGTCACATTTCCTAGCGAACCGAACCGCCGTGAACGGCGGCGCAAAACCAGGAGTTAGACATGACAGCAGAAAAAGTAGCGATCGTGACCGCCGGCGGCAGCGGCATGGGCGCGGGCGCGGCGCGCAGATTGGCCGAAGACGGGTTTCGCATCGCGATCCTGTCTTCCTCCGGCAAGGGCAAGGCCCTGGCCGAAGAGCTCGGCGGCATCGGCATGACCGGGTCCAATCAGTCCAACGATGATCTGAAGCGCCTGGTGGACCTCACCATGGAGAAGTGGGGCCGAGTCGACGTTCTGGTGAACAGCGCCGGACACGGTCCCCGGGCGCCGGTCCTGGAGTTGAGCGACGAGGACTGGCACGGCGGCATGGAAGTCTATTTCCTGAGCGCCGTGCGCCCGACCCGCCTGGTGACGCCCATCATGCAGGAGCAGAAGGCCGGCTCGATCATCAACATCTCCACCTTCGCCGCCTTCGAGCCCGACCCTGTCTTTCCCACCTCTGGTGTGTTCCGCGCCGGGCTGGCGGCCTTCGCCAAGCTCTTCTCCGACGCCTATGCGGCCGACAACATCCGCATGAACAACGTGCTGCCCGGCTTCATCGACAGCTTGCCCGAGAAGCCGGCGTTCCGCGAGCGGATCCCGCTGCAGCGCTACGGCAAGACCGAGGAGATCGCCGCCGTAATCGCCCTCTTGGCCTCCGAAGGTGGCGGCTACATCACCGGGCAGAACATTCGCGTCGACGGCGGCATCACGCGGGCGGTTTGAGGCGCGCTGCCTCGAGCAAACCCTTGAGCTCGCAAGGGTGGCGCAGCAAACGACAATGAGCCGCCGAAAGGTCCGGAGCGGTTCACTTGCGGCTTAGAGCAAGACCGATGCTGCGCGGCCTTAATGCTCGGCCAGGCACAGCCTATGGTCGGCCAAGGTCTCGATGACGGCGCAGTTTCCCAAGCTGTTCTGATCGCAGTCTAAGAGCCGTTTCAATTCACGCTCCAAGCGCTTCAACTTTGCCAGCTTCGCCTGGATCTCCGCCAGGTGCCGGGCGGCGATGCTGTGCGCATCGGTGCAGGGCTGTTCGGGGTGCAGGCTGAGCTCGAGAAGCTCGCGGATGTCCTCGATGGAAAAGCCGAGATCGCGCGCGTGCCGAATGAAGGAAAGGCGTCCCAAGGCCGCGCGCTGGTAGCGGCGCTGATTGCCCTCCGAGCGTTCGGGCGTGTCGAGCAAGCCCATCTGCTCGTAGTAGCGAATCGTCGGCACCTTTACGCCGGTCTCCCGGGACAACGCACCGATTGAATACATGCGCAAACCCTTAGAAATCTATAGCTCTTAGAGGGATTATATATCGCCTCGTCGATGGTGCAAGGTGCTGGCGCAGACAGGGAACCTCCCGCCCCTCGGCCCAAGCCTCGATTGGGAGTTCCCATCGAGGCTTGGTGGAGCGCCCTCGAGGCCTTCAGCCGCCGTGCATGATCGACATCCCCATGCGCCAGACATGCTTCGGCAGGTGCTCGTCGTAGCCGTGCCAGGTTTCGTACTTGGGCAGCTTGACGGAGGTGGGTAGAGACCCGCTGAGAAGATCGAAGGCCGCGTTGGGACCGCCCTCCGCCAGGGCCTTGTCCAGCTGCGCCTTCACCTCGTCATAGAGGTCGTTGAGGTAGGCCGCGTTCTCCCGCAGGGCTTCGGGATCGGTGCTTTCGGAGTGGCCGCTGATGGCGTGCTTGAGTTGCCATCCGCTTATCTCATTGAGGATCTTGCGCGTGCCCAGAAAGTTCTTGTCCTCGAGCCACCGGCCGTCGGTCAGGGAGCGGGGACCGTAGAGGTCGGCCGTGGCCACCACTTGATCCTGGGGGACATAGATGACCGTCGTGGCCACGCCGTCACCCGTACCCAGGTGCTTGAGTTCCACGGTCTTGCTGCCGAGATCGATCGCCATCTGATCTTCGAAGGACGTGGTGACCTTCTGGGGGACGGTTCCCAGCACGTCCAAATCGAAGATTTTTTGGCAGGAGGCGTGGCACACGATATCCGCGCCCTCGAACACGTCCGATCCGCCCACGTGATCGTAGTGCTCGTGGGTCAGCACGACGTGGGTGACCGACAAGTCCGTAACCTCGGCAATGGCCGCCTTCATCTGTTGTGCCCGCGCGGTCCAGGCCGGATCGACGACGAGCACGCCCTCGCTGCCGACGACCACCAGGCTGCTGTAGAAGTCCGAGAAGTATTGGTAGGTGCCTTCGCCAAGGTCTTTCAGGCTGGATTGAGCCTGCGCTGCGGCGGGAACCGCCAAGCCCAGGGAAAGTACCGCTGCCGTCATAGTCCTGATCATTTTCTTGCTCCTGCATTCGGCGTTTGTCGTACCCCTCTGAGATACGCATTGAGCGAATGTCCACAATTTCATAGTCTTCATAAAAAACATTCTTATGAGGAATAATGGTGGTGCGTGAATTGGACCCCGCCGGCGGCGACCTGCGCGACCTCAGAATTCTCCGGGTGCTGCTGGAGGAGCGCCATGTGTCCCGCGCGGCCGGCCGGCTGGGCATGACGCAGTCGGCCGTGTCCAAGGCGCTGGGCAGGCTGCGGACCCAGTTTTCCGATGCCCTGCTGATCAGGGCGCCGGGCGGCTATCAGCTCTCCCACAGCGCGAAGTCCATCGAGCCGGAGTTGACGGCGGTTCTCGATCAAATCGACCGGCTCTATGCCGCGCGGTCGGACGATCCGGGCCACCTGGAGGCGGAACTCCGGCTCGGCATGGCCGACGATGCCGCCATGCTGCTGCTGCCTCGCCTCCAACGGCGGCTGAGGGCGGTCGCGCCCGGACTGAAAATGACGGTGATCCACGGCGGGCCGAACGTCGCGGAGCAGGTGACCTCGGGTGCCGTCGATGTCCTCATCGAGGACCCGCGGATCAATCGCTTCGGTTTCTACGCGCACCCGCTGGTCGACTGGCAATGGTGTTGCCTGATGGCCCGTGGCCATCGGCTCGCAGCGGGGCGCCTGACCGTCGACCGCTACGTGGAGGCCGGCCACGGTCTAGTCAGCTTCTCCGGCGACCGCTTCGGCGTCGTCGATGAAATTCTCGGGACGCTGGATCGGCAGAGGCGGGTGGTTCTCGTGATTCCTTACTTTTCCGCTGTGCCCTACATCCTGCAGACCACGGATCTGATCTTCACGGTGCCGCGGCAACTGGCACTGCGGCTGGCGGATCACTTCGATCTGGCGCTCCAACCGCTGCCCTTCGATCTCCCGCCGCTCCGCATTGCCATGATCTGGCATCCCCGCAATCAGCACAGCACCGTTCACCGCTGGTTCCGGCGCTTCGTCATCGACGAGCTTGCGGCGGCGACTCCGTAGCGGCGGCGCCGCGGGTGATGCTGGGATGAACGATAGGGATGTAGCCGGCGGCCAAGGCGGCGACCGTCGATGCGGGTGTTATGACGGAAACCGTGATCCCGACCGGTCGACAGACGGGGATACCGTAGCCGCTGTGTGACCAAGGGAAGAGCCGCGCGCCGTGGACCAGCCATGGTGTCGGATCGCCCGGCAGCAGCACGAAGGAGCCATCCTGCAGGCGATCGAGCTTGGCGTCATGATGGCGTTGGCGCCCCTTCCGATCGACGCGATCGCCATGGAGCCTGGCATCGACGTCAGGCTGCCGCGGCGGCCGCGCCGGGTTCCAAGCGGTCCCTAAGGCCCAGCAGGCGAGGAACTCTCGGTAGTCGTCCCGTCGGCAATAGCCGCAGGGGCGATGACCCGCCGCCAGCGCCACGGCTTCGTCGAGGAAGAACAGCTCGGTCCAGGATCCCGGCATCATGAGCTGCCGCCGCCTGCCTTTCCAGTCGAGGCGACAGATGATCCAGGACTTGGTCCGCCAGCGTTGGCTGCGCAGCTTGCCGTCCTTGTCGTGAAGGCAGCCGCGATTGCCCATGACCAGGCCGCGGCAGTCCGCGGTCTCGATGGTGGAAAAGGGCGTAACGCGGTTCTGCAGCGGCATTCCGAACTCTCCATGACCAGCGCGTCGGACGGGCGACCTCGCGGTGCCAGCCCGTCACCTCAGCGAACCGGGGGAGACTGACACGACCTCGTTGGCACAGACGAGGAGGGGGCGGAGGATTCCTCCTGGCCCGCTTCACGAAGGAGCCAGTCGCGAAAGGCGACGATCTTCGGCGTATCCGCCCTGCCATCCGGGCACACGAGGTAGTAGGCAAACTCGTTTGGGATCTGCACGGCGAACGGCTTGACCAAGCGTCCTTCCGCCAGGTCGCGTTCGATCAGCGCAGACCGCCCGAGCGCGATACCCTGACCGTCGATCGCCGCCTCGAGCATCAGAGTTTCCTCGGTAAAGCTGAGCCCGCGTGTGCCGTCTATGCCGGCGGCGCCGGCAGCCTCGAGCCAAAGGGTCCAGTCCCGCCGCTCCTGATCGTGCAACAGGGTATGATTGCGCAGGTCCTCGAGCGTTCTCAGTGCGGGCTGGCCTGCGAGCAGCTTTGGACTGCAAACGGGCACCATGTCTTCAACGAGCAAGCGCCAGCTGCGCAGTCCTTGATAGCGGCCCAGGCCATGGCGAATGGCGACGTCCACGTCTTCCCTGCCGAAGTCGACCAAGTGCCAAGATGTTGAAATCCGCACGTCGATGTTCGGATGCAATTCCTGAAATCGGCCGAGACGCGGAACCAACCACTTCGTCGCGAAACCGCTCATGGTGCTAACGGTCACGACCTCGATCCCGCGGTCGACCTCGAGGCGCGCGGTTGCCTCCGAGATCCGTTCGAACGCGCGGCGGATGACGGGCAGATACTCTTGGCCGGCTTGAGTGAGCTGTAGTGACGTCGGCGTACGCCGAAACAGCAGGATGCTGAGATTGGCTTCCAGCCGTTTGACTTGTTGGCTGATGGCGCCGGGAGTGACGTTGAGCTCCTGCGCCGCCCTCTTGAAGCTGAGGTGGCGTGCGGCGGCCTCGAAGGCCCGCAAGGAGTTCAAGGGGGGCAAGCGGTAGAGCATAGCAGGTGTATAGTTTTTCTAATCCCCCATTCACAAATCTTCTGGTTTGCAAGTCTCGGGGATTTCCAGATTATCAAGTCGATCAGCAAAGTTAAGCAGTGTCAACGCCGACTGGATCGAAATTTACCAGACAGAAAAACTATTGCCCAGCGGCGGGGCGAAGGAGTGCCGGTCTGTATCTGAGAGAACGAGCGGAAGGTCAGTGACGATGTCAGCGAACCCTTCAGTGACTAGAGTTTCGGGCGCCTGTCCGCTCGATTGCCCCGATACCTGCAGCTGGACGGTATCGGTGGAGAACGGCCGGGCCATCGATCTGCGCGGCAACCGAGACCATCCTTTCACTCGAGGGAGTCTGTGCGCCAAGGTAAACAAGTATTTGGAGCATATGTACGCCCCGGACCGCTTGCTCCATCCGATGCGACGCGTCGGCCTAAAGGGAGAAGGACAGTTCGAACGCATCACCTGGGACGATGCCATCGACGAGATGGCTATGAGACTCCGGACGATCATCGACGAGCATGGTGGGGAAGCCATTTGGCCCTACGCCGGCAGCGGCAACATGGGCTATCTTCAGGGGATAGCAGGTGTTGGCCAAAGGCTCTGGAACACGATCGGCGCTTCGGTACACCTACCGACAATCTGCTCCATCGCCGGCACAGTTGGCACGACATATACTGTTGGCTCGACCCAGGGGCTAGATCCCGAGGCGCTCAGTCATTCGAGGCTCATCTTTCTTTGGGGAACGAATCCGCTTACGAGCGCCAACCATGTTTGGCGGTTCATTACCGAGGCCCGCCAAAAAGGTGCCTATGTGGTCGTGATCGATCCCATCCGATCGCGAACTGCGGAGAAAGCCGACGAGCATGTGGCAATCAAGCCAGGGACCGACGCTGCGCTGGCCCTTGGCCTTCTGAATGTCGTCATTGCATCGGGTGCCGAAGATCGGACTTACATCGAGCAGAATACCCTTGGTTGGACGCAGTTCCGAGATCGCATTCTCGAGTACCCGCCCGATCGTGCCGCCAAGATAACGGGCATTGGGGAAGAGAAAATTATTGATCTCGGCAAGCGGCTCGCCACCACTCGGCCGACCGGTATTCTCACGCGAATGGGAATTCAAAGGCATGCCGGCGGCGGCATGGCACTACGGACAATCATGGCAATGCCAGGCGTTACCGGCGATTGGCAACTCCTAGGCGGTGGTGCGACTTATTCCACAGGTGACTATTTCGGACTCAATGTCTCGCAGCTTTGGCGGGATGATCTCAGGCCGTCGAACACACGCAGCCTAGTAATGACGCGACTGGGCGAGGGGTTGCTGGAAGTCGATGATCCACGGGTGATGGGACTTATGGTGCTCGGTGCGAACCCGGTCGCGAGCAATCCGGATCAAAACAAAATACGTCGAGGATTGGAGCGTAAAGATCTGTTTTCGGTAGTAATCGACCACTTCCAAACGGACACCGCTGACTACGCCGACCTCCTCCTTCCCACGACGATGCAGCCTGAACATGCGGAGTTGAACAGTGCATATGGACATCTCTACCTGATGTGGAATGAGCCAGCCGTGCCGCCGCTTGCTGAATGCTTGCCAAGTACCGAGATCTTCCGGCGCTTGGCGCAACGGATGGGGCTGGATGATCCTTGTTTGTTTGACAGCGATGACGACTTGGCGCGTGCAGTGCTTGACACCGAGCATCAATCGGTCAAGGGCCTTACACTAGAAAAACTGAAAGAAACGGGTTGGGCGCGGCTCAACTACCCGCGATCCGGCACCGCCTATCCTCATGGCTTTGCGACACCCTCAGGCAAGATCGAGTTCTACTCTCAAAAAGCGGCAGATGACGGTCTTGATCCGCTGCCGACCTACACACCGCCCAAGGAGATCGGCGATGAGGATCGTTCGAGGCGATATCCGCTGACTCTGATCACGCCGGCCTCTCACTACTTTCTGAACAGCATGTTTGCAAACAAGCCAGACCTGCAGAAGAAGAACGGAGCTATTCACGTCGTTCTCCATCCTGCGGATGCAGCTACCAGAAGATTGTTGGCAGGCGACGAGATCCGAATCTTCAATGACCGCGGCGAGTTTCAAGCAGTCGTGGAAGTCAGCGATGTGGTTCGACCGGGCGTCGTCATGAGTCCGAAGGGCTATTGGCCGAAACTGACAGACGGGTGCTCGAACGCCAATACCACCGTCGAGGAGCGTGACTCCGATATGGGACAAGGTGCGGTCTATCACGACAACTCCGTCGAGGTCGAGGCCGTCCGCCACCGAGCGACAGCCGAGGAACATTGAGCCATGCGACGTCATGATTTAGGCGAACCGGCGGAAGCGCTCTCAGCGAGCGCCATGGAATTCACCCCCTACAAAAAACGCGCATACGCCTGCCTCGGGCTTTGGAACGAGGCTGCGTGGGAGCTCAAGGTCTATGGAATCAATCACCAGGTGGAACGCACGAGCGGTCCTGTCGTCGATCCAGCGATCGTTGCCGCGGCGCGCGCAAAAATCATGGCTCACTTGCCGGAGATCGATCGAGAGGGTGGTCATCATCACACGGGATTCGTCATACTTCATCAGGCGTTAGGCGGAAGTTGGCTGCTGCTCCATTGGTGGGTGCAAGAGGTCATCTGCGCCGAAGCGCTTTGGGAATCGCGCGAAGAGTCGCCAACGGAATTCGAAGCCTCCACGGGTGCCTTCATGGCCTGCGTGTGGGAACTCGTCGTGATCGACTTCGAGCGTCGAGCCTGGGTTGACAGCCTGCTGCAGCACCAAGGCAATCGGTCCATTTATCTGGCGACGCGACTCCCCGACGGAGCCTACTAGGCATGGCAGTTGTCGTCATAGATAACTGCCGGGATCGGCCCGACACCGAATTATTGAAACGCGCGTTTCCCGGCTGGCTGCTTGGTGAGTATTGCCCTGCGAAGATTGGGTCCATCAGCCTGGAGCTTCGCCGGCGATGCGCGGCGCTCTATCGTCCTAAGAGCGTGAGTTAGCCGGTATGGTTTTGGCCCGGGAGACTTTCACTTCTCGGACTGTTTGCGGTTTGAAGCGGGTAAGCAGATCGCAGGCGGTGCACCAGCCGGGCACGCCACGCTCTTTACGGGCTCAGCCGTTTCGGTAGGTGTAGGCGTAGCCGTTCAGAGCCGGTGCGCCGCCCAGATGCGCGTAGAGCACCTTTGCGTCCTCCGGGAAGTAGCCCGTCTTCACCAGATCGATCATGCCCTGCATCGATTTGCCCTCGTAGACAGGGTCGGTGATCATGGCCTCGGTTCTCGCGGCGAGGCGGATCGCTTCATTGGTCTCGGCGCTGGGCACGCCGTAAGCCGGATAGGCATAGTCCTCTAGAATGACGATCTCGTCGTCGCGAACCTTCCGGCCCAGCTCGACCAGCTCCGCGGTAGTGTCCACGATCCCGCGAACCTGATCGCGAGTCTGCGCGGGCGTGCCGGACGCGTCGATGCCGATGACCTTGTCGGCCCGCTCGTCGGCGGCAAACCCGACGATCATGCCCCCTTGGGTGGAACCGGTCACGACACAGACGATGATGTAGTCGAAACGGATGCCCATCTCCGCCTCCTGGGCACGGACCTCCTCGGCGAAGCCGACGTAGCCGAGGCCGCCGTACTTGTGCACCGAAGCCCCGGCCGGAATCCCGTAAGGCTTGCCGCCCGCATCCTTGACCGACTGGATCGCGTCTTCCCAGCTCTTGCGTATGCCGATGTTGAATCCGTCTTCGACGATGCGGCTGTCCGCGCCCATCAAGCGAGTCAGCAGGATGTTGCCCACCCGGTCATAGACGGCGTCCTCATGGGGTACCCAGCTCTCCTGCACGACGACGCATTTCATGCCGATCTTTGCAGCCGTCGCGGCCACCATGCGCGTGTGGTTCGACTGCACACCGCCGATCGAGACAAGGGTGTCGGCGTTCGAGGCGATCGCATCGGGAACGATGTATTCCAGCTTGCGAAGCTTGTTTCCGCCCATGGCGAGACCGGAGTTGCAATCGTCCCTTTTGGCGTAGATCTCCACCTTGCCGCCCAGGACCTCGGTCAGGCGCGGCAGGTGTTCGATCGGCGTCGGACCGAATGTCAGCGGATAGCGTTCGAACTTCTGGAGGTTCATCAGATTCACTCTTTCTCGCCGGTAACTATCGGCAGCAGCTTAGCAAAGGGCGGTCATAAAGGCTTGTGCAACTGTTTCAGCGGTGATGTTAGTGAGTGGAATTGCTGTGGGCCATCGTGTAAATCGATCAATGCACGTTAACAAATAAGTAAATCCTTGAGATGGAGGAAGTGGACCAACCAAATCAAGATGCACATGATAAAAGCGGGCATCGGGGGCTGAAAAGGCTCCAATTGGTGTATAAGTATGACGATGTATCTTTGCACCTTGACAGGATAGACAGGCTTTAGTCCAATTGCGAACATCACAATTGATTCTGGGCCAAATGAAACGGTGAGTGAGTAGACGTTGGGTAGCGTTAATACCAGGATGAGAGAGATTGTGAAGGGAATCGAAGATTGTATGACGGAATTGAGAAGGGATAAAGGGGCGAGGTTGACCAGTAGAGATATCTGCAATGATAGTGGAGCTTGAAGTTGTTACACGCGTCATTAGCAACGACGTGCTAAAAGCTGGCCGGATGCCATCACACTACCCCCCCCCCGCTTTTTAATTTTTTGAAATTTATAACCCCCTCCCCCGCTCTTTATTAGGACCCCCCGTTTATTAATTTCAAGGAATTTTCCCATTCCTCAATATGTAAATGATATCTGAAAACATTTGAATAAGTTCCCGTGCATCATTTGACCCTGAAACAGTTGCTAATTAGTCAATTAGTACTATTTTTGTGCTCGTGTGACATCCTTGTTTAAAACTTTCACGAAATTGACACTGGAGTTTAGACCCCCCGTTTATTTGGACCCCCCGCTTATTAACTTTAGACCGTAATGATAAACCCCCTCTTTATTAAGACGCCCCGGTTTATTCGGCACTTCAGAGTAACTGGAGAAACGCTTTCTAGCCTTACATTTTTTGGTATTCGCCTACATGCTGAAACCTGTTCTCATCCTTTTTCTGCCTCTGACTTCACTTTCGCGCCGCAGCTTCTTTAGAACTCAAGGTTTGATGGTATGCTTTAACGTTTTAAGGGGCGTATCTGGGCAATTGCTCAAGAATGGGCTGGTAAATTTGGTAAGGTAATCTATATTACCAAGAAAAATGCAATGAATGCAAATGCAAATATTGTCAAACTTTTAATATTCATTAAATTGTGACACCTAAGGACACTTAAGTAGGCCCTACTCTATTACGTCTGACATACAGGGCATCAGAAGTCTGTAGGCGTTCGCTCTTCGAGAACGTCGTTACCGTTCTTAAATAACACTCTGGGGGAAATAAACGTAAACAAAGATAAAATTTAGGATCAGTAATGAAATTTCAGCTGTGTACCTGTAACCATTTATAAACTGCGAGAGAGAAAATCGCTATGGGCAAAAAATGACTACAATTTCATTTGCTGCAATGCACAACATGAAAACTCTTTTCCAGGAAAACGAGATAAAAAAAATCATCGTGGATCGATCTTTGAACAATCACACCAATAATATCGCCGAACTATATCGTTTACAATTATATTTTCCCTAACGATTACAAAGATATTTATCGTTGTTAAGTTTGGCAGCAAACTATTTTGAAGCATAACATATTGGCTAGCAGGTCTCTTTTTGATATGTACAAACATCAAGGCTGTTCTTTCAAGTTCTTCCAGAAATCGTCCTTATCTTCTCTTAATAGAGGACACAAGACTGAGAAAGACAGCCATTTTAATGCAGTAGACTCCGCGTAATTCGAATCCGTCAAATACGAATTTAGAATTCGAACAAATTTCAAAGAATGTTTGAAATCCTTCACGTTTGATTCAAAATCTTTCCGCATAATCCGAATTTACGCCTCATCCAAAGCTTTTAACGCTCCACTTGGATTCGGACTAGACGGAGTGTGCTGTATTATACAAGTTTATTAGATGTCGGTGTTTCGTCTAATACGTCAGCCATAATCAGGAATTAAGGTGTGTCTATACGTATTTATTAGGACGAGAGAATGCCTGACATACAAAGTATGTAAGAAAATAATTTTGAATTTCATACAGACATCAAGCAAAAAACAATCTGCTGGTATGTTGAGACATTTATCCATTGATGAGCAGCGGGCCGGATTTTAAAATTACCATATATAAACAGTAAAAGCACCAAAAGTTACTTATTAAGCGCCCTCAATTTAAGCTTCCGGGTAAGAAAGTAAACCAGACTTAAGTGCCTGGTTGAATCGTCTCTTACAGCTAATGGGAAAGGTCTGCAGTCAATGACAACAGATACTGCATCCATTTCTTGCTATAATACCAAGAATGTACATTTATGTATTGCACTCTTAAAATTTTGGTAAGAAAAAGCTAGTTAAAAATGAACCTAATCCCAAGATAATATATATACTTATTACCCCACCGTAACTGAGGTATAGCAGTTTTTCTACAACAACAAAACCTAGTGCAGTCTCGATTCTATACACTGTCAGGAGAACAGATGTTCCTAACCCTCTACAACTTGCAGGCAGCACCTCACTTAGATAGACAATTGCGATATAGTATACAATATTTGCACAACAACAAGCAAAAACAAGGCTTGCTTTTTGGATAGAAGGGCAAAAACACAATGCCACTGGAATCAATGAAATTGCCATTAGGGCAGTGAAAGTACGAATTATGGAAACGCATGACACGACTGTCGATAAGGCAAGTATAAATAATTGGGCGAAAACGGGGCCTATAGTGACAAAAAGTTCCAAACGGAAGTCTTCATAGGAAAGATACTTTACCTCAGAGCATTGGAATGAAGTCAGCTCTGATATTTTATAATTGCAAGGGTTTCCATTATAGCTCGAGAGTTCACTAGCCATGTTAAGTAAGGGAACATTAGTAAGTCCGGCAATAGAACTTGTCAAGATTGTTAGTACTATTTCACGTTTAAAATTAAATAGTGTATGTCCCTCTGTTTTCGTAGGGGAACAGGAGCTAGAATCAAGCCACAAATCTGACACGTAATCTTCCATAGCAAGGCTTTTATTGTTTACTTTGGCCATCTCCATCAAGACTTTGTCAGCCTCTTTTGCATGTCTTTCCGTTGCTCTGAAGCATGGTGATTGAGGTAAGTTGAAAACGAGAACAATAATTATGAGATGCGGAATGGTCATTGAAATTAAAGTAAATTCTCTCCAGTATAGAGTTGGATTAAGCACAAATGGAAAAAATGCAAAGAGAGTAAAGGAAAATAATAGTGACACCGTCACAACTATTGTCCAATGTCTTTTGTATGTTGGTAGAAATTCTCTAGCATAAACAATCAATATAGACGAAGATATGCGGAATGCACCCATCAGCAATCGTGATAAAATAATCCAGTTTGCGGAAGGTGCAAGAACCAGAGAGAAAGAAAAAATTAGTGACATAACTGTACATAACTGAATTGTTTTCAATCGTCCGTAGATATCAGCAGCGTATCCAGAAAGAAGGCATGTCAATGCTCCAGATAAATTATAAGCAAGGGGTATCATACTTCTTTCCCAGTCTGTCAGATGGAAATATCTTTGCCAAGGACTTGAAAGATATGACACCGACGAAACGTTTGCTTTATGTAACACTGAGATGATGCAGACCGAAATCAAGATTTTCAGTTGATACCTACTGAATCCAATATGATCAATTAGATCAGAAACCTTGACATACATTCTGTGAAGTAATAGCAAAGGCTTTGACTAAAATTATTCGGAGGCACTCTGATTTCCTTCCTTAAAAGTTTCCTTCCTTTGAGTCCTATCCAGTAGTTATCAATTGAACGATGATGACACCTGAAGTATCGGCCCTTGTTTGTACTTGTGTGGAACACTGTAACCTTGGTCAGGTACACGAAGAAAGGGAACTTCAGTAAAAATTGCTGGCATGTTCACTCAATCAGACAGCTAATGAATACCGACCCTGTTCACCTGGATGGTATTATTTCGAAGCTGTTGTTTAAGTTTCAAAGCGTACAAAAGTTTAAATTCTAGGCCTATTGTTCCATTACTATTTCAGGATCGCTCTCTTCTTTGTCCTCTTTCTCAGTCTATAATCTCTTCTTCATGGGTGATTTGCTATTTTGTCAGTAGTGGTTTTTGAACAAAAGCCTCAAAAACAAGTTATAATGTTTCACGAAATACTCAATTTACCAAAGTTGAAAAATTACCTGGGTCCATTCGACAGCATTTATAAAGAACGGGGTCAAAAGGATGATTCACAATGAATAGTGACATGCGAGTGTGAGACTTTCTATCTCACATAGGATTTACATACATTATGTAGAGGGAATTTTCAGATAATTTTGTACTCTAAGAGACTGTTTAGACGGGTACGGAACTACGGATCCAAACTGTTATGGATACAATTGGATCTGTTCCCATATGAACACCTTAGCAAGGGGATCACAGCAAGGGGAAATTTTAACAAAGAGCAAAAGCAACAGTATGAAGAGAGGCCATTCAAGACGTTAATTATTAAAACGTCCGGAGGAAATAGAAATTACTTGTGATCTGTCAAGCCAATCTATTTGTGAACTTTCAAGAGAAACTATGTGTGTTATTTCAAGCGAAAGTATTTGTGATCTATCAAGCGAGTTTGTTTTAAATTTCTTTCTGAGCATGATGTTTCAAATCAACTCTGGGGTATTTAATTTCGAGAAAGCTTTTAAAAGAAGATCACAATGTAAAAGTCAGAAATTGTTCACATTGCTGCTCGTTTTGGAAAACAGAAAAGGTATCATCAACGTAACGAAAATAGATAAATGGACGAGTAGTCCAGTGGACCAGAGAAAACTGGATTACGCTAAACATTTTTGTTAATTTGTCCTAGTATTCTCTCTCTGACACTAAAGAATTATTTATGGCCATGGGCTTTGAATTTTGCATCGTTAGCAGCAGCATTAAAAGAAAAGAAGTTTTGCTGAATTTGAAATTCTTTTCAATCAATTGTCAAAACACAGAACAATATAAAATGAGGCACTGAGCTCCGTAAAAGCCAGACTGAGTGATTTGGCATTACTTACTGTGCTACATCTTACGATCTTATTGACTTCTATACACACAGAGAACATTATAAAATCACTTCGAAACCACGTTGACATTGTCATTACCAAATCCGACAAAGAGTTAGGGGTGGTTATATTAAATAAAGCCGATTATCTTGCCAAAACGGACAACATTTTAGGTGACGTTACGAAGTTTACAAAAATTGGTGAGGTTTCCAAGCACGACAAAACGGCAAAAAACGTGGGTAAGCTGAGTAAACGTTTATTAGACATGGTAAAAAAAACCACTTTGCCACGCGAAGTTTATGGTCGCATTAGACCTACAGCCTCTCAACGACCTCGTATGCATGGGTTACCCAAAACACATATGGAAGGTAAACCAATTCGGCCTGTTTTGTTAATAATTGGCTCCTCACAGCACGAACTAGCCAAGTGGTTATCAGAAATTTTAGAAACTGCACAATAAACATTTTTCGGCAAGCTGGATCAAATATTAGTTTACGTTTGCCAAAACTATGTAAAATATAAGGATCGACAAACAACAGTCGTTTACGTGCTCGTTTGACATAAACAGCCTCCTTACCAGATACCAGCTTCTATGTTTAAAGGTGGCTTCTAAAGCGGCAAGATGAAAAGGAGATCGGGCGTTTGCTAATACCCTCTTAATAGCTTTTAGCATATGATGGATTTTTAAGCTATTGCTCTCCTGTTGCCGAGTCTGTTTTGGGAATCTGTTGACTTGGCTCTGTTTACGCGATTTGGTAAAATTTTGGAAACTTTACTGCGTCTACTAATGAAGGCCGATATATGTTGCATTATTCTGTCATGTAACCTCTGCGACGTACGACCTATATATTCGCTCGCACAGCAACACGTGAATTTATAAACTAATTAACCTTTTTGTGTGACAGGTAGTATGTCTTTTTGGCCTTCAGGGTAGCAGCTCTTCGGTGGAATAAACAACACACGGTTATACAGTGGGAAAACTGTTGGACACGGCCGTTTTTATTCTTTTATCAAAACTTATGGCAACATTCCAAAGTCTTAATAAGTCCCAGCGCGTATATTGTCCCGTAATTGAGGGTTTTCTGTAAACACTAGTGAGGAAACTGACTTGCATAACAGGAGATATTTTCAAATGCTCATTTGGCTATGTAAAGCAATTATTAGGTAAAGATCCTTTCATTCTAATCATCATGTTGCAACAGTTGCCGATATCAAGATCCTTTAAAGTTGCAATTACCCTTACAAAATTCTATGTATCTTAAGATCAACTACATTATCAACGACAGTTACTGCAAATGTGGCATCAGTTCTCAGACTGCAGACCAAACTAGCACTGAAAACCTCATTCTTAAGGAAGAAACATTTGTACTAACTTTATGAACTATTAAGCAGAATGAGGCGACTCACAGAGTCCGGCCATGTGCTTTAGTAGGACTCAAACTTTTACTCTACGGGTTTGCAGACGCTCTTGCCGTTTGTAGTAAAATATTCATAGAATCAGCACTGATCCAAATGTTGATCGCACAAGAGAAGAAAATATCCATGTTGACATCTCCCTCTCCCATCCCACACACCCTTCGAAGAAAAAATCATAACTAAAATATCTCCAATCAATTTCCTTGCTCATGAATATCATCAAATCATGACTACTCCTTTTTGGACATCTGGTTTTGAAAACATACCAAAGCAAATTGTGAACGTATCAAAATATCTCCGATCTATTTGTTTACAAATGACTATCATTAAATCATGACTACTCCTTTTTGGACGCCTGGTTTTGGAAACATACCGAAGCAAATTGTGAACGTATCAAAATATCTCCGATCTATTTATTTACAACTGACTATCATTAAATCATGACTACTCCTTTTTGGACAACTGGTTTTGAAAACATAGCAAAACAAATTGTTAAACGTATCAAAATATCTCCGATCTATTTATTTACAAATGACTATCATCAAATCATGACTACTCCTTTTTGGACAACTGGTTTTGAAAACATACCGAAGAAAATTGTGAACGTATCAAAATATCTCCGATCTATTTATTTACAACTGACTTTCATCAAATCATGACTACTCCTTTTTGGACGCCTTGTCTTGAAAAAGTATTGAAACAAAGTGTAAACGTATCAAAATATCTCCGATCTATTTATTTACAACTGACTTTCATCAAATCATGACTACTCCTCTGTGGACACCTGGTTTTTGAAACAGCTCCCAAGCAATTGTTAACGTATCAAAGTACTGCATGCTATTTGCTTACTCTCCCTTCAGATAAATACATGCTACAGATAAATGATCCTATTCCCCCCAAAATAAATGTTATTATCACACCAGTGTAACTAAGGTAGAGCAATTTTTGCACCACAATAAACCCTAAAGCGATCTCTAGTCTGTCAATTGTGAGAATCAAAGACGTTCCTGAGGCTCTTCTACTTGTGGGTAAAATTTCGGTTACATGCACAATAGCAATATAAAATATCGAGGCTGCCAAGGAATATGCTAAAACCAGACTTAATCGTTGGAATGAAGGATGAAAACAAAATATCATTGGAAGCATGGTGAAGCAAAACAAGGCTGTACATAGGCGAAGTAAATAGACAGATGAAATAACTTTAGATATAGGCAGTATCATCAACTGAAAAATGAAGGGACCAATTGTTGCATACAGTTCCGTTCTGAAATCCTGGTACGTGAGATACTTCACTTCTGAACATTGGAATAAACTGACTTGGGCAACATTTTGATTACAAGGATTTCCTTTATAATTTGATAGCTCACTAGCCAAGTTAAGGAAAGGAACATTGGCAACTCCGGAAATGCAGATTGTTAGATTCACAAGTACCATTTCACGGCTAAGTAGAGATGGTTCTTGGGTTACTCCCAAATCTTCGGTATTGTTGACACTTGAGTGTTCATTATTACAAGTCTGACCAATTTCAGAATGTTTCGTTTGATACATCTCTGAGAGTTTGTGGTTAGCTTCCTCTGTGTCTCTGTTTGCTGCTATAAAGCTGGGAGACGGAGGCAGTTTGAAAACAAGAATTGTTGAAATGAGAAATGGAATACTTGATGACAGTAATGTAAATTCCCTCCAGTATACATTTGGGTTAATCACAAATGGGAATGAAGCATAAAATGTAAATGACAGCAGTAGGGATGCTGTGACTGCTACTGTCCAATACCTTTTGGAAGCTGGTAGAAATTCTCTGAAGTAAACGACGAATATTGGTGCAGGGATACGAAACATACCCATCAGCCATTGCGACACAATTATCCAGTTTGCGGTAGGAGCAAGAGCATTTGCAAAGGAGAAAATTAATGAAAGGACACAGCATAGTTGCATTACTTTTACTCGGCCATACTTGTCAGCAATGTATCCAAATAAAAGGCTCGTAAATGCTCCGAATAAATTGTAGCCGAGCGGTATTATGCTTCTCTCCCAGTCTGTCAGGTAGAAATGCCTCTGCCAAGGGATTGAAATGTATGAGACGACCACAATGTTTGCTTGATACAAAACAGAGATAGTGCAAACTGACACAAGGATTTGAAATTGGTATCGATTAAGTCCAATACGGTCAATAACACCAGCATTACATGGTGTAGTCATGTTAAAATGAATGGATATTAAATGCTGACCAAGATATTCCCTCGTCTCTGAGTACTACGGTAGTTGTGTGGGTGTATGTCTATTAAAAATATCCCTTGGAAAATTTCTATGTTGACTTTACCTAACGCTGTTTATCTACCCAAAGGCTATCTTGGGTATGGCACCAGACAAATTTTCTCCTGTGTCCTGCACTGATCAATCGTTCTATTGTTCCGCTTAAGTTATGACACAAGATCAAGGCCAAGGCCGTAAGATACCTCACGTAAATCCTTGAAAGGCAGTTACTCTTTTCTTATTACTTTCTTAAGGTGTAATGCATAACGCTGCACCCCTATTTATTCAATTTACGAGGAACAATTCATGGTAGACATCCTTTAATAGTCAATATAGGCTTTAGGGAAAATCCTTTGTTGCTTATATTTGTACTACACAATGCTGATCTTGGATTTCTTAATATCAATACAAGAGGATCACCCTTCAAATGCCCTTGAAGAGGGTTGTATGTGTCATTGATAGGTCACTAGAAATTACCAAACGCTAAGGAATTTAACAAGGAAACGGTTAGTCTCATGGACAGCGATAGCAAGCCAGTTGTTAGACAGCGAAAAGTTTACTTTGGCAGCTTTTGATGTCAAGTTACGTGTGGTCATTTCCAGTGAAAAAGTAACAAAAATGATCATAAAACTGGCTCAACTGTTTCAGTCATTGGAATGAAAGAAGATCCTGGAAATTAGAAAAACAAGCGCAAAAGTTTCGGTATATAGAAGAACAGAGACATGGTAGCACTATCAAGGCATCAAGACCGTCGCAACAGAATGCAGAGGGCGAACGGTCCCGCAAGAATGACTGAATGGGGAAGGAATGAATGTGCCGCGGTAATCTAGCCATGACACTTTCTCTGAATCTCTGATAACCATAGTTTAGTTTAGTTTTATAGTTTAGTTATAGTATACCTTTTTTCTTATAGTTCAATAAGTACGAGTGATTATGTGAATACAAACTAAACTATTTGTTGGCGATACGGAAGTATTTTGTGACGCTGATTAACTACAGGCATTTTAATACAGTATAGCTAGTATTTTTAGCCCTACTTGATTGATTTCCCTCTTGCCATCGTCACCGTCGTCTCGCCGCCAGACAACAGTACCGCCGGCGCATTGGCCGGCTGGCCATGCCGAGCGACTTGCTGCGCGATAGCGGCGTGCACCTTGCCGACTTCGCGCGCCTCGCCCTCGATCGCATCACCCAGGATGATCGGTGTGATGCCGGCCTGACGCGCGGCTTCGGCCGCCGATTCCAGGGACGCCTGCGGTCTGGCAACCAGTATGGGACCGCAGTGATCCAGAAGCGGGTCGTCGGGTTTCGGAGTCTCGTCTCCCTCGGCTTGCAGGCAATTGACGACCGCATCCGGCACAACAGCGCCGTAGCGTTCGAGCATCGCGCGCGCGTCTGCATAGGTCGTGGTATCGGGCACAGTCGGCCCGGAGGCGATGACAGCGGGATCGTCTCCCGGCACGTCAGAGATCGCCAACGTCACGACAGGCGCGGGCGCCGCGGCGACGGCCAACCGACCGCCCTTGATCGCCGACAGATGTTTGCGGACGCAATTCATCTCTGTGATGTTCGCCCCGCAGCGCAGCAGTTCCCGGTTCACCGCCTGCTTGTCGTCGAGTGACAGGCCCGCCGCCGGTAAAGTCAGCAAAGCCGAACCACCGCCGGAGATAAGGCAGATCACCAGGTCGTCCGCCGTCAACCCGCGCACCATATCGAGAATGCGCCGCGCCGCATCGGCCCCCGCCGCGTCCGGCACCGGGTGTGCTGCTTCGGCGATCTCGATCTGTCGGCACGGCACCGCGTGCCCGTAGCGCGTCACCACCAGTCCAGAGAGCGGCCCGTCCCAATGTTCCTCGACGACCCGCGCCATCTCCGCCGACGCCTTACCGGCGCCCACCACTACGGTGCGGCCCTTTGGCTTCGATGGGAGGTGCGGCGGCAAGCACAAGGCAGGCTGCGCGGCCGCTACCGCGGCCTCGAACAGCGATTGCAGGAAGACGCGCGGCTCCATCACTGGAAATCGACCGCGACGCCCGGCGGCGGCGAATAGCCGAGATCGCCGCGCTCGATCACCGCCTCGCGCCCGCCATGCGTTGCCAGCTGTTCCGCCTGCCGCGCCTTGGCGCGCCGGTCGACGTCATCCGGGTCGCAGACGGACCGCAGCTTGGCCTCGCACGCCGCGCAGATCGCCGCATGCGCCGGATCGGTGCCGAGATCGACCAGTTCCTCCGGGTCGGCGGCGAGATCGAAAAGCTGCGGCGGGTAGCCGACATAGTGAACGTATTTGTATTGCCCTTCGCGGATCATGAACGCTCCGGTGGTCGAGCCCATGCCGTGGTACTCGCACAGCACCGTGCGCTCCGGCGCGGCGCCCGCCGCGAGATCGAACAGCGAGGTGCCGGGAAACGTCCGTTCCGCCTCGGTCAGCGGTTCGCCGACACATTCCAGGAAGGCCGGATAGCAGTCCAGATGGGTGACGGGCGCCTCGCGCACGACGCCGGCCGCGACGTCGGGCCCGGCCAGGATCATCGGCACCTTGGCCGCTTCCTCATACAGGGTGGATTTGCCCCACAGCCCCCGGCTGCCGAGATTGTCGCCATGGTCGCTGGTGTAGAGGATGTTGGTGTCCTGGGCGAGCCCGACTTCGTCCAGCGCGCGCAATACCTGGCCGATATTGTCGTCGAGGAAACTGCACAACGCGTAGTAGGACGACACCGCCTTCCGCACATGCGCCTCGTCCTCGAAATGATCGTCGTAGCAGAAGCTGCCGGCGTAATCGCGCACGTAAGGATGCGTCGGCCGCTCATCCCGCGCGTACTGCTTCGGCAGGGGCATGTCCTCTGGTGGATAGAGGTCGAAGAAGCGCTGCGGCGCCGTCAACGGGAAGTGCGGACAGACCCAGGAGACGAACAACACCCAGGGTTTCCCAGGATCGCGCGTCGCCGCGCCTTCGAGCCAGCGCACCGCAGCATCCGTGATATCGCGGTCGTACTGCGTGTACTCGCTCTCCCCCGGGCCGGCCGACCGCGCGATCTTGTAGGCGCCCTTGCGCACCGGCAGATCCTCGCGCACCAGCCCCATCAGATCGCCCAGCCCCTCGACCACATGCATCGCCAGCAGCGACTCGCTGAAGCCGTTGTCGTCCTCTTCGCTGCGAAAATGCAGCTTGCCGATCGACACCGCCTCGTGCCCCGCATCACGCAACCGGTGATGCCAGCTCGGCACCGAACCCTCATAGGGATCGGCGTTGTCCCAATAGCCGATCTCGTGGATGTAGCGCCCGGTCGCGAAACTCGCGCGTGCCGGGATGCAGACCGGCGAGTTGCAATAAGCGTTCGAGAACAAGGTCCCGCGCGCCGCCAGCGCATCGATGTGCGGCGTCTGCGCGATAGGATTGCCGTGGCAGCCCAGGATCTTGGCATTGTGCTCGTCGGACATCAGCACGAGCATGTTCTTGCGTGTCATACGGCGCTCCCCTCGGTTGTTGCGGGAGTTTAATCGGGCCCCGGCAACGGGGATAGGGCCTGTACCCCGTCTTCCCCTCACCCCGGCCCTCTCCTTTGGGAGACCGCTGCAAATCAAGGCACACACGCGCCAATGTGTCGCCCCGGACTTCGAGCCGGGGTCTAGCCCCAATCCCAATCTCACCGAATCCCTGGGTCCCGGCTCTGCGACGCAAAGCGTCTTGGCCGGGACGACACAGATAAATTCTTAAGATTGATATTTTGCAGAGGTCTCCCTGGGGTGAGGGAGTTATATGCAACTGCAATTATGACCCTCTCCTTTGGGGAGAGGGAGGGCCCCGCGCAGCGGGAGGGTGAGGGGAGAACGCAGCGGCAGGGTTGACCGCACCGCGCCGCGTCGCTTGAGTGGCGCCAACGGAAGCTGAAGGACGTAGAATATGGCATCGGAAGCCGACGCGGTCAGCCCGCTTTTCGCCTGCGTGGATCAAATTTCCCCGGTGCTGTTCCTCGTGATCTGCATCGGCGCCGTGATCGCAGCCGGTATCCTGCAGCAGCACAACAACCTCTCCATGAAACAGACCTATCTGGCGATGACGGCGCGGCTGAAGGTCGAACGGCCGCCGGCATTCTACGTCGTGGCTGGCATCACCGTCGTCGGCACATTCGGCTATTTCGCTTACGCCTACCGGGCCATTTGCGGTCTCGCTGGAAGCTAAACAAGCAAACTTGTACCGTTTTTGTTCGCATCCATCACCGCCCGTGGCATAGTGGCCGATGCCATGACGACCGCCCTTCCCGCCCGTTTCACCGACTGGTTCGCCGCCCGCGACTGGCGGGCGCACGACCATCAGCTGGCGATGCTGGACGCCGCGCAGGAAGGCGAGGACGCGCTGCTGATCGCGCCGACCGGTGGCGGCAAGACCCTGGCGGGGTTCCTGCCCTCGCTGGTTGACATCGCGGAGACCGAACCGGCGGGGCTCCACACGCTTTACATCTCGCCGCTGAAGGCCTTGGCCGTCGATATCGAGCGTAACCTGCAAAGCCCGATCGCCGAGATGGGGCTGGAGATCACGGCGGAGACGCGCACCGGGGCCACGCCGCAGCGCAAGCGGCAGCGCCAGCGCGAGAAACCGCCGCATCTGCTGCTGACGACGCCGGAGTCGCTCGCCCTGCTGCTCTCCTACGCCGACGCCCCGCGGATGTTTCGCAGACTTCGAACAATCATCGTCGACGAGCTGCACGCGCTGGCCGGCACCAAACGCGGCGACCTGCTGGCGCTCTGCATGGCACGGCTCAGTACCCTGGCCCAGCGCAGCCGCCGGGTCGGACTGTCCGCCACGGTGGCCTGGCCAGATGATCTCGCCGCCTGGCTGTCACCGCAGGCCGATGCCGGGACCGTCCATCGCATCGTCAGCGAGGAAGCGGTCGAGCCCGAGGTTCGGATCCTGGAGACGCGCGAAGAGCTGCCCTGGTCCGGGCATATGGCCAAGCACGCGCTGCCGGAAATCTACACCGCCATCCAGAAACACAATACGACCCTGGTTTTCGTGAACACACGAGCGCAGGCCGAAGTGGTGTTCCAGCAGCTCTGGCGCATCAATGACGACAATCTGCCGATCGCGCTGCATCACGGCAGCCTGGCGCGCGAACAGCGCCGCAAGGTGGAGGCCGCCATGGCGCGCGGCGATCTGCGCGCCGTCGTCGCGACCAGCTCGCTCGATCTCGGCGTCGACTGGGCCGCAGTCGATCTCGTGGTGCAGGTCGGCGCGCCGAAAGGGGTCAGCCGTCTGGTGCAGCGCATCGGCCGCGCCAACCACCGGCTCGACAGTCCGAGCCGCGCCATCCTCGTCCCCGCCAACCGCTTCGAAGTGCTGGAATGCCGCGCCGCGCTGGAGGGGGTGCGGGCCCACACCTTGGACGGCGACCCGCCGAAGCCCGGTGGGCTCGACGTGCTGGCGCAGCATCTGCTGGGGCTCAGCTGCTCCTACGCCTACGACGCCGACGATATGTACGCCGAAGTCACCCGCGCCGCCCCCTATTCAAGCCTGCCCCGCCGCGACTTCGACGACACCTTGCGTTTCGTGGAAAATGGCGGCTACGCGCTGGGCGGTTATGAGCGCTATCACCGCCTGGCCCGCACCGAGGACGGGCTGTACCGCATCGCCAGCCCGCGCGGCGCGCAGCGCTACCGCATGAATGTCGGCACCATCGTCGAGGCAGTGACCATGAAGGTGCGGGTGCGCGGCGGCCCGGTGCTGGGCGAGATCGAGGAGTATTTCATCCTCGGGCTGGAGATCGGCGACACCTTCGTCTTCTCCGGCCAGATGCTGCGCTTCGAGGGGGTGCGCGAGACCATGGCGATCGTCACCCGCGCCTTCGGCGAGGCGCCCAAGGTGCCCGCCTATCAGGGCGGGCGCCTGCCGCTCTCGACCCATCTGGCCGAGCGAGTGCGCGCCATGCTGGCCGAACCGAAGCGCTGGCGCGACCTGCCGGACCAGGTGGCGGAGTGGCTCGAGATCCAGCGCTTCCGCTCCGTCCTGCCGGGCCGCGACAATCTGCTGGTCGAGACCTTCCCGCGCGGCGGCAAGGAGTATCTCGTCGCCTTCTGCTTCGAGGGCCGCAACGCGCACCAGACCCTCGGCATGCTGCTGACCAAGCGCATGGAGCGCGCGGGATACGGCCCGCTCGGCTTCGTCGCCACCGACTACGTGCTGGGCGTCTGGTCGGCGCATCCGGTCGGCGATCTCGCTGCCCTGTTCGACGAGGACATGCTGGGCGACGATTTGGAAACCTGGATGGACGAAAGCTCGATGCTGCGCCGCACCTTCCGCAACGTCGCCGTGGTCGCCGGGCTAATCGAGCGCAACTATCCGGGCCAGCAGAAAAGCGGCCGCCAGGTCACGGTGAGCAGCGACCTGATCTACGACGTACTGCGCCAGCACGAGCCCGACCACATCCTGCTGCGCGCGACCCGCGCCGACGCGGCCCAGGGCCTGACCGACATCCGCCGGCTGGGCGACATGCTCGGCAGGGTGAAAGGCCGCATCACCCACCGAAGGCTCGACCGTGTCAGCCCGCTCGCCGTCCCCGTCCTGCTGGAGATCGGCAAGGAAAGCGTCTATGGCAATGCCTTCGACGATCTGCTCGACGAAGCGGCGGAGGATCTCATCGCCGAAGCGATGGCGGGCGCACACGAGACGGCGGCGCTGCCGCTATGAGACACTTCGTGTCGGATTCTTGTTGCTCACGCGGGGCGATGGCGGTGCCACGACGGCTTTCCCGATACTGTCGCCCCAAACGCCACCGTGTCGTCCCGGCCAGTCCTTCGGCTTGACCGGAGGGGCCGGGACCCAGCCCTGATGCCAAACGCGGCCCGCACGATGTCCACCGGCGGCGCGGCATGGATCCCGGATCACGTCCGGGACGTCAGCTAGTGAAGCCTGAAACGAATCGCGTACACTCATAACCATGCGCAAGGTAGTACCCTCACCCTACCCTCTCCCCAGGGAGAGGGTTTTATGGAGCTTGCAACTCTTACTCCCTCTCCTTGGGGAGAGGGTTGGGGTGAGGGGATCGACCATTGACGTTTCGGGGCATTGGCCGTGATGCGCCCGCACCCAACCCGCACCAAACATCAGTCCGTCGCGCCCGCGACGCCATTTCTCGTCAACGGCGCCGCCCTCACCCCCGACCCGTCGGGCGCGCTGATCTGGCCGGCGCGCCGCCTCGTCGTGGTCGCCGACCTGCACCTGGAAAAGGGTTCGAGCTACGCCCCGCGCGGCCGCTTCCTGCCGCCCTATGACAGCCGCGCCACCCTGGCCGCCCTGGAAAGGGTCGTCGACGCGCATAGGGCCGAACACGTCATCTGCCTCGGCGACAGCTTCCACGACACCGAAGCTGCCGCCCGCCTGTCGGACCAGGAGGTCGCGACGATCCGCCGCCTGACCGAAGCGCACCGCTGGACCTGGATCGCCGGCAACCACGACCCGGACCCGCCGAAAGTGCTGGGCGGCGAGATCGCCGACGAACTGACGCTCGGCCCGCTCATCTTCCGCCACCAGGCCCTGGCAGACACACCTGCCCCGGGCGAACTCTCCGGCCACTTCCACCCCAAGGCCACGGTGGCCACGCGAAGCCGCCGCATCACCGCGCGCTGTTTCGTGACGGACGGGACGCGGGCGATATTGCCGAGCTTCGGCGCCTATACGGGCGGGTTGGACGTGCTGGACCCGGCTATCGCGGGGCTGTTCCGCCGGGCGTTCACGGTGCACATGCTGGGGCGGGAGAAGATACACTTGCTACCGCGAAGGCGGTTGGCGGCTTGGGGACGCATGTAACTGAATACCCAGCCTATAAAAATTATCTTTGCAGTCTTATATAATTTTTTACGTTCTTCAAATTGTTAAAACCAATATTTCTTATCGATCCAATGGTCTAATTCTTCAATCAGCTTTGCTTCTCGGTTTTGAATTTCCTGCACACGCTCGGAACTCGCTTCCCTATCGTCACTATCATATGGGTCCATCGAAATGGCGTCACGAAGCTGTCCCGCGAGACTAATGCAAGTTTGTGAGTTTGAATGTTTACTTACAAATCTAGAAATTTGAACTCCAAATAATTTATCTAGTCGGCGAATATCTGACCTGAGCGTTGCAAGAATTGGCGAATTTGCCTCCTCACGCCAATAGTGTATCCCATGGATACATAGATCACCTATCATCACCTTCAATGTTTCTAAAATCGCTTGGCGTTCACTTCGGCGCGCTATGCTATACGCAGTAAAATAAGCTACTACTCCACCTGAAATTGCACCCAATAAGCCCCCCAGTATTGCTGGATCCATCGTATCCAACCTTGACGTCAGACCGAATTAGCTGCTTGCTCTTGTATATATCGCTTTATTTGATCGATATATACCTTATCTTCGCTGACAAAGTGCAAACGTTGCATCAAAGCATCAGCTGCGAATTCATGCACTCTCACCAGCCCAGCAAACGCTTCTTCAAGAAACGAAGGACCGTAACCCTCTGTGTCGTCCAGATCAATTTCCACAGTATCGTCACCCTCAAGCGCCGGGACCAAAATTTCTTCTCTAAACTCTTCCCCGCTGAAAGGTCCATCTTCACGATGTCGAGCACCAGGAGTTTCTGTGAAATCTGACGAAATTTTCACTTTTCTCATTTTTTCACCTACTGATTCTCTGCGGAACTGATCTCCCATTGAATTAGAGTTCCGCCCATGGGTTGCCCGTAGTTGACTAATGTCTCCGTGCCATCAGACTCAAATATGTACTCCCCTAAACCGCTCATAATCCGCAAACGATCAGTGTCTCCATCTGAAACATAGTCTCTAATAGCCGGCAATCCATTGCCACGATATACAAGGTCAGTTCGAGTCCGTCCCATGTGGATTGCCGCCTTAATCAGAGCTGCGTCGTTTTCCGGGAGCCCGAGTCTAGATAGCAATTGTCGAACTTTCTCTGTGGTGTGCACGCGCGGCAGTGTGTACGGGATGCCTGCCCCTTGATCATAAAACATGATTGTTAATTTTCGTATATCAATCTCTAAAAATCCACTCATCCACCATCGATGCGCATCAACTGGAAATTTAAATTCAAAATCAGAAGGATACGCATGGTGCCGAGTGTTTTTCATCGCCTCAATTAGCGCACCATAAAGCTGTCTATGCCTCTCTACAACACCTACTAGTTGTTCCATGCCAATTCGTAGATTTCTAGCCATCAAGCCATCTACTTCGGTACCAGTTTGGAAGCGGATGAACCGTTGTCCGTGAGGATTGTGGCTGTATGCTGGTGGATTAACGACACCAACCAAGTCAAATAATCCCATTTCATGCAATAGCCTGCGAATTTTACGATCCCAATATTTAGTACCTTGAAGACGAATCGAAGCTTGCTTGTCTGATCGCCACCTATATACCTCAGCCGCCAAAACTAGAGCTGCCCCGGGTTTGATTTCTCTTAGTTTCGAGAAATCAATTGAGATACGTCCTTTCTGTCCAGTAACAGCCTCACGAAGCTCACCAAAAAATCCAATTGTTTCGTTATAATTTTCTGTCAGACTCAAAATTCGAGGAACCTGTACTTGGTTTAAACTTACCGATCTCTTTTCAGCAATACTTTTATTGGCGTCACTTCCTAATATTTCTCTAGTACTATTTTCCAAAATTAAGTTTATCGTTGATTTGTGTTTCTTTTCTTTTGATTTTAACCGCCTATTATTTCTACGTGTGCGTACGTAGATTAAGTGTCGCCTATTTCGAATTGATAATTTTTTCATGTTTATCAATAACTTATTTAAAATTCATAAGCACAAGTTCACACATTCTTAACTTGCCGACCTAGTACAAAGACTCGATTATTATCAACAGAAATTGACAATTTAGAACTTAATAATTTGTACAATGAATAGTGGTGCTTGCGCCACCAATAAAGGTGTCAAAATCATTACAGTATTCGATCCAGCATTTTTTGGGGTCCGGCCATGATTATTGAATAGGCACAACGCTGAATGCTTCCAACGAAACGACCGCCGCCAGCATCCGACCTCACCCCGCCGTAAACACAATCTCCTGAGCCCCCTCCCACAACACCGAACGCCCGAACTCCAGCAAGTCGTCCTGCCCTTCCACCACCGTCAGAAAGTGGTTCCCCGCCAATTCCCCCATCTTGCTGGCGAAGCTGGCACTGCCATAGGCAAACAGGATCTCCGTCTCGCTGAAGCCGCCGGGATAGAGCAGGATATCGCCGCGCGACGGGAACCGCGTGTGGTTCTCGAACGCCAATCCTAAATCGAGGTCGCCGAGCGGCACCCAGACCGCCTCGCCGCTCCAGCGCGAGTGGATGACCTGGTTTTCGAACGGCAGCAGGTCGCGAAACCGCGCGCAGGTCTGCGGTGCGGCCGCTTCCTCGAGACGCGCGGTGAAGGCGAAGCGGCCCGCCTGGATGTGGAGCAGGGACATGGCGGGAGTTCAAACGGAAATGGCGGGGGCGTCAAGACGCGTGTGGGGGTCGGCGTGGCGGATGTGCTTCGAAGTTACGCCGTCCACCCCCATCCTATCCCTGAAATGCCTGTAATGGACATTTCAGCCCCTCAAGGGGAAGGGACAACCATTCGATTCGCAACCGTATCTTCCTCCCCCTTGAGGGGGGAGGGTTGGGGTGGTCCGAACCGGCTACATAGGTAACAGAATAGACCGGGGACATGGGTAACAGGTGAATTGCATGACCAAGGAGGTGGACTACTTCACTGCTACTACTCCTACTCCTCCTACTACTACTCCTCCTCCTACTTCTCCTACTACTCCTACTACTCCTATCACTACCACTTCTACTACTCCTACTGCTACTCCTACTGCTACTACTACTACTACTACTACTACTACGACCACTATTACTACTACTACTATACTACTACCACTACTTTTACTACTACTACTACTACTACTACTACTCCCACTGTTTCTACTACTTCTACTGCTACTACTACTACTACTACTGCTACTGCTACTGCTACTACTACTACTCCTACTACTCCTCCTCCTCCTACTACTGCTACTACTACTACTACTACTACTACTACTACTACTGTTACTACTACTCCTCCTCCTACTACTCCTACTGCTACTACACCTACTACTACTACTACTACTGCTACTACTACTACTACTACTACTACTACTACTACTGCTACTACTACTACTGCTACTGTTATACTACTACTACTCCTCCTCCTCCTACTCCTACTGCTGCTATTACTGCTACTATTGCTACTTCTTCTGTTACTGTAGTACATTTTACTTGTTAGTTATTGGAATAAGCAGTTAAGATTGTTATTGCGCACATAGTTTGTACTGAAAAGAAATTTGAAAATGGATACTGCTAGAAAGTGAATGCAGTAATTGATTCAACATGAAACTAATTCTCGTTATTTATTTTCCCCTTGACTTCAAATCTTACAATTTTTCTGCTGGAGGCAAATAATTTGAATGTAGTCCGTAGGATAGAAGAGGTAAAGCGGAACAATCTTATTAAAGCAGCTATGTAATCGGTAAAACCGATGGGATTCATTTCATTACTAAGAAGATATTTCTTCGTCAACTAGATCTCATATAAGGGCTTCTGGATGATAAATCGCCTACGTTTTGCTATTAGATGTAACAGCAATGAAAGGAAGACACTTTGAAAGCGTTCTAGCAGCTCAGATGAGGAGATAAGAGTGTCACTAAAAGAAGCTTAAGGTCATTTAGTGGAGTAAGCAGAGAATCAAAGTAATAGCCGACATTTCATATCTTATCGTTGAAATCACACAATGACCCCAGGCTTTGGAGAAATTGTTGAAAGAATTTCCAAATCTCTCTTGCTAGGGCAATTTGTTTACTGACATCTGTTGACTCAGAGATGGTCTGCTCAGTGCTCGTTGGACATCTGTGGTCAGGATTAACTGATGTAGGATTGCATTGAAGTAGACCAGAGAAAAGACACAGTCCCCCTAACTCTAGGTGAATGAAGTGTGTCAAAATGTATCAAAGCAAACTTCAGTAACTATGAGCTGTAGCAGACGAGAAAGAAAGTGTGTTTGAAATGTCACCTTGTTACGCTACCAATATGAAAATATATAAAAAAAATTATGACGATATCCAACAACAAAAACAACAAAATCTGAACACTGATAGGAAATCTACCAATGTCTCAATCAATCAATAAATCAGTTAGTCAATAATTTATCCTTCAACTGATCAATTATGGATTCCTTTCACTAATTCGTCTATCATTACTGTAAACAATCACTGAATCGCACACATTATGTCAACGTTAAATTTGATCATTTAATTGGTCAAATGATATACAGATCAATCAATTTATCGATCAATAAGTCGATAAAGATAATTGAATACATTAAATACATGCATTCATTATTTATTCAATCAATCAATCAATAAAATAATTCATCAATAATACATCCTTTTATCCATTTTTCCTTGCATAATATCAATAATTACTTTAAGCTAGGATTCAATCATTTAATCTGTCAAGATTCATTCGAGTCTTCCGTTTGACATCCAATTAACAGATCAATCAATCTATCAATTAAAAGGTCAACAATGATAGATGAAACTAATAAAGAATTTATAACTATATTAATAAATAACTAAATAAATGCATTAATCAATTCAGAAAGAAATCACTCAAGAATCAAATTAATTCACCACTCACTCTAGTAATAAATCAAAGAACCCAACTCAAATATTTTTACTGAATGAATAAATCAAAGATACAAATTAGTAGGCCTATAATAGCAGCTACTAATAATATTTTAATTTGATAATAACGAAATTTCAATTTTAATAGTCATTTTAAAGCATATTATTGCTAATTTGTTAGCATCATGGCACTGTCATGTCTCAGAATCATTTTGAATGAAACATTTATAGCCAAGTACCAGATGTTGATTTAAAGCCATGAACAACATTTAGAAATGGTGTCCGATCTATAACATTCAGGATAGAAACTTTGCCTCGTTTACGTACTTTAAGCCAGGTTAGGTAACTCTGTTTTGGTTAAATACGGTCGATTCCCAGATGTTAGTTTATGCAGAAATACATGCAAACAAAGTACGCCTAGAAGCCGGTGTAATTGTCACGTGTACAACATCTCAGACCACATTTTACGTCTGTATTGCTACGCGAGATGCCATTAAAAGTAAAAAATACTGTAAAAGCGGTAAGAATAGTTTCAGATAGTTTCATATACACTCTCAGAGCGTGAAACGTTTTTAGCCTTCTTTATACCTTCTTTAGCCTTCTTTATACCTTCTTTATACCTTCTTTAGCCTTCTTTAAGCCTTCTTTTAGATTTTCTTTAGATCTTTAATATTTTACCCTTTAGACCGTCAATATTACAGTATTTTAAGATATCTTGTAAGAAACGCGAGAGTCTTGTAAGAAACGTTTTTAGCCTTCTTTAGACCTAGAATATCTTTCCGATAAACAATGAGAGAAAGTGGTTCCTGTAAATCGTAGCGATGAAACTGCATTTCTTCGATGTCTTTCCAGCGTTTCAAGACCCCTTGACATGCTTTGTGGAGCCAGGATTGCGGACCACTGCCATGGATAACCTAGTTTCTATATTCATTGTTTGATAGCCTAGAATTGTCACTTTTTTATATATTTTTTTATTTTTTATTTTTTTATTACTTACATCTACATTTTTTCATTAAGAGAGATAAAGAGCCAACATTATTTGAAAGCTCCTTTATATCGTTATTATTATTATTATCATTTAAATGGTAGATATAAAGCTAATTCACGGTGTGATTCATAAAGACCTTCATTTGTTATCATTTAAGGCCTTTTGCAATAACCAATAGGCCTATTACTAGTTCCATGGAAAAATAAACCTGTGCCTGAAAACATAGAGATAAAGCACGTTTCACGCTTCAGTTTGATACTTGACTCTTGGGTTTAGGGTGCATCAACAGAACGAAGCCAGCCATCTATCCATGTGCATTCTTTGTCTAGTGACATTTTTCTTCCTGAGAGAAGAGCTTCGGCCGGTAACAAAACTATACCTGCCATTATGGGGCCTGGTGCTGAATAGAGCGTTGTTACTTTGATTCATCGACAGAAATTTACTGTAGTTAATCTCGTCTATGTCAAAGACGGTTTCTCCATGTTTTCCAAACTGTAGATGTGAATACGTTCACTGCTACTATTAAGTCCACTATTCATTTTGGACATGACAACTGTTGCCATTAACTCAACAGAGGTCTTGTTACCACGCTGGGCAGCTTCATCTTTTATTTTGCAGTGTACCGCGGTAGTTTTCAGTGCCTTAGTGATATCGAGATGCGTTTTGATGAAACTTTTTGTTTACAACTAAGGTTGACTCGTTAATAACCTGCCTGTTGCTCTTATATAAACATTATAAAAGAAGTTAAACCAAGTCCGATCATATGAAGACCGTTCGCTGACAGATCAAGAAATACTGCGAAGGACGAAGTTGATTGCAATGAAAAGATTTAAGGAATGTTCTGAAAACAGGAGTAGCCAAAGCACAAATCATACCCAGCAAACATGACTGTGATGAAGATTTACTATAGTCATTCATGCTTATCGTAGGTCTCAATTGAAGCTGATCGGGTTAATAGTAAACCGCTATATCCGTTATGCTAGATTAGATTAGTAAATAAGCAGGCAAGTTAAAAACTGCGGAGCTATGACATTTTACAGCGTATGCAACTGCGCCACCGCGTGTACCCTTCTGTTACTCATGTTATCCCGATTTTATCTGCTATTTGAGATTCCTTACTTGATGCAGAGCCATGTTTATTTGCCAAACTGTATTGCCTCCTCTATAGTTACAATATTATCACAGATGTTGATGAATGAAATGTTTTGATGCTCAAACTCGTTAAGATAAACGAAACAGGTTGTTGTTAGATGCTTATCAAGGATTTTCTGTGTATGCGGACGTGAGAAGAGTACTTATCTTTGAGCCGGACAGGATAAGTTCATGTAGCATTTGGGGACTGTCATACAATGATTTAAAGCCAAAAACATGCTCACCTCCTCCCACTTTTCCTAATTTCGTTCTTGATCACAGTTTGGGTCCTGCCGTGTGAAAATGTTGTGCCGGTAGAAAATCGTAACCAGATGCCTGCTCAGCCATATGTAGGTTATTACGCCACATCACTTTCAGCTGTTGAAGTAAGATCTATGTTACAGTTTTCACAATCTATTAGTATTTTTTCGGCATTTTCTCAATAAAATTGACGCTGCGAACAAATTATCGTCGTAATCGTATTTTACAGTACCACAAAATTGGTGCCGTGATCTTCGTGAACCGTGGTTATTTCTCATAATCTAGTAGTATTTTATCGCAGTTTTCTCCATAGTCTGTTTGAAAGTTTCATGTACGGGATATGATTTGCTGACGTTGGTTGCGTAAACCTACAATACGAACCGTCCATACTTTGCAGGTTTGTAAGTGAACAAAAACGTCACATAATAAAGTAAGGAAAGAAATAATTAAAATTGAAAAATAGGTAAAATTTTATTTATTTCGGTGCATAGAAGTGCGTGCAGACGGGACGGCTCAAGCTGGTCAAGACATTATCCTGATGCCCAAATAAAGTTTTAGATGTGGGACAGTTATTACGCGCTGTATTTGCAGTAGAAGGTACATTTTTGCTGCTCGATGAACGGCAATAAAGACTACAAGTGGTATTAGGAGCAGAAGAATAACACCGAAACACCAACAATTGCGCAACAATACATAACAGAATATGTGAAGGCACCTTTGGCACGGAGGAGGCGGAGGGGGTCATGCCCCCCAAAGATTTGCTAATCTCAATTTTTTCCTTGACCACTTTTCAGCTTTTGCAAAATTGAAATTGATTACGACGGACATTGTGTCAGATTCACAGCAAGATATGCATATCGACGCGAAACACCCCTTTCCACACAATGACCAAAGGCACCTTAATAGAATGTGGAAAACTACTTGCCTACCCCCAATCCGCTTCACCTTCACCGTCGCTGTATATTCTATGACATGAGTGCCATTATAACAGTCACCTTGAAAAAATTGGAAGTGTAGTAATGTTTTTTTATGGCTTCATTGAAGATAACTTTGGTCCTAATACATTTCCGAAACAAATTTCCATATACCGAGACTAGCCGAGAATGCTTCTAAGAGATATTTTCACTTATATGTTTTGTTTACAGACAAATAAATGTTTTGGATGCCCGTGAATGTTTGGAGGTAAACAAAGATAGCATAAATTGTTGCAGTAATGTCACAGTGCTGTAAATGAAAATGTTGTATTTTTGTTTACAACACATTGTGGGCCTGTGGCTACCGAAGAAAATTAAAACAAGTCGGTATGATAGCAGAGTATAAGCCTTTGCATCTGCCGATCTGGTGTGATTTTGTCAACATGTTCCTTTCGTACATTGTAATAACGCCAAAACACTTAATAAACATAATTTATTATTGCACTCACCGAAAGTCATATTCGTGTAAGGCTGAGCTTATAATAATCGCTTTACCTACCAAATAGTTTGCTTGAATTTACCTTACCCAGAATCCAAGTGATTGCAAACTAAACAATTAAAGGAGACTGGTCAAACTTGTCATTCAAGTGAAATACCAACCAATGAAATTGCGCGACTTTTATGCAAAAGAATTATCATGCAAAATTTATGGGGTGCAATTATGTCAGTCAAGGAGAGGCAGATTTCAGCAGAACATGGTCAAAGTTTTATATCTTACTGTAGTTTTATTGCATTGTAATTATATTTTATAGTAAATTTTTCACTATTGCAATTTTCTTTCATTGTAATTTTCTTTTATTGTAATATTCTTTTATTGTAGTTTTCTTTTATTGTAATATTCTTTTATTGTAGTTTTCTTTTATTGTAATTTTCCTTTATTCTAAATTTCTTTTATTGTAATTTTCTCTTATTATAATTTTCTTTTATTGTCATTGCTAAGTTCAAATTAGACGCTCTACTTTACTTCTGAAGCAAAGTATCAGAAATCACTGGCGAAAGCTTAGAGAAGGAAAATTTAGAATACAAGTAACACGGCGTCAAGAATTTTTGGAAATATTAGACTATGATGGGACTAGCGTTTACAGAGACTTTTTCACTCGAAATCACAAGAGACCTAACAAATAGGTTGGAAAAAAGAAACTCTTTAAACATGCTGTGATGCCATCCTCTACATTAAAGTGGGTTTATGTACGCAGAGGACTTACGAATTGATTAATTGAGCGGACGTATCAAAATATTGGTGCTCAACTGACGAAGAAATAGCCTTCAACTTCGAGTCTCTTGACCGTGACCGATTGCAATTTTCTGCTATTTTTATCTCAATTTTCTTTCGCTCCGTATCCTAATGCTTAGTTCAAAAACTTTTTTGGGCGTGGTAGATTTATGAAAACAAATTGATAGCAACTGATATCTTAAATTAAATTTTGCTAGGTGTACAGCCAATCACAGCAAAATGTTGTTTTTGGATAAATGTACAAATAAAATTTTAACAATTATGCACTTCCCTCAAAGTTTTCATTTAGAGCCCATTCAAATTATTTACATTCATCTCCTACAAATTTTATGTGATTGTTCCCTGCGTGAATAGTACGAGAGGCTTGTTTACTGCAGTCGAGAAATTATTGAAGCCTGTACTCCACTACGCGGAAGTCATCTGTCTGTCCCTATATACTGATACCAGTCGTAAGCAAATTCCACTCCATCTATCAATAAAGTAGATTTATAACTCTGCTAAGAAAGTAATATTTTATGACTAGTTTTTTAATTAACAAATGCTTAATAGTGGCAACGTTATGCAAAACTTATTTCAAAAATTTAATCCAAGGGGTAACTGCTCTGCTGATTCCGTGTATTTCAAGTCAACTTGCTCAGTTACAGTATTTTCAGGGCTTAGTTAGTTTATGCTTACACAATGAAATATCAAATCGGTCTGCGTAACATATGACTATAAAGTTTACTTGCCTTAGCTTGAAATATCACAAAATTTATAATACTATGTTACTAGATAATTTGATTTAGTTTATGATGAAAAGTAAGAAATTGCATTTATATTGTTGTCTCTGAATTTGGCCTAGATTAATTATTGAATTTTTCTTTTCTTAGTAAGTAACTACATACATTCCTAGTAATAATCCAATGTGTAAAAGTCGAACCAACATTATCTTGACTAATCAAATATATGAATACACTGCCGCTCCTGATTGGTAAAATCGCACGATAAGGGAATTACGTTCTCAAACAACTTGCGTTTTAACTCAGCAAACCTCTTGGGAACATGCCATTGCACAGTGGTTAACCGTTAAACTGTATTGCACGGCAATTACCCTTCTTCAGTAAAGTCGACGGGGAGTAACGTACGGTAACCTTCACTTAGGTAGAATTTAAATTTCCTCTAGTGTAATCTTCATCTAGCATATTGAACTTTTACTCACCACTGAACAGGCCGAAGCTTGCTTACCGGGGGCAAGGGGTGCAAATCAGAATGAAATTTGGTTGGGAGGGGGCATTACTATTACTCTTGACTTTATGTAATAGAGATACTTCCTGTAATTAACAGGATCAGGTACATTACGACCTCTATAACTAATGGTATGGGCCACTAAACAAAAAAGTCATAAAAAACAAAAGTTGTTTGTGCTTACAAGTGGGAGATATTCTTTCGCTTTTATGTAATAACTTTTTACATATATATATGTTATATATATATTATAAATATATTATATATATATTCTCTGAGGCGGGGCCTGAATAAGCCATAATAATTTTACAAGGGGATGTAGCCTGCCTTTAGTTTCACACCTTGAAGTATCCTTTAACGAGACACATTCATATTTGCAACATATACTATTATGTCGTCACTTGGCACTGAATTAGCCAAAATTTCTAAAGGGTTGGAATGGGTGTATTTCAAGATTTAAATGTGACCGAATAGTTGAGCGGTGACCTTTTAGTGTTAAGGCATCTGGCCAGATTCGAACAACACGTTGTAAATGATTTATGCAGAGGCTTTCAAAGAACTTTTATTGAGAAACTCTGATTTATGTTACAACAGAGAGTTGTTAACATGTCTGTTGAGGAGAACTGTATTCTATGAAGAGTAGAATACAACAATTGAGTGGAGAAGATTTTTTTCACATCTGTTTTCTGTGATAAACAACTTTGGTGTTACTGTAGATCAAGCGGATGGGTGAGATCGTTTCAGCTATTTTATTTGTTTAAATAGAGACATTTATTCACTTTACTTTACAACCTTGGCAAGTTCTTATTTTTGTTGATTGTAATAATGAAAATAATTGAGTTGATATTTGTCTGAAAAATGGCAAAAACTATAAATCTCCAAAAACGCAAAGCCATAATTTTAAGATGTGATACAGACCTTCATATACGGGAAAGGGCCAAACCTTATAATCCAGTTTTGCAGTGCTCCCTCACCCCCTTTGCAGTCTCTCAATCAAATACCCCTGATGAGCTGTGGGTCCGACATTGAAACTACCCTAAATAAACAGAAAAACCACCAAACAGGCTAACTAATAAATAAAGGGCTGCTGGGGCGTCCAAGGGCAACGCCCCTCAATTTAGGCTACCGGGCAGAGAAGCAAGCCATGAAGCAGGCTAAACTACCCAGTAGGATATGGAAAGCATCTGTCATCAATGAGAACAGATACTACATCCATTCCTTGTCGAAAGGCCCCGCTCCCTCTTTGCTCTATGCTTGATCTTTATATATTACGCAGCTGAATGTAATGGTTTTAGAAGTAAGCCCAAAATGCTGGGCTTATCTCTTTTACAGCTTTACCCATCAGCGCATAATGAATTAAAATTACAGTGTAACACAGCCAGATTTACCCTATATTTAAATAGTTGGCATATACAGAAACCTATATTTACCCTATGGATTAATTCGGTTCCATAATGGCCAAAGCACACCAAGACCTGTAAAGCCACAACCAGAAAGCCTTACCATACTCACAATTCCAATATATACAGAAAGAAACCAATCACAGTAGGTCAAGCCAATAAGGACAGGTAGAAATACTTAAGTTGAATAAAGTTATTGAAAATTTCTAAATTAAACTCAGTGTAAAGCCCAAACGAAAGGAAACGAATTCATGGTAAGACAAATGTATCAGCTACTAAGGTCATACATAGTGAATAAAGTTATTTTATAAGAAAAAAGTTAAATCGAGATGAAAAACAATTGAACTACCAGGATAAGTTCTATTTATACGGACACTGCAATGACCTTTATATCAAAATGGTCTCTTGTATGGTCATTGAACTATAAATAAAAAGTCTGGAAGGATAATTCTATTGTTCTCCCGGTATTGAATGCGTAACCAAATATGGCGCAAGTATCCGTTTGTTTTGATTGAGCTGCCGATAGCTCTGCACGCCATTATGAAATTCGTGGGAATCGTTTGTAATAACTCTACTTTGCTAACTGTATCATGGAAACTATTTCATGTCTATCGCAATCACCTTGAGAGAAAATTTAGTAACGGAAACTTTGTGATAGCGTAGATCACGAGTTCTGGCGCGCCAAATTGATAATGGAGATGATGATGATCAAGATGATGATAATTGATCTGATTTTTATTTAGTTGCAGATGGTCTATTGCTATTCATCAAGTATTCCAAAGTGCATTAGATTTTTCTATGAAACTGAACAATAACCTTAAGAACAGTAACTGTTTGGGCTTCATATTTCAATTCTCCCCTCCTGTCTGATTCATCCATGCATTGACTATTAGTTTTTGCGTATCCTTTCTCCTAGTTATGCAAAGACAGGCTTATATTTGGGCAAATGCTACTATTGGGAATGAATGTTTGGGTATTGGGTACCCTTGGCTTTCTTTCTTGTCTCAGTAAAGATATCAGAGGAGGCTTTCCCTAAACCTTATCCCTCAACCCCTTCCCAAGTGTAAAATGCTGTGCTATCTGAAGACCAAATAAGACCGTGCACTTGCTCTTTATGTCGGGTGATGCTTTCTTCCTCATTCAGCGCCCTTAGGAAACAAAAGCTCCCTCTACTGAAAGATAACGGCACCGAAGGTACTACTTGTCAGCGGAGCTACTCCGAATTTGTCAGAAAACACCATCCTAGGGAGTCTGGTTGACTTTCCTTTCACACATGTATCCCTGCTCTGTGTAAAAAGTCGACCCATAGGGTACCTAGTTTCAACCAGACCAATGAAAATTTTCTTACTCGAGTAAGAAAAATTCAAGGCTCTTTCCGTTAGTCAATTTTTCAACATGCGCTTGAAGAACTGAGCAGAAGTACGTCGTTGACAACTATTTGTCCCCCATTCCTCTAATATAAGATACCATAGAGTAGCAAATGTCGATAGGCCGCGTTTATTGTTTCTGGATTCAAATGTTATATCGGATCGATGTTAGTGAGGTGCAAAAAAGTAACTATACCTGAAATTCACTTTGGGAGCCCAATGGAGACTCTAATTGCCTAAAGTCCCTTGGAGTACTTCACTTTTTTGTACCATGGAATCCCTAGGATCTTACTAACCATACCAACGCAAGCTGTACTTAATCTAATTCTTTATTGAGTTTCTTTTGATTGCCATCACCTGCGACTTCGAGCAAGAAGATTGAGAAATGCATCTGACAAACAGTTGAAGTGTAAGTGCTCAGTGAAATGAAAGCTAACAGACGCTCCGTCACAAAAGGGCCTGGTAAATCACACAACCACAAACAATCCACAAATACTTCCATTATCACCCTCGCTATCGTCGTAATATCGTTATCATTATTATGTATAGTGCAATTGTAAGTCCAGCCTCTGCGGCCATTACTGTGCCCCTATCTTTTATCCTCTGCAATGACACCATTTCCCTCAATTCTCCTTGATTTCCTTTTCAAGACTAACCATTTTCGTTGAGTCTCAAAGTGATGTAAGCGATCCTAGCTACGCACTGTTTATCGGCATTCTGATATAGTATTTCTCCTAATACTAATCGGTAGGCCTTGTAATTGTAATAATCATAATTATTATCATTATCATTATCATTATCATTATCATTATCATCATCATCATCATCATCATCATCAATTTCATCAACATTCTAATCATTAAAATAATGATGACCATTATAGGCATTATCCTTTTATTCATCGTCATGATGATGATCATTATCATCTTATTAGTATCATGACCTCCATCATCTTATTATTGTTAGCATTTTCATCACTGTCTTCATGAATTGGCGTCATTCCTTGAAGTGAGTCACAACTCGATTAAACTGATTTTTTGAGAATATAACTTTTCAATTGTAATTCGTCAACTCCGACGTACATGTCACTCCTTTCAATTGGTAAAAACACCAAACTGGCTAACTAATAAAAAAGGACGGGTGCACAAGGGCAGCTCCCCTCAATTAAGACTTGAAGCAAACCATGAGACAAACTTAACCGCCTTGTAGGAGAGCCTCTCACAGCACAGGGTAACGGAAGGATCTGTCATCAATGAGAACAGATACTTCGCTCTATTTTTGTCAAATGGCCGGATAAGCGACCATTGTTTAGTCGGTTGTTTAAGTAATAATCTTTTACTTATCATACAGAGACTTTCACATTTCCTTTTGTATCTCATCTTGTCTTGTTTTGTCTGATTCAGGCAAGACAATGAATAAATATTGCCACAAATCAGCACTATAACATAATGCGCAACATCTAACGCCATTTGCAGTTAGCCTGCGTAATCTGCAACGTGCAGAACACGATCTCAAATACTTCAATTCCAGCACATTGTAAACGATTAGGCTGTGAATAGAGTTACAACAAGTAAATGTTATATTATTAGTTTTTTTGACATATTATCCTGTAGTACAATAATCTCTAGCATAATCGTGATGGCACGAGACTTAATGGACTTCATGAGCTCTTGTGTCCAAAAATGAAAAGCACACAGTATACTTTTATTCTGTAAAGTCCTTGACAAATGAATTGCCTTTGTATGTCAACACAAAAAACTCAGGGGAAAGCATGAGACTTATTCACTATTTAGACTGATTTCACAGAGACAAGAACAATAAAAAGGTCATAAACAGTTTAATATAATCTTTTCATTAAAAAATCATCATTATTATGTTTCGAAATAGAATGCATTCCCAAAAGATTTATTTTTCAAGCATTAAAACAGGACATCACTGCCGGGACGTATTACCAAATTCCACTGATGTTCATGTCTCTTTATATCAGGGCGAACAAAATGGCTCGAAGATGAAAATATATGTCAACAGAGGTAACACAACATGAGTTCAATACAACTGCTGACATCTTCGATAAAAAATATAAATAAGGACTCACTAGAAACATCAAATGTAAATACGGTCGATCTTCACCTTTGAAATCGACATTTTGTACGTCCTATCGATTTTCAGTCCTACAGATAATGTTTACGTCAAGTCTTGACTAGTCATACGCTTCAGCAACAGGATTGTTGAAATGAGGCAGTTCAGCAGATGACGTCCCATTCTTTATGTGAAAACACCAAATCAAATATTTTATCCGTTTACTTGAGAACCGAAGCGTAAATAGCAAATATATAGATATACTTTATTGAATTGCAGCCTTTTCATCGAGTGCATGAAATTCAGGGGGAGGCTTAGCGTTAGATTACACCAAAATCCTCTCTCCAAACAAATTTTCGTTCGGTTTAGTTACTAATATACTGCCTGTAGTATCATGCTGTCATTTTTAAAGCGTTTTACAGCGTCTTCATTACAAATTAAGTATTTCTGTCTTACCTTTCATGTTATCTGAAGTTCCCTTCCTCTCGCCCGACACGTCTGTTATAAGCGGCAGATTTTGAAACAGAATATTTTGAAAGTCAACGTCAATAGAAGTGCTGGGAAAACGTGGTCATTTTTCGCGCTCTTTTGGATCACAGGTTACCAGTCTTAGACTTGCAATAAGACATTTCAATGTTAAAATAGGACAGTTCAAGTTACCTATTTTTCATGAAGTCATAGCAAAACTTGAAGAAGTGTGTGTACAAGTCACTCTATGCGTAGTCTTTAGTGTGTCTTTCTATACTGCGGAGCAATTTTCTGTCGTCAACAGGCAACTTCCTCAAAATAAGTTTGTAAAATAAAAGCCTGCACGCTTTTAACATGAAGCTGTATCTAATCCTCAGCGATTTCCTCTCACCTCACGGAGACATTATCAAAGGTAAGAAATGCTTGGTTTACAGGTCCGTTATAACAGTGAAGTAACTTCATAAAACGTTAAAAAATGCTCATCATAACAGTGAAAATGCGAGTACATTTTTTAGTGCTTGTAAAATCGTGTTTTATTTGTTTTTAAGCCCTGCTTAGGTATGTTGAAACTCTGCTTCACCTCAAGCCACTTATTGCAAGACCATTTGATGCTATGGTTTCCATGGAAGCAAATCCACTCCTAATTAGGGTGAAGGGGCTTCAAAATTCTACGTAGAACTTTAACAAATATTTTAAATTAACTTTTATCACTGTTCTCAGAAATGAACTTCATTTTGTTCCACTTTTTGTCGATCTTTCGTCAGAGTATGTAACATCCAGCTTTTTCAGTTATTTTTTCTGTAATGCACTAAAATTCTCTACATTCTTTTCCTTGATTGTTGAAAAAGCGACTATTGTATTCGATAGCTTAGTAAATAAATAGCATTTTTATATTCATTTATTTCAGTAAAAGGCTCAGTTCAAGGGTTCAGTTACTAGAGGAAATTTGAAACTGCATCACGAGATGGCTTTCAGTAGAAAAATACAAAATTACCTCTTCAATAAAATCTTTTCTGCTCTTTTAGCATTGATAATCAGGAAGTGAAAAACACCAACAAAAGATGTCTTGATGTTACCGCATAACAGTTCAGAGCACGTGATATCTCCGAGGTACGAAAAGCTAAAGATATTTAAATCAATGGTCATCCTCAATAGCAGGTGGCCTTTAAAAGAGCCTTTACACACGTTAAAAGTGGATATTGGCTCTTGCTACTGTCTGCTACTCCTAAACTCAGGGATTTGAGGAGTTTAGCTTTACATTTTAATGCACATTGAACATCAGATGTATACCATTTTGGTTTTTGATTTACAGGGCAGTTTACCAATCTAATAATTTAAAATTTCTTGGGTACATAGTTGTCTGTATTCATATATGGACAAAGAATTTCGAATAGCAAAAACGTAGGAGAAAAACTACATAGAACACTTCAACTCTTGCATTTACTAAAAATATGAATACTGAGAAATAAGTAAAAGCAAAATTGGTTTCCTCTTTAATATTATTTTTTAAAAAAAAGTCCGCGTTGTAAGGTTTTATCAATAGAGTTGACTGACGGTGAAGGTACTTTTGTTGCCTCACCTATATTGAATACAACTGCTTTAAATGATAGTAATAACGCACTCCTTATTTTGAGATATAAATTCACCTATTTAAAGAATACAACTAATGATTTGTCTTGCCAAAGTAAATCATAAGTTGCATTCTTTAAATGCGAAGCAAACTGTGTATTGGATAGAGAGCTTTGGAAATGTACCTGTGCAATGAACATGGACTTCTAAATAGTAACATCTATTATGCTATTATTTAGAAGTCCATGGCAATGAATAATGTCAATTAAAATTAAAAATATATGGGGTGAACCAACATAAACACAAAGTAATGCCCCTTATAACAGGCAGGAGTTTGATTAAACGTAGAACTCACTTTACCCTAATATGTTTTAGTTTTCGCAAGCCAAAACCGACTGATTGGACAGTCCATAATTACTTATTCCGTTTGGTAGTTCATAGAGGTAAGATGTTTACAATTCTCGGATTATATGGGATACCAACAAAGATAACTGATGCCATTAAAGTCCGGTACACCAACACAATCGCCGCAATATTAACACCGGACGGTGAGACTGAGCCATTTTCCATCAAGGCAAGCATACTCCAGGGTAACACACTTGCCCTCTCCTCTTCATCCTTGTTGTGGACAATATCCTCCGCATGTCTGCAGACATGATCCATACGGAGGGGTATGAGCTCAAACCTCGGCAAAGCTCTCACCATCCAGCTGTCCATTTGACTGACACCGATTTTGCTGATGGCATTGCGCTGATCAGTCAGTCCCTTGTAAATGAGCAGTCTCTTCTACAGTCTCTTGAGCCAGCCTCTGACCGTGTTCGCTTAAACTTCAATGAGATAAAAACCGAGTATTTGAACAACTGCTTTTCTTCTTACTCAAATGATGGCATCGAAACCATAAATCAACGACCGCTGAAACAGGTTGATGATTTGAAATACTTGGGATCCTTGATCATATCCTCGTTAAAAGATTTCAATGTTAGAAAAGGAATGGCTTGGTCTGCCTGTGATAATTTGAGAAAAATATGGACATCTCATCTG
>JAAAKM020006971.1:13673584-13684309 GCA_010016025.2 Alatinidae sp. Z8VKAUB7J3 | reverse complement strand
TAAAAGATTTCAATGTTAGAAAAGGAATGGCTTGGTCTGCCTGTGATAATTTGAGAAAAATATGGACATCTCATCTGAGTAATGACATCAAATTGAGACTTTTTAAAAGCAATAATAAGGCTTATTCTTCTCTATGGTTCCATGATATGGACACTTTCTAAAAAGATGGGAGCACGCCTGGATGGCACATATGCTTGCCTTCATACGAGAACCCCAAATCTCTCATAGAAGTCCCATCCAACCAAACGAACAGTCTATGGCAACCTTCAATTTTTGTCATCTGTGGTCAAGGCAATATGTGTTCAGTTTGCAAACCATTCTATAAGAGCAGAGGATGATATTGTATCTTCTCTACTTCTGTGGAGCTCTATCACTCATTTCAGAAGTAGAAGGATCTTATACCCAGATGTCATTGCATGGAAAGCCAATATTGACAGACGAAACCTGGAAGCAGTTATGATAAGATTGGGTCATCTGCCACGAGCGGGTGAGCTCCATCATCTCGACGGCGGTCGAAAGATGATGATGATGATGATGATGATGATGATGATGATGATGATGATGATGATGATAATGATTCCGTTACTTACGTAAGATAGCCTTTACACCAATGGTGTCTAGTGACAAACAAATAAAATTAAAATTGATTTCAATATATTTACACAATCGTCACTTTTTTTGATAGAATTTACAATCATTTTTGATAATCGTTTGAGTTTAAAAGTACTGTCTATGAAACGTGAAAGGTTTCCATCTCTCAATATGACAGACAGATAACTTTGCATCTCGGTCTGTGACAACTTCTTGCCTCCATTCAACTTCCTCTGTGGAGACATTTTTTATCTATCTAATGTCTTTTCAATACAGACATTTCAAATTCTCACTTGTTAATGATGATTAACTGTTGAGAATTTTAATGTCTTTGTCAGGATGTGTTGCATGAGATTGAAATGTTTCACGCAGAAAACAGGCGGTGATTACACTATTACCTAAATGCGAAGTAATCTGTCTCCATATTTTATATGACAACAACTGAGATTTAAAACTAAGAACTGAACTCCTTCTCCATCTCTTACAATCAACCACTCCCTTTTATACAAGCGTTTCTCGGTTTAATAATAATAGTGCGCCCCATAACTACGCTGCTAGGACATCAAAGAACATTAGCGTACAATGCACTATGACGCACTGCGTGGCATATTGACATGACAACTCTCCCTTGATTACATTCCTGAATGAGCCCTACAAACAACATTTCTATATGAATAAGATACGTTACAAAACAACATTCCTACATGCAAAAACAACAAGAATCAATTCAAAGACATTAAAAGTAGCAATTGATAACTAGTAAATACGTTGAAACTTAGGCCAGGTCTAAATATGTCCGTTGTCAAAAAGGATTGCCTTCTAAGATCTACTATCGTTAATATTCTAAAATAACATGCATTTATATTACCGACAGAACTTGCCATATGAGAAGAAACTTTTCTAATTCGCTAAAGCCTTTCATCCTAGGAAATAACAATAATAAGATACTACTGTTGTACTCATTGAAGCAGAATACAAAGGCTGCAACAATAAAGAGTCCAGAGAATGGGTTGAACGTAGTCAGATGGGAAATTTTAGAGGACATTTTTTTTTAAAAAAAATCACTTTATAAAAAAAACAGTCGAATAAATTTGAATTCCAAAGCCATGTTTTTTATCTTATATGAGAAAAGAAAACAAACCAGGAAACAATATGTAATATTAGTTCTCCTTCCTTGCAGCTGCAGAATGACTTTGAATTGGACGTTCTTTCAAATGAAGGAAATTTATTGTATTCATTTGATTGTCTTCATTGTGTTGACAGTTGGATACATGTGCTTCTTTCATTTATCAGCAAAGTCTGACACTAGCCAAACTAACCACAAAATTGCTGTCACAGTTCCGTAATGCTTTCTTCCACTAGCCAATCTTCTTCCGGTCAAGCTCGGCAGCCACCATTTTCCCTCGATTTCGCAACAATGATTTACTTTGCTGCCTTTTCATTTTTATGTTTGGTATCAGATGCTGGTTATTAAATGCTGCTGTACGTAACTACCGATAACATAGTATCTGAATTCCAAGTATTGCAGTAATGCTTTACTTTAATATATACATATATATATATATGAATGTGGACAGTGGACTTTTTGGACGTAACCCTAGATTTATCCTCCGGAAACTACCGACCATGCAGAAAGCCAAATGATCACCCACTTTACATCCATACGAATTCGAACCACCCACCCGGAATCAAGAAGCAACTCCCGAAATCACTAAATGACAGACTTAACATACTGAGTTCAAACCGAGAGGCCCTCGCGGATTGTATTTCTCCCTACCAGAACGCCCTCATCAATAGCGGTTTTAAGACGTCATTGAAATACCAGTCCCAGACCCAAAGTAAAGCTTCACAATCTACTAAAACGAGAAAAAGGAATATACTGCGGTTCAACCCACCATACAGCAACTCCGTCGAAACAAACGTGGCAGGTAAATTTCTACCTTTGATAGACAACATTTCTCTACATCAAATAAGTTACGCAAGGTTTGCAACAGACAAACGATTAAAGTGAGCTACAGTTGCCTCAGAAACATTAAGGCTATAATCAACAGCCATAACAAGGCAGTTATAAATGCTATTAACACTAAGGAGGAAGAAAAGAGCTGTAACTGCAGGAGAAAGGAACTGTGTCCGTTAGAAGGTCATTGCCTACAAAAGGAAGTTGTTTACCAAGCTGAAATTGTTACGGGCAATGAAACAAAACTTTACATAGGGATAACAAGGGGGACTTTTAAAGAACGGTACCGCAACCACCTAAAGTCGTTTAGGAACTTGATTTATAAACAAGAGACGGAGCTTTCCAAATTTGTATGGGAACTGAAGGAGAAGGGGAAGCCTTTTATTACTAAGCGGTCAATCATTAAGTCGATGCCATGACGGCGGAGGCGGGCGCTGCGCTCTCTGCCTTGAGGAGAAGATCACTTTGATGAAGTCCGACAAAACGAGTCTTTTGAATTGAAGAACAGAGCTCCTCACTAAGTGCTGACACGGGAATACGTTCCTAGCAAAATATAGTCGCAGAATGTAGTGATGTAAATCAAATTCACCCGATGATAGCAAGAGAAGCGTGCAACTCACGAGTAGTGAAACTTCGTGTTTTCCTTTTTTCAATCTCTTTATCTATAATGCTCTGTTATATTTATGTATTATATTATAGTATAAATATTATATAAAGCTCAAAAGGTACACATTATCTTAACGTTTCGATCTTATCTTCATCATATTGAATACCTTTAGAAGTATTACAGTCCTGCTTAAATACGCTAATGAAATACAGCACGTATACACAGGGGAATAATTAGAAGATTGATGGCTCAATGCTCCACTCTTTGAGAATTATATATATAAATATATATATATATATATATATATATAATACTCATAGAGAAAAACTTCAGTTTTTTTCAGTTTTTCAGTTTTTCAGTTTTTCTCTATGAGTATTACTGCATACTCTAACTGCCATATTTACGTATTGCAAACTTCACCAAACGGAAGATTCAGCAGTTGAGTGATTTTGTATAGATTTAGCACAAGATTTGTATTTACTTCTGTTACAATCATTAATTGTTAGCCGTATTCCGTTTACATAGGAGAAACATGGAGACATGAGCACGAAAACACTATTACCAGCTCTCGTCTCAACAATTGTCTGTCACAAGTCTCAGTATCTTTTAATTACCACAACATAGTTAATATCGTACGTTCCAGACATCTTTTCGTCGTCAGAGCTAAGACATTTCGAAGAACCCATCAATTGTAACAGTATAGCCAACTGGTAACTCAATACCATTGCTATCGTCCCCTTTTTTCACAACGGGAAAAACAAACTTCACCTTCTCATACCAAGGCCAAATGTCTCCTTTGTTGATAGCGTGCTTTTCATTCAAATACATGTGATGTCCCTCTAGTGCTTTTACGGGTTTCCCCTTTTGCTCTTTCCAAGAAACGCTCGAATATCGAAACCAAAAGCACTCTGGAAATGGATTATCCGCGGTATTGAATTTATGCAAATCTCCCGGTCTTGGTCGCATCCGCAGACAAACCATGAAGCAGACTCCGAATAATCGGGGAGGGAGGCCGTTTCAGGTGTTAGATGTCAAAGATTCTAATTTTAGTGTGTGTGTTGGGGAGGGGGGGGGTCTTCAGATTGCTAGAGTATTCCAAGTACGGGGCTGTTTTAGATGACAGAGTTTCCCAAGTGAGGTGGAAGGCCAAACTGAGAAATAAAGGGACTAAACGTTGCTTCAGTAGACTGAATGGGAGGACGGTGAAGCCAACATAGGACATAGGGACAACCCCCCTCTCCCTTTCTTTTCTGTGACCACTTGGTACCTTAGACCTATTTAATCAACTGCTGTAGGTGTTGTTATTGAATTTTTACGAACGTGACTGTCGAAGGAAATGCAAACGACAACATACAAAAGGATTTCTCTTGCGTTTTGTACAAAATAAAGGGTTGTTTGCAATGACATTAGTCGACGCGTCATGACCATGTTCATCCTATTATATTAAGAATTGTTCAAGAGGTTAATACCCTAGGTTTTTGCTGTACTTTGTTGTCAGAGAGACTATTGCGGGGGAGGACCATTTGTTTTTATATTTGTATTTCATATTTACCCTTGATAAAGAAAAATATGTGAAAGTGTCATTTGCAGACGACGATCAAGGTTAAATCTGTACTAACGTACTAAGACGTCTTGCTATGAACATTGAAAGGTGAAGATTCTATCACTAGCAAGCATCCTGCAACAAACGGCAGTGGCTTTTCAGATGTACCTGCAGGCTAGACCCGATGAATTCTTTTGAAAAACACACTTCGTACCAGTTCCTAGAAAAAGGCTTGCATGAGAACAAAATTTGGACTTGGCACACAAAGACATATCAAGATCAAACGCCGATGGCGTCGTGGCATGTCACAAAGAAGTGTCCAAGTACTGGTTTTCTAAATGGGCTTACAACTACGGTGTTTTCATTTTACGCCGTAATATGGGAGTGAATGAGGAGAAACATTATCTGTTCATTATGATGTCTCAAGCGTTTGAATCAAATTGTGATTAATTTCCTTGCTGAAGTTGTTCTCGATGTTAATTACCGAACCCCATGATGTATCCCTTTAGATTAAGCTTATAGACAGGAAAGCGAATCTCAGCGAGGCATAAAACAGAAAAAGGGGTTTTCTTTTCTTTATTAATGATATTGTCTTCTTTCATTACCGTTTGCAACATCGATGGCGTAAGGAGGATTTTCATGTAAATGGGAAAAATTGAAAGTTCGAAAAGGTCCATCGTCACTTCTATCCGTGTATCAGATTTAGAAGAGTAATGCTTGAATATACTCATTCCTGATACGAGGTTTAACGAACATGTGCTGTTCACATCTTAATTATCCGCATTTGCTCACAATTTTTAACGTTCCTTTATAAATGAAGGTTACTAACAGAGGGGCTGTCACGAAGCCTGCCCTCCCCCCCCCCATAGGTACGCCTCAGGCCAACATTCAGTGTAATAGCGTAACACAGCGTAACATATTTCTGCTGTTATATGCATCACACACATTCTTTACCACGAAAAATTTGCCAGTCGTTTCAATTTGTCGTAAACCAAGAGAGCTGAGGATTTGAGCAGGCCTATATATTACAGAATTCGTAGAAATATCATGCCATAATATCATCAAATGGCCTAAGAAGCCGCTGTAGCAAATTAAGTAGGACCCTATACCCGTAACCACTAAGGGCTCTGGGTCCCAACCCCAGCCAGGTAGTTAGATTCATACTGTAATAAATAGAATAAACGTAAATATAATGTATAGTATAATATAATGTAAAGCATTAGTAACCGTCTTAATTTATCGATCGGTCATTGATAACGAGGTTATAAATAACGTAGATAAATAAGAGTAACAAATAATGAACTTATGATCAGCTGATTGTGTAATCTAGTTGAAACTCCAAAGTCTGGGACAATCCACATAACCTTCATAGCCCCAGTAAAACCCAACTTTTATATATAAGCCGCGTTAGGTGGTCGATCTGCTTTTGAGCTACTGTGACGGGCCAGCAATTGTATCGGGACCGTTATTTGGGTAGCTGTTCTCAATATGGAACAGTGGGCATTCATTAAGCCCATTAGTTTTGATGCTGATTGTGATAGATATTGAAGAGCTCATTTGCTGCATTGAAAATGATGAAGGGGGTAAATATAGCTTAGCTACAGGATTAACATTTGTACTGAGGGAGACAGTTTGACACAATTTGTGGTTTGTCACAGATAACATCATAAATAGGAATATCAAACTTTTGACCTCTTTTCTCTTCTAATCGTTTCACAAAGTATCATCCGTATGATTCAAATATCCTGAAGACGAGCGGCAATGAACTTCAGAGATTTGGCCAATACTCTTATAAGCTCCCCCTTCCTTGAAATGTGGTGAAGATAACAAAGCGTGATAACAACTCTGAAACCCTCAAAATTTGCATAAGGTTAAATCTTACCATTATGTATATCTAATATAAGGGACCAGCAATTTCTTTTACGCTCTTTTAAATTTTATTAGAGGTCTGAATTCGGCCGGGCGTCCCATTTGCGCCTGCAGAAAGGTCTGTATTTAAAGAAAGTTATGATCGATTTTCTTTTTTGCTTTCTTATACGTAGCTATCGTCACAGTCAGCAGTGGCATTCCGTTATTTGACAAAGGTCTTATACGAGCTGAATTGGACGAGCGTGCTTACGATTTACTGCGGGAAGGAGGATCAAGACCCGCAAAATTCGCTGAATGTCTTTCTTGACCAACTACTAAAGATAATTTTAATGATTTCATCAGACGTACACTTAATCAAAGAGACGAAGGACAAATTTTTTAGCTTAGTAAGGACCGTTTCCGGAGCACCGTGGTATCTCTTAGAACTTGCGCAAGTGACGTTAGTATGCCAATGGTTTTCGGAGACTTGTGATAGTACAGACGTTCTTAACGATTCTTCGGCCGTGGGAGCCGTCATAAAACTTCTGAAAGTTGTTTGCGGTATTCAACAGAAAAGTAGTCAAAATGCAAGTACATTTGTGGCCAAACGGACAGCTTATGTTCGCACTATTGTTACTCTCTTGGTGCGCGCTTCTTCATTGAGCAAATCGTCACCCAACGGTTTCCGATTGGTAGTTAGCAAGCTGCTTGATGACATCGACAAGACAGTTGCTATAGACACGGACGCGACTGTAAGTGACCTGGTCGATATATGCACAGCACTTTTGAGTTTATTGAACAACTTTCCCCCAGGACCCGGATTGGATGCAATTAGAAATGCCATCCATGACTACATGCCACAGACCACGCGAAAAGAAGTCGTGTTAGCATTTGTATCCTCCTCTTCGAGGGCCATTGCCAATCTGGCACACATGTCAGACTTCCTAGAATGCGCAATCGAAGGAATCTTTTCAAAGTTTAGTGACCCGGAACTGCCAGGTGCATGGAAATATATAATTGACAGAATTTCTATCCCTGAACTTGATAGAGATGAGTTTCTCGATGAAACGTTAAAGAAAGGGAATTTGTTGCTGCTCTTTGCCTATAATAATGAACGATTGATGAAAGGCAACTTAATGCCGGTGGCAGCTTTGAATATCTTCATCGAGACTGTGCAGTGGTGCTCAAAGCTAGTACCAAGCGCTTCAATCGAATATAAAGTAACTTTGATGATTTTTCATGCTCTTCAAATGGCAAAAGACCTTGCACAAGAGAGTAGCGTTGAGCAACAAGCACCGCAGATTGCAAAGTATCTGCTTTTCCTCTGCCATGCTTGTCAACAAATGAGCGAAGAAAAGACGTATGGAGGCTTTTTGGGGATGATTGGCATCGGAAGAAGGAGTGAACTCTCACCAAGGTAAGGAACAGTGTAAAACGTCTTTTGATGGAAATGTGCGAGTAATACGTAACACATAAACAAGACAAAAACGTATCAATAGAAAGATTCTAGAAACCAAAATGATAAACAAGGGGAGGTTGTTGAGATTGGGATAGAACTACTACGGCATCAGCCCAAAGGTGACAACATGCATGACCAAATAATGGACTCATAGAATATGACTCAACCTGAGCACATTGAAAATTTAGAAAAGTTTATCTTTAGAAAAGTCAATACAATCCTCTAAATTTTGAGGGTGAAGAACTTCCGACACCCGTTCCTGAAGGTCAGCCCCTAATAACCCCTTAATAACCCCCTTATAGTCACCAATGTCTCGCCAGTAGGTGCCAACTGATACTATGTGGTTATAGAAAATGTTCTCTTTAACAGTCATTGAGGTAATAAAGCGCCAGGGTTTGTCTCTCTGCAGTTACTTTCTTCATCCTTGTTACAAAATGTTTTCCGTTATGAAGTCGATATGAAGTCATTGCTAATCCTGGTTTGGTGTAATATCCTCTTTCATCTCGCTTTGGATTTGTTGCGCCAAGCATAACAATATCCTTAAAATCGAAACTATTACAAATCTGGAATATGGTACTTATAGTTTTCACAGAATGCGAGTGAAAAATTTCTCAGTTGATAATACAAGAAAAGATACGTGGTCCGAATTTTTAAGACAGAAATTTTTTGCTTGAAACCATTTTGTTACTGCACTAAAAGTTATGGTGCCTATCCTTTCCTCGCATAAAAGAAATCAAATGACAACATAAGTTGTTATCTATCTGGCCCCCGTTGCCACATAGTAGTACACTACGCGAGTTCAAAGTCAGGCCTGAAGTATTTACTGTCTACAAACGTCGTCTCTTATTTCATTGTTACCTCATCAACCTCTTTCTTTCAGGTTACGGATTTTCGCACGAAGTGTTCAAGCTTTTGTTTTGGCGCAGATTCCTTCCTCCACAATTGCTTTGCGGACTCATCCGAACTCTCCTGGATCCATTAGGAGTGGAGGAAGTATCCCTCCGAGTGGCGAAGCCGAAAGATGTTTGCTGTCACTCGATTCGTTAGCAAGAAATAAACAATATACTTCATTTAAGGAGCACATTCATTGGGTAGTGCAATTTATAACAAGCCCCCGAAATTGCATACAGGATGGACCCATACTTGCTAGCTACTTGATGAAAGAACTGTTTTATCGATACAATGCAGTAATGGCAGTTGCTCTGAAGAATGGAGTTAATTAGAAATGATGGGAGTTTTCACGTTCACATAAATTAGAAGGGGGTTCATAATTTTGATGCTCAATGGGAATTTTTAACGTTGCTTTGTTATTTTTAACGAAAGGGCGTTAATTGTGTCAAGACAATTGTTCAGCTTAAATGTAGTTTTTAATAAACACGCCAAATTTAGCATTAAGCTCAAATATGCCTAAGGTACCACCAATGTTAGGCTCAAGCTATGCTTCGCAGAAGTTATCGGTGCACCTCTGTCGTCCAATATATTCGTCTTGGATTCAATATGACGAAATTAAGATGCTAGGCCCTGTTTTGTAGGCACCAAAAACATCCTTGAGGCCTTGATAACGTGATTCGTTCATAACTTTTGCAGCTTTGCTATCATTGGTATTATGACATCATATTTTTAAGAAAACAAATAATCAAGGTTTTCATTATGCTTTACATGTGCTTAAATCTTTGGGGCAATCTGAGCCTGACTGCCCTTTTAAAGGTTATCCTGATGAAAAGAAACGTATGGATTATGTAGACTGATAATCGTACGTCTGTAGTTTCAAGTACGTGTGTGAAAGGCTGTGCTCGTAAGTTTCGCTCCCGCACCCCTGTATTAGCCCTCTACCCACCTGATCTAGAAATATAGAACAAATGTGGTTCCAGAAGACTTGGCAGCTAAGTGCACTGATGGAGCAATAATGTAAGCCACTCTGAAAAGTTCTAGCTTGTGCTTAAAGCCCTGTCGGGCCAGTTTCTGCTGCTGTTTAGCCTGCAACGAAGCATTGCTTATCGGTTCTTCAGTAATATTTTTAAAAATTTAGAAGCCCCCAAACCAGCATAAACTGTTTAGTGTATTGGAATATGACGGAAAGAAAGGTTAAAGATTATGGGAATGAGTAAGACAAACTGTAGTTTTTATTGGCTCCTTTTTATTTAATTATTTGCGCCATGTAGAACAGTTAAACATGGCATTCATACAAAACTTTGTTTCAGAGGTACTACTATTTTCGTAGGATATTTTTGTAATGTTAAGAAGAATTATAATACTAATTGAACAGCATCTTACTATTCTGATGCAACTTGTAAAGTAGCGATCAACGTCAGTATCATGCAGCCACCATTACAGTATTATATAGTAACCTAAGATTGTATAGGAATTTAGTAAAGTGGAGCCTGCCGATATCTCACAGCAATTACAGTCGCTCTAACCATTTTAGTTGACTTACGCTATCGATGTACCCTGCTGAGCCAAGTGGAGGGTTGCCTTAAATACTGAGATTTGATCATTACTTAAGAATATTAGTCTCTATTTTGTGAAGCACATCATTTATTCGAAAGTTTCGACTGATGCTAGAGAGATAGTGCTCACGTGGTTTTACGTAGTGCCTTTCCGTCGCTTATCGTGTCACAGGTTTTAAAGGAGAGGAAGAAATTTATCCATTGAGAACTTTGGTGCATTTATACAATTTTAAGCTGCCAGTCATTCCATTGATATTTTGTATGCCTGCATAC
>JAAAKM020006971.1:13625467-13665713 GCA_010016025.2 Alatinidae sp. Z8VKAUB7J3 | reverse complement strand
AGACCAAGAGAAGACCTGAAGAAAACGAAAAACAGAGTTTTACAGAAAAGGGCCCCCCCCCCCCCCCTCAATCTAACGAAGTCAGTGTGAGTCAGAATCCGCACAATGATGTTTCCGTTTGCTTTTCTGCCGAGATGTTAGCATTACACACCTTTGCCGTCAGCATACATTCACTTACCAAGTAGAGTCCTATATTACTAATGGGCGGGTGACCGCTCCGTACTTTCGTTTGAATTTCCCAGTGCAATACTTTCCATTCTCCTCCTAAGTCATTGTTATGTTTCAAATATAATGTACTATTTTCTGTTTTAAGTAATCAAACTTACACATCACCTTTGTATATTATTGGTCAAATCCCTGTCGTATATCCATGATTTGTGTTCATTGTCAATAAGTTGAACAACTTTAAAATATACAGAATATAATATATGTACTGAGTTCATCATTAAAGCATGCAATATATGTGGAACAGATGTGCTTTCATCATAACTTATCATTATTGATTGATTGATGCTTCATAGTAGTACTAATTGATAGGAATGCTCTATCGATCACAATTTGGAAATTTTGTGAGGCATCCATATGTGTAGTATCAACATAGAATCAAACTATATGTATGTGCAAAGGAGAGTAGTTGCTAAGGAGGGCCAAGGAGCATCTCTTGGACCTTTCCATCTCACTTTAAAACTTCTTGGTGTATAAAGACAAATTGAAAACATTGGACTTTGCTGTCCCTTCAGACAATCAGTATATATATTCCCCTTTCACTACAGGCACATGAGGCTGAAGGTAACAAAACTCTACCAAGCATTCAACATCCAATTGAGATATTTATACCAGAATCAAGGAGTGGCACCAGGACCATAGCATAGTAGTATTGTCAAAATGAAGAAAACAGAAAAAAACCTTGATATTAAGTAATAATGCATGCTCATTACAATAGGCACACATTCAAAAGATTACCATGAGCAAAACACATTGCTGAAACTATATTCAAAGTAAGCTGTATATAGTACTCCATCGCATTTCCTCAAAACTTCTTCATTGAATACTGATGTTGCCCTTCTACCCTACTAATATTGCTTATGTCACTTTGGGTTTTTTGGTTCCTAATAAGGCAGTTATTGACATTTGTCCTTCTTTTCATCAACTGTAAGCAATCTTTGACGTCCCTTGGTACTATATGACCCAAATCTAATGAATGCCTCTGTAACAGTTTCTATTGTATTTGAATAAATACATGTACTGACTGATTAGGCCAATTTCAGCTACATTTTAATTATCATTAATTTCCTGTAGCTGTTGAAAGGTATTTTCTACTCACACTTTTAAGAGAAGAATTAACCCCAGATGCATCAATGGGAAGAGATGATGTTTTGGAGAAAGTTCAAACCTTGCTTGAAAAGTTACAAAAGGGGGCTTCACTTACTCAAAGTGTGCCACCTCCAAGACCTAAAAAAGAACCTATAAAGGAGGCAGAACCAGAGGAACTTTATGATGATGCTGCTGCAGGTACTATTATATTATTATTGCTATTCTAGTTATCATGCCCAATGTTATATGCTACCATGCAGCTTCCCTTTGTCTTTAGTCTTCTCAAGTAGTGCTATGATATACTCAGTTGGGGATAGAGTCAAGTATTACTTTGATGAACAGTATTCTTACTTGTGTGAACTCCCTGCCATGCTAAATTTTTTGAGCAGATTTTAAAGTCACGGTACTGGCAAAAGCTGGAAACATGTGACTTATCAATCAATATCTATCAATAACAGTTTAAAGCCACCCACAGATGCACAAGAATCTTGACAGTAGTACTAATGAAGGTGTAAATTGATAACATTATTGATGGTCTGTGGGCGATGATTGAAGCATTGAACAGTATCTTGACGAAATTAAAATCCAGTTCGTTGATAATTTTGAATTGTTCACACCATGGAGGTGTTAATAGAATTTGAATTTATGAAAGGATGTCTGTGGTTTGCAAGCACGTGATCAATATTTTAGTCTTTCTTTGAAGTTATGAGGATAGCTGTTCCGTACATGACGAAGGGCACAAGTGAAATGAGCCAGTATTGTCAATAAAATTGAATTGTGTTTGGGGGACCAGAAATTTCATCAATAAAGGTCTGTCCTCATTATTGTCAATTTTCATTGAGCGTCTGTGGGCCGCTTAAATGTGTTGAAAACTGATGCTTAACAGATCTGGGTGGAGTTCTGCAATGGTATAGATAAATATTCCAACCTATGTTTGCATACATAGCATACTATTAAGTGATGATGATGTTCATGATGGTGATAATAATTGCATAATGTAAGACACTTTGACGGAAGAATTTTTGCACATTGTATTAGTCCTGAACTAGAGAAACTTTTCCATTTAACTTCTTTTTTGAATACATGTAGTGAGTGATGCAATAGCAAGTCATGAAGAAACAGCTGATGCAACTGTTGAAGGTAATGTAAGCCACCTATTTTTGCAGTTCTCTGGATAGTAATTTGTTCAACCCATCAGCTCAGATATGTTCTGAACTTGATGAGGTGTATTTAACTTTGGACAATTAAAATATTCAAGTAATTATTTTTTTAAGTATATACCAGTTTTCTGTGGTTTTTTTTACAGTTTTAAATAGTTTTTGGTATCAAGTATGAATTGAACTCTGCAAGCTTTCATAACTACATGAAAACGTCTTTATGGAGAAGTCTTTTAATACCCCACAACTCTTACATCTTTGTCCACTTATTTCCTCCAGCTCATACAGGGAGTACGTGATGTACATTTTCATTCAGCAGGTTGTTCACTCATCAAGGTTTGGTTTGGAACATAACCAAACTATTGTATGCCAATTCATGTATAAGCTGAGAAATGTATTTATCTGATATAGGCAAAGGATACTTCCTTGCAAAATTTTACTTTAGGAACTGTTAGGTTCTGAAAGCCATGAGAGAAATAGAAAACGTGTGACCACCAGGTTTTAACCCCGGGACACACAAATCAAGTGCTCTATCAACTGAGGTGAAGTTAAGTCTGTTTTTAACACACTCTGTTTTCTAGTGACCATATTGGCCCTTATGGCATTTTCTTTTGTAGAAGAGTATGAGCTTCCAGTCGGGCAAATGAACAGTGAACCTCAGGAAGATGATCAAATGTATGAGGTTGATATGGGAGCTTCACCATTACCAACTAACCAATTAGCACAGGAAACTGAAGAGAAGAGTGCAACATGTGAAAGTGGAGAGCTGTCTGAGACCTACCTCATGGAAAGGCTCAATACTCTTCAGAAAATAAGCCCTGGTGATGCTAAAGAGGGATGTGTCATGTCAGGTTGGTGTTTAAGTTAGTATATATTTGTTATTAGCGTAGCAGGTCAGTGTTGAACTACCATATCATTATGCAGTCAAATCCTCTGGCAATACTCTGGAGTGCCAAATAATCGTACCCCCTCCTGCTTATTTATTTTTTGAAATTTATAACCCCCCCTGCTCCTTATTAGGATCCCCCTGTTTATTAATTTCAAGGAATTTTCCCAGTACTCAGAATGGAAATGATGTCTGAAAACACTTGAATAACTTCCCTTGCAACATTTGACCCTGAAGCACTTGCTAATTAGTTAATCAGTAGGATTTTTGTCCTCATGTGTGCCATCCTTGTTTAAAACTTTCATGAAATTGAGACTGGAGTTTATTAACTTTAGACTGTAATAATGACCCCCCCATTTATTCAAACTTCCTGTTTATTTGTACTCGACTAAACCAGAAATGCTCATAAGGTTATTGGGATCATGGTTACGCAGTGGCAAAGACAAACTGAATACGGTGTTTTTTAGATGCTGATGTCAACACTATTGGAGGTATCACACAAGATTGCAAGAGAAGTTGAAGATTTTTTCCAGCTTAAATTAGCATACATATGTGTTTTGTGGAGGGAATCCTTTGGTAGGTGATAACTCTATATGGTAGTAACTATATTAAGTACTACCGTATAGAGTAATCACCTAACTAAGATAACTAACTAGCATATCTTAGGAAATACTATGCCAATTTTGTGGTTGCTACCGTTTAACCAAGGCTGTTCAAGCTTTGGTTTAGTTGCATATAGAAGGTCAAGAAATTATCTATTCTATCCTGGTGCTAGTATGCTTCCTCTGTGTTTGCAATATGTTATGCCTGTGCCATACCATATTCCTTTCAAATTTCGTCTCCCTTTATTTTTTGCCCCCAGGGTTGCGAAAAGTAAAGGGAGCATATTGGAGAGTCAGCAGGAGGGGGGGGGTTTCAGCTGTAACGAATATTCGTTTGTTTATTGCACAAAGGATTGCTTTCATTCCATGAACAACAAAATGTTCTCCAAAAAGAATTACTTTGCCAGGAGCTGATGATTTAGATATCAAGTAAATTCTAGAATGAAAAATTGATTATTCGATTTCCTCTTCGGTAATCTTTGTTTCAAAATCATCAATTTCGTATTTCATTGGTTCGTCTTCTTTTAATTCCCCTCTTTCAATGAGAATTTGACGTACCAATAACCAGTAAACTGTTGCAAGAGCTTTTCTACCTCTGTTATTTGCTGGGATAATGACATCAAGTTTGGATGTAAGATTGTCTGTATTTGCAATTCCAATTACTGGAATTCCTGCATTTGTTGCTTCAGTAACAGCTTGTTCATCAACTTGAGGATCTGAAACTAAAACTAATTTTGGTTCAATGTAATATGGTAATGATGGATTGGTTAGTGTTCCTGGCATGAATCTTCCAAGTAGTTTCTTTGAGCCTAAAACTTCACAGAATTTCTCAATTGGAGTCTCTGCATATTGTCTTCCTGAGCAGACGATAAGTTTGTCTGAACCTAATCTGTTGATGAATTTTGCAGCAGTTTGAATTTTCTCTAATGTAATATCCAAATCAAGCATGTACAATCCTTCTGGGCTTGCTTTTGTGATGAATGGTTTCATAAATTTTGTTTTAACTTGTGTTCCTACTCTAATTCCTGTAGATAGGATCTTCTTTTTGATGTCTGTTGTTTCTGCTTGTTGGCTCATAGCGATTTTAAATCTCTGCCATACCGCGTATTAAATCATGCTCTGATAGGCGTAATAATTCATTGAGTTTTGCTACTCTTTCTCCCCCAACAACGCCCACCTTGAGCATTTTTGACTTTGTAGCAAGACCAATGTGGGAAATTTGTGAATCAGTTGATTCGCCTGATCTGTGTGAAGTGATTAATCTGATATTGTTTTGGTTTGCTAGATCTGCAAACTCTAATGCATCAAATAGGCTGCCTGCTTGATTTACTTTTAGAATAGCTGCATTACATGATTTTTTCTCAATTGCCTTTGCAAGAATATTCTTGTTTGTTACGGTAAGATCGTCTCCGGTAACTAGTGTATTAGGAAACTTTGATGTTAATTCTGACATATCATCAAATGCTTCTTCATGAACTGCATCTTCTGCATAAATTAATTTGAATTTATCAATAATATCTGCAGCAAAATCAATTTGTTCTCCTGTAGAATTTTCAAATCCTGCTCTGTCATAAACGTACTTTTGTTTTTCTTCATTCCATTGAGTTGATGATGCAAAGTCCACTCCTAATGAAACCTCTTTTCCCAAAGTATATCCTAAATTCTCACATGCTTTTGCAGAAACTTCTAAAGCCTCTTGATTTTTTAGTTTTGGAGCCCATCCGCCCTCATCCCCTCTCCCATTGGTGAAATTAGGATCTTCCTTTAGCAAAATTTTCTGTAATTCTTTATGAACTGCAAGATTTGTTTTGATTGCATCTTCGATAGTTTTTGAACCTGTTGCACAAATTAGAATTTCTTGAATGTCTGGTGTTCCAGGACCTGCATGTGCACCTCCACCCAAAATATTTCCTAATGGAAATGGGAATTTGAATGATGATTCAGAGGATAATGTTTGGAATAGTGGTTGATTTGATGCCTTTGCTGCAGACTCCATTGATGCAATAGTTACAGCAAATGCTAATGCGCCTCCAATTCCAGAATAATTTTCCGTGTTATCTATTTTTTTAAGAATATCATGAATTTGTTTCAAATCTGATGATTCAAGACCGATAAATTTTTCAGAATTTTCATTTAAGATTCTTAAACTTTCTTCTGGTTTTCCATTTAGAAAACTTACTGCTTCATATTTTCCAACACTAGCTCCTGATGGTGCACACACTCTTCCTAGAAAATTATTATCTGATCTAACGTCAACTTCAACTGTTTTGCTACCTCTACTATTGTATAGAATACGACCTTCAATTGAAGTAATCTTGGCCAAATTACTCTAACTCAGATTGGACTTCTTGCTTTCTTCTCTGAATTGCTTCATAGAATGGAATTACTTGCTGAATTGTTTCAACAGTTGTCAACAACATTCTTCTGCAACAATATCTCTCAATTCCTAGTGAATCAAGAACTTTTACTGGATCTTCTCCAGCTTTGATTTTATTTTGATAATCATCAAATTTGTCAGCAATTAGATTTCCACATGTAAAACATCTAACAGGAATTAACATACGAACGAAAAAGTAATCAAGGATTATAAAAACCATACATGGAAATTTCTTTGCGGGCGTCGCCCAGCCTGGCCAAAGGCGCTAGCTTGAGGGGCTAGTCTCTCAGGAGTTCGTGGGTTCAAATCCCATCGCCCGCATACAAATTTTGAAAATTATTTTTCAAATTTTTTGAGTGTTTTGATTAATTCAGTCCTTCTTTTTTCTTCAGTAATTGCAGATCTCACATCATCTACTAAAATTCTATTTACATCAATTTTTCTTCTTGCTTCTTTTACCACTTTATCATACATCGAGAAAGTGTAAAGTTGCAGATACAAGTTTTCCATTACTTCAAAAACTCTTGTGGCCTCTTCAATTTCCCCAATTCTAATTTTATCAAAAACCATTCTTTTTAATTCCCCAATGCAATCTAGTAATCCTAAAACATATGATTCTGGCATCACTTCTAATTTTTTATCTGATGGGATTTCTTTTTTTTCTACAACTGCAATTAGGCATGCAGCTTCAACAAATTCCTGTTCGGGAGTAATGATATATTTTCTTAAATCTCCTGTAGCTTTTTTCTTGTATTTTTTTAATAGTGATTCTGCTTTTTTTAGATTGTTCTTTCCTGTCTTTATATCATTTTTATGAATTGCAATTATTGATCTACTACAAAGAACAATTATCTCTCTAGTGTTTTTTAGTAAAAATTCTCTTGAATCTTGAATGTTTCCTAAAGTCTTTGAAATTTTATTTAATGATGGTTTTACATTTTTTAATGTCATATTTTATGTTCATAATAACCCGGATAAAGCCGTTTTCTAAACTCTTATTTTGGATATGATTCTCACGTAAATTATGGAAATAACAGTTGATCAAATGTACAATATTGAAAATAAAGGTCATGATATGGGATTTTTAAAAAAATTCATGATGGAAAATGCAGGTGCTGCTGCAGTAAAACGATTAGTTGAAAAACTTGGAAATGTAGATTCAAAAAATATTTTGATTTTTGTTGGTATGGGGAACAATGGTGGCGATGGATTAGTTATGGCTCGCCATCTTGCCGGATATGGTGCCAAAGTAACTGTAATGCTTCTCGGAAATCCTAAAAATATCAAAACTGAAGAAAGTAATTGGAATTGGTCAATTCTAGAGAAAATGACTTCTGTAAAACTAATGACCGGAGGAACCACTAATTTTGATTTTAAACCAGATGTGATTGTTGATGGAATTCTGGGAACTGGTATATCTGGAGAAATCCGAGAACCATACGCATCTGCAATTAATTACATCAATCAGACTGATTGTTACAAATTTGCTGTGGATGTCCCATCTGGATTGGATCCTCAGACAGGTGAAACTGCAAATATCTTTACAAAGTGTGACATGACTGTGACATTTCACAAAATGAAACAAGGAATTCCAAAAAGAAAGGACTTGACTGGTGAATTATTTGCAGAAAAAATTGGAATTCCTCCAGAAGCAGAAGAGGGAATTCTATGATAGTTCATCAAATCCAAGTTGGAAACATGCAAAATTTTTCTTACATTGTTGTAGATGAAGAGACAAGCGAATCTATCATAATTGATCCATCTTGGGATCTAATTGAGTTAGAGATGGTAATCAAAGAAAATGACTTAAAAATTAAATACATTGTTAATACTCATCATCACTTTGATCACACCATTGGAAACGAAGCAATGGCAGAATCTACCAAAGCACCAATTATTCAACATGAAAATTCTGAATTAAAACATGATATTACAGTCAAAGATGGCGATGTCATAGAATTTGGAAATTCAAAATTAAAGATACTTCATACTCCGGGCCACTCCAAGGACAGTATTTGTTTGATAGGCGATGGAAAAATTTTCTCAGGTGATACTTTGTTTGTAGGAAACTGTGGTCGTATTGATTTACCTGGTGGCAGCGCACAAGAACTCTATCACAGTCTATTTGATATCCTCTATTCATTAGATGATGATTTAGTCCTATATTCTGGGCACAATTATGGCCACAAAGAGATTTCTACACTTGGACAAGAAAAGATAACAAACATGGTAATGCAAAAGAGAACTGAACAGCAATTTCTTGATATGATGGGTTAGTGATTTGTTGGAAGATTTTGAATTATATGGAAATGTTGATCTGGCTCAAAATTTCATTGATTCTGTAAAATCTGGTAGATTTCTTTTTTCATTTGTTATTTCCTACACTGAAACCTCTGAAATTCCTGGAATAACTTTTGCAGGTGCTGATAAGGATTCAATTCAATATACTCCTCCAGCTGATGCAGAATATCTCCATTATGGGTATTGTAAAACTATTGATAAAATTCCAATGACTCCTGATGGAAAACCTACTCCTGGATTGTTAACCAAAACTGCTCTTGAATCTGCAAGTATTCCTCATTTGACAATCAATGCTGGAAGTAAAATCACACCGCAATTACCATTTATTGAATCTGGTTTACCATTTGGAAAAAACATTTCAGTTGAAAATGCAATGACTGATACAATAGTATCTAATGCAGTTGAATACGGACAAATCCTTGGCAGAAGTTTAGCATCATTAACTGATTGTTTGATGATTGGTGAATGTATTCCTGGTGGAACAACTACTGCTTTAGCATTGTTAAAAGCATTAGATTATGACGCAAAGGTTAGTTCAAGCATCCCTGATAATCCTGTTGAATTAAAAAATCAAATTGTAACATCTGCACTTGAAAGAATTGATTCAGAACATCCCTACAGTATTGTTGCAAAAATTGGTGATCCGATGATTCCTTTTGTTGCTGGAATGTTAAGTTCTGCTTCTAGTGTATCTAAAGTAATGTTGGCAGGTGGTACACAAATGGCTGCAGTTTTGGCATTTGCATCAAAAATTGGATTTAATGAAGAAAATACTGCAATTGGAACTACATCTTACATTACAAATGATGAAACTGCAAACTTCAAAGAACTCATTCATGAAATTTCAGACATTCCTATTCTTTCTGTAGATCCAGGCATGAAAAATTCCAAATTTTCTGGATTAAAGGCATTTTCTGAAGGATTTGCAAAAGAAGGGGTTGGAGCAGGTGGTAGTATTATTTCTTCAATGCTAAAAACTGGTAATAACTCTGAAACTTTTTTGAATTTAGTTGAAAAAGAGTACCAACGACTGTTTACTTGACTGTAACTGATTTTGCAAGATTTCTTGGATAATCAGGATCTGTGTCTTTTTCAAGTGCTGCATAATATGATAACAGTTGAATTGGAATTATCTCTGAAATTGGATACAACACTTCATTAATTTTTGGCATTTCAATCCAATAATCATAAACATCATTTTTTACATCTGAGACTCCAATAATTTTTGCACCACGAGCTTTAATTTCTCTTGCACTAGTAAGAGTGTCTGAATATGTTGAATCATTTGGATTTAGAATAATTACAAATACTTTGGAATCCATTAATGCAAGAGGTCCGTGTTTTAACTCCCCTCCTGCAATTCCTTCTGCATGAATGTATGTTAGCTCTTTGAGTTTTAGTGCAGATTCTGTTGCAATTGGATAATTGATTCCTCGTCCTAGAATGTAAATGTCTGAAATTTCCTTCAGTTCTTTTGCAATCTTTTGAATGATTGTTGGATTGTCCAATGTTTTTGAAATTGACTTTGAGAAATCTTCAAAATTAATTGTAATGTCATTATTGCTTAATTTCTGTACAATTTTGTACAAGATTACAAGTTGTGATGTAAAACTTTTTGTTGCAGCTACTCCGATTTCTGGACCACAATTCAAACCAATCACAACATCTGCTTCTCGTGCAAGTGAAGATGTCAATAGATTAACAATTGAAATAATCTTACAATTTGCATTTTTTGCAATTTTTACTGCTTCTAAAACATCTGCACTTTCTCCACTTTGAGATATTGCAATTAGAATTGAATTTTCTTCAATCATATTTGGATCAAATTGAAGCTCACTAGACATGATTGGTTCAGCCTTGATTTTTACATATTTTGACAAAATCTGCTTTGCAATTAATGCTGAATTATAACTTGTTCCACTACCTGTAATGTAGATATTTTTAGCATGCCTGATATAGTCTGTCGCTATCTCGATTTCGCTACTTGTTTTTTCTCCTGCCTTCAAAATTGTTTCAGGTTGTTCGTAAATTTCTTTTAATGTAAAATGTGCATAATCTCCTTTGTATGCATCTCCAAATTCTTTTGAAACTTTGGTAATTTCATATCCTGTTTGCTCTCCATTAAAATTCAAAATTTGGAATTTATTTTTATCAAATATTACAAAAGTTCCATTCTCCATGTAGATTGCATTATCCGTAAATTCAATAAATCCTAGTACGTCACTTGACAAAAAGTAATCATCTTTTCCTACTCCAATAATTAATGGTTCATGAAATCTTGCAGCTGCTAATTGTCCATCTTCGAACATTGCAACAAATGAATAATGTCCTTTTAGTTGAGAAACTGTTTTTAGAATCGTTTCTTTAACATCCTTTGTTTTGTCGTGATATTTTTGGAGTAAATTTGAAATTATTTCACTATCTGTCTCACTTTTGAAAACATATCCGTCACTTTCTAATTCTTTTTTTAGCTCTTCAAAATTTTCTATAATTCCATTGTGAACAATTGCAATTTTTCCTGAATTGCTAGGATGTGGATGAGCGTTTACATCTGTTACCTTTCCATGTGTTGCCCATCTGGTATGGCCAATTCCAACTCTTCCAGGTAATGTTTCTAACTGTACTCTTGAATTGACTTCTTGGACTTTTCCAATTCCTTTTTTCAATCCAATTTGATTTTCTGATTTTGTTGCAACTCCTACACTGTCGTATCCTCTATACTCCATTCTCTTTAGACCCTTTACGATTATGGGAGCTGCAGTTTCTTTGCCGTAATAGCCGATAATTGAACACATTTCTATTCTACCTGATAATTGGGGGTTATTTACTGCTTAAGTAATTATTATTTTATCGCGGTGTGGTTATTCTAAGATTCTGTTGAAGGACTTTCTTCTTTTGTCTCTTCAGCAGGAGCCTCAACTGTCTCTTCAGCAGGAGCCTCAACTGTCTCTTCAGCAGGAGCCTCAACTGTCTCTTCAGCAGGTGCATCGCTTTTTGTCTTTTCTAAAACTTGTGGAATCTTTGATTCTGGTGCAAAATGAATACTATCTTCTTCTTCTACTGTAACTGTGTATGATGGAATGTCTACTTTTCTCTCACCAATCATAATGTGACCGTGAATGACTGCTTGTCTTGCTTGATATGGTGTTTTGAATCCTAATTTCTTTGTAACAATAGTTTGTAATCTTCTTGAAAGCAAATCATTTGCAGTCAAGTTAAGTACATCGTCTAGTGTTGCATCTGCACTAACCAACCCAATTCTAGCTAATGACTTCATTAGTATTGGTTCTTTTTCTGCTCTAACTTCTTGTCTTAATGCAAGTAATGATCTTGCTTGATGTCTAACTCTAGATAGTTCTGTATGTGCTTTCCATAACTCTCTTTTAGTTCTTAATCCAAATGTTCCAAGAGTTTTCAACTCTTCCATTTTTAATTCATAATTAAGAGGTCTCTTTGGTTTTCTCCAAACTCTACGTGGATATTTTGGATCTCCCATTCAAAACACCTATTCTTTTTTCTCCTCTGCAGCTGGTGCTGCTTCTGCAGCTGGTGCTGCTTCTGCAGCTGGTGCTGCTGCTGTTGGGGCTGCTGCGGCTGCTGGAGCATCAGATGATGATTTCTTTGCAGGAGCTGCCATGCCACCTTTTGCAACACCGACTGCTCCGCCTTTTCTACCTGATGTTCTTGTTCTTTGTCCTCTTACTTTGAGACCGCTAAGATGACGATAACCTCTCCAACTTGCAGTAACTCTTTCTCTTTCAATATCATTTCTTAATGTAAATGGAATATCTGATGTTAACAAATGCAAATCGTTACCAGTTTCAATGTCTTTTCTTCTGTTGAGGAACCATGTTGGGAAGTTACTTTCAACTGGATTTGTAATTAGTTTCTCAATTGCCTGAACATTTTCATCTGTAAGATGACCAATGTTGGAGTTTGAATCAATCTTTAATGTGTCTAGAATTGCTGTGGCAAAATTATATCCGATACCCTTGATCTGAGTGAGTCCGACTAGCATTTTTCTCTCTCCTGGGATATCGTTTCCCACAATCCTAACAATGTGTCTATATTCTTGAGTGCTCAAGTATTCCAAAATTCAAGGAAACCCCGATAAAAACCATGCTAGGCGTCATTTTGGGTAAATTTTCACGTTTTATGCAATATGTGCTTGATTGTGGGTATCTGTTGGACTTTGTTATCTAAAGTCCTCATCTTCTGTCCAATCATTACCCTGTACGTTCCATTGATTGCACTGACAGCACTTTTTTACGCCTCTTTGGGCGTCAATATCAATACAGAAACAATGTTCTCCTTTTCCTGATGGATCGTTTCCACAAAGTTTTTGCATACTATAGTATGGGCTTTTTTCTTAATTATCTTATTGAATTTTGAAAAGTTATAACTTTCAATATTCTCATTTCTAATGAAATGACTGAAACTTTTGATCGCGAAAAAGTTGTAGATTGCATGTTTGATCCAGTAACCTCCTCAATTATAGCAGAATTAGAAGATGGTGAAAAAACATGTTCATTTTTGGCCGAGCAAGCTTCTATTCCTGAATCTGAAGTCTTGGAAAGATTGTCTTATTTGATAGAGCATGAATTTATCATAAAAAATACTGATGGTGAAACTACTCTCTCTGCAAATTCTGAGAAACTTACTAGTGTTGTTGAAAGTAGTGAAAACTTTGATCAAACCATTAGTAGTCTTGAAAAGATGGATAGTTATCTAAATTGATTTTTTCTTACTTTTAATTTTGTAAATTCCAGAACCTACCAATCCCACCATCCCAATAATCAAAATATATGCTGAAACAAAACTAAGTGATTTCTTTCCTGCATCTGGAAGTGGTCCTATTGCTCCAAACACCTGGATATCTTCATTAGAATTTGTTTGAATGATTAGTTTGTAAGAACCTGTGTCTATGATATCAAATTCCTCTTCAATAGTTTCTTCATCTACATTTTTTGATACTATTTCATTATCAAACGGATCTAAGATTTTGGCTGAAACTGTATTTTCTTTAAACTCCATTATCTGTACTGCAAAAACCCCTATGGATGATGCTTCTGAATTAAACTCTCCTGCAATAGTAAGATCTTGACTTGAATTAATTTTCCCATTACCTTGAAAGACTCCTTCTAGAATTATCTGGTTTCCAACTGCAAGTAAGATTAATCCCACTACAATTAATGCGCCTGAAACAACTAGAATAATTCTAGCCTTTTGATAATTTTTGAAGCCTTTTTATTAACTTAAACTATAGCACTAACAATATTGCAATTTTCCCTATATTGACTTTTCAGCTGCTTCTTATTTCAGGTCGAACCCCTTACTTTCAGCCAATATCTTTGTGTTAAATGAATATCTACGAAGTGGCTGCTAAGTACTTTAGCTGCGATTGCTGTCAATCATTGCTGATTTTTCATTCGTGTTCCTAGCTAGTTTCACCATGCTACAAGAGAAGTTCTACTCCACTGCAAGGGAACGATTTGGTAAAGCTTGGCTATTAAGAAGGATTAAGCTAAGCCATTCCTCCTTTATGAATGGTATTACTGCCAACTGATCAATAATAGCAGTACCTGTATACAACATAACATGAGACTAGCGGGGACTAATGATTGGCTGAAAACCCTGATTTACGTCACGCTATGAATACATCTGTCCATACTATACACCCACGAGCAGTACTTAATTTGCCCGTCTCTGGCAGAGCTGTAATACATAGCTTACATGCTAGGGCATGGAGAGATAATTAATGTCTTTAAGACAGCACACACCTGCTGACGTAGGAAACCACAATTTTGGCAACCGAGGCTTTCTCTCCCTTTGCATACAGATCAAGATGACTAGGTACGTATCCTTGCAAAACCTAGAAGATGAAAATATAAAAGTTGTATAAAATCCTACAATATCTTTGGTACAACAATTTTCCTGACATCCTAACTTTACAGATCTTAAAATAGCAGCATAAGATTTAATAATTTTTCTTAGAGTTAAGGGGCTTTCTTTACAAAAGGGAGATCGCATGTTCTCGTTATCGCCTCAAACACTGTCAATTAAACACACGGTTCCACCTTGCGACCAAAAATCAATCTTAAGTAAAAGATGCCAGAAATGCCGGAAATATACCAGACAAGCACGCTTACAACTACACAATGTGTCGTTCGCTGAAACATTTGAAACTTCTGGGCCAAACGTATCCAACAGTACACATGCAATTATAGTAGACACGTAATTTTGAGAAGAATGATAAAGTGATCATGGAGTTTAAACTGATCAGGTAAATCCGCTACAAAACATTAATCTTGATCGAGCAGATACTAACACATCAATCTTATTCCCCATAAATGGAAATCTTTCCTGTAGATACAAGAGATAACTGGATCTATTTGCCAAGCTGCAATAAATATACAGTCATAACATTTAAAATACACCCTTGATTATACAGTGCTCTACGTTGAACATTTTTTTTGACTACTTGTCCAATTTTTAACGTTATTTTTATCAAATGATGATACTAGTGGCAGGCCAAGGCTGAAGGAGGCTATCTAGGTAATGTCCTTTGCCAAGGGATCCTCCATAAATATGGCTCTGTCATTTTGAAGATAGGCTGATTGGGTAGTTTGGTTGGTTTCGAATGTTAAATAAACGACAATTACTATATGGATGTGGGCGACTGAGAGGGGATGGTAGCGGAAAACCCATGCAATTTATCTCCCGCTGCACGTTGAAATCAGCGCCTTTAAGTTGCCACCACCTCACCACTTCCCTCTCCCTTCAACGATTAACTGCCCGATCCGCTACCACTGGATGGTACACTAACAACAGTGATCAAGTATATTGTTAAGCCAGGATATCAAAGGCCGTACATTCAATTTTCTGTCAATTCTCTGTGCTGCGGAAAGTAGAAAAACGTCAACATTTCCGTTGCAGGAGATGTCTAGGTCAAGAGCTAGTACTTCAAATTACAGCCTACAATTACAATGTCACTAGAGTTTTGCGATGGACAAACCCTACACTACACCAGTGCACCTTAAATAATCGAAGTGTGACTTTAGAGCGTTGTGAACTATGTAATCACTATTTCAAAATTAGGATGCAGTAGGATCAATACCGATCAGGGGAAAAAGTAAATTTTCGTTAAATCCTGTGTGCTCTGAAATATTTACAAACAGTATGATTTCTCTTCACAGACCATCTTCATTAAAACCCACTTCCGTACTTTGAAATATAGGAATATCAATTAACCACATATTGTTTTTATCATCGTCTCGGCGCCTGCAGTAATAATGTGTATCTAAGGAAAGTTGAACTAGTTTTTTCTCTCATTCTAGGTCAGTTGGAACACGTAAGTCCAACTCCACTAGATTGTACTTGCTTTGCAGTTATTGTGAAACTTCCCCACAATGAAGCCAAAGCTTAATCCTAGCTATGTTGGGAAAACTTTTCTTCGTTGTGAGATGCCTCCTCAATATCAATTCGAACATCAACGTACCGTTACGTAAGTCTATTTAACGTTGACAGCAGTGTCATCTTCAAGGCCATAACACGGCAATGGTGATTGCAAAGGAGGGAGAATTTTCAGTTCAATATTTAATTGCATTCCTTCAATTCTACCTCTCGAGCTAAAACGTCACTAACTGGATAAGGTTTCAACCAGTTCCAACATTAAGTGAATCTTTTGCCTCCAAAGAATCATGAATAATGACGATCATCACTTACAGTTTTGGACTATCAAAATGGGCACGTCTAACCTGCTGACAGCAAGAGTTCAGGGTTCAGTGGGGCACGTACAAGCACACCGAAGTCCCTAAGCACTCCTTGGGTACCAAGATGACGAATTTCAAAACATTTTACTATTTAAAAGTACGATATTCCGCACTATTGAGATACAAAGAAATTTCAGAATGAAATTGGTAGTATTTGCTTGATAATTCAGTTGTCAGAGTCATTTCAATTAAACTGAACTTTTAATTGGAATTATAAAGGTTCCGACGGAGAAAGAACGTAAAAAGTATAAAATTAAGTACTTAATTGAAACCAGACATTTCCTGCAAGTAACGACTTTTGAAAGCTGTAAACTTTGTAATGAGGATGTATCACGTGTTATGTTATCTCAACTTTGGCACCGAAATCCTTGCATGCAATTGAGCCTGTTGTCTCCTAGTGATAAAACGTTCTTTCGGAGACCATTTCAGTATTTGACAAATCTCCTTATGGTTAACCCTGCTCCACTCACGTACTACAAAAACATGCGCTTTGGTAAGACTTTTGATAAGAGCAAGTTAGGTCAACACAGTCAATTATATAACTGAGGTGTACGTATATGGCATGTAATCCCAGTAAATCTCAGATTTAGACATCTGCTGTGGTAACAGCAAGTACAATTGTCTCCGTGATCAGTTGTCTTTAACTGCCTACTTGTTTACTTAAGCTTGACAAAGCTAACTAGGTCTGCAAAAAGAGTCTGCGCTAACAGGAGCGAGAAGTCACACCATTTACGGCTTAGAATCCACTTGCTAATGACGTTCAATAGAACGAAGGGTCGATAAAGCGCAAAATAACCTGTTTGAAGTTTTTGTTATATAGAGTATATGGATACAAAAAATCCATGAATTTCAAATCAGCTTTGTGATTACTTTTGCAGTTTTAACCACGCCTTGCACCAATAGCTTCGTATATTTCTTGTCTTAAGTCTACAATTTCTATACTCAAGCTCATTTAGCTCACTGGGGTATTGTTTCTTGTAAGACATGGATATATACATAAAATTTACTACCCTGAAATTATTCGCAAAATCGTTCTTGAAACATAGTTTTAATGTTTCAAGCATGTCCAGTTGTATTACATTGAATAAATAACTCACTGATGGACACCTACAACTTCTAAACCTAACGCTTACAATATGCTTTCCAAGGTGTATGCGATATTCGTTGACAATAGTGAGAGCTTCACCGCCTTGGTTGCGTACAAAAAAAGGAGTGCATATCCAAAACAAGTCAGTAGCTTTACATGCCACCCGTTTGACACTAATTTATGATTTTAATATCGGTTTAATGCTATTAACACTATTTAACCACATCTTAACTTAAAGACTTGTTTGTGGTACGAAACATTAAATCAGTTTTGTGTAGAAGTATTATACGGCAATCCGTCTGCGACAGACACTGGTCACTGCAAACTATTCTGTAGTGAAAGAGGATAACTTTTTACGAAGAATTTATAAGACAGGAGAAAATTGCAATAAGCAGTTGCAAATAATAAGTGCGAGTAACATTATCTTTGTCAATCTTTCTATTGAACAATGGGAAAAGTGCAACCAAATTCTTTAAATTAACAGACGATTGGGTTGTTTATATTTTGATGACTGCAGCTTCTAGAACGGCAAGACAAAAACGATAAATGGGTTTCTGCCCATATCCTACACGAAACTTGTTAACACGTCGCCTTTTAAAGAAAATTCTGGCTAATTTCTGGTTCACATTTAAGGAAAACTTGCTTGGCTTTGCCTGTACGACACGGTAAAAAGTATTGATACTGTACTGTGTTTGCTTATTACGTCAAGTACATGTTCTGTGTTGGGTAATTTAAAACGTTAAACAAAAATAGGACGTTATTGATCAAATGTTCTGATCCCTTTAGTATCACCTTACAAATATCGTATATACAATCTACGACATTGCGTTTCGTGTTTGTTTCAAAGAACGCCATTGAATAACGGAGGCTTATTAGATTCCGTCTTGTAGTTCTCTTGTTACCCCTTCATACATTCTTGTCTCGTATAACAAACACACGGTTACTCATTCAAATCCTTCGACAACTGAGTGCTCCTACTTAACGTCCTTATTTTAAAGTTTTCCATCGATACTCCCTAAAATCAGGTTTAGAATCTACATTTTTGATGGTATTTTATACTAAAGATATACACATTATGACTAAAACACAGCAGTCAATTGGCAAAGTTTTCAAAACTATGAATGAAATCCTTAGTTAAAAGTTTTGAGGGCAAACGCCTCTTCCTCTGCATCACAAAACCTTCAAAATTACAAATTCCCTCCTAATTTTTCTCCAGTTTGCTATCTGTTCATTGAATTCTGAGCTTATCTCTCACAGTAACTCTTCATCAAAGATGCTGTTATCTTTGGCACTTCAACTGTATCCTCCAAACTAGGTTTCCGCAAGGTCTGGAACTACCACTGGGGTAGCATTACAGATATCAAGACCCCCGCCGTTTCGGAGGGGTAAGGCGTAGATGCTAGATCTGACAGCTAATAGACAAGTAACATTATGTCTAAACAACAAAATGTATCACGATTTTGTCCGTCAATGCATCTGAAGGAAAGTCAACCATTTTGCGAGGCTCTGATTTAGTCTCACTTCGTTTTAATGATACCTAGAACTGCTAGTTTTAAATAGCAAAGAGTGAGCTAAGCCTCCGCCCCCTCCGCCCTCTCTTCTCCCAGTCTTTCAGTCTGAGGTCCACCTATTACGCTATGTTGTCACTCGCGGTTCCTGAGCTAACACATGAAACCTAAGACAGGTATTTGGATTGAAATACGATATGATACCTGAATACTGTTGGTAATATGATTACCTAAGAGCTACACAAACCTGTGTCATGTTTAGAACTCCAACTGCTAAAGTCTTGTAACCAAGGATTGTTCTCCTCTTGTATTTCTTGCGTCTTTGTAACATCACTCGTAAATTATTGCCTCTTCGTTTTAAGAAGTGAGGATACTAAGGTGGTGATAATTGTTAAAAAAGCATGTCACACAAGAGAAATTAAGGCAAACAAACAATTCCACCTAACAGCATATTTGCAGTATTGTCACATAGGATTCGTTTTTCATTCCTTCACTTTGACTTCCAAAGTAATATCTAAGGTATTTCATTGAAATAATAATTAAGTTCATTTTGTGACCAGTGATATTAAATGAGTATTTGCATTTTACAAGTGCCAAAACCACTATATTTGTGGAGACGCAAAGTGAGGACATTAAATGATAAGCTTTTAAACGCAACACGCCACCATCGCATGGGTTCCGAATTCGAATCGTCTTGGTGACATAATTAGTTACAATATGTACTATTCAAAACCCTATTTTGTCTTCTCTGTAACTAGCAAGGGATTTTAGATAGACTTGGTTGGGTTACATGACATTGCCAGTGGCAAATTGTCAGCTAATATAGCGAATGGAGAATATGAACGATGTTATTACTAGGGGTTACCGCCACTCAGTTGGGAAAATATAACAAAGCTATGGTATGAGTCCTAGGTTCAAATCCCAGTTGTAACATATTTCACTTTCTCTAGTAATTGTTGCAGGTAAGATAGAAATTTGATAATAAACCAGGCCTTATGGAAGGGTGACACACACCTAAACTTGAAAATTTAAGTTAAATTAAAGACTAACTCAATATAAGCGCCTCCTTCTGAAATAAGCAATATGTTTACAAACTGATAATATACAATGTGTCAATCAACACTGGCTCTGTTTATAGAGGTAAGGAATGCTTGGAAGTTACAATGAAGAACATGGAGTGAATAACACTCACAACAACGAAATTGGAGATTGAAGATGACAAAGAAGGCAACAAAGACAACATTGAGGATAAAAAAAATGATGACGAGAATAATGACAAAAAATTAGACTCACATATCGACCAGCACCAAAGAAGATTGGGACCAACGGGGAGAACTGTTGTCTCATTTTTTTAAAAAATGTCTACCAAGTGGTATTGCTACAAAACATCTACTTAAAAAGACTGTCAGTGAGTAGGAGAGCTGACAAAATCAAATTGACAAACTAAGGAATAGAAGTGTAATTCAGAGATGGTTGTTGATTGTGAACTATTTAACATACCAGGTACAGGATCCACTACTCAATGGTATGTCCATTCCCTTTTATACATTATGAACTACATACTGTTATTGATTAATGAAAATTTATCAGCAAGTGTTGTACCTGTAGGGAAAAGTCTAACTCCAGTTCTATATCTGCAGTTCCTGAAGTTTCAAGAGGTACTGCTCCTGATCGTAAATTCCTCCTGGATCCCTACAGATAAATTGGTAATAAGTTTAAGAACTATGTTGAATGAAAACTTTTGCCTGTCAACCCATGCACTGAACAGTGAGAAACATCATCCAAAGCATACTAACATCAACATCAAGATGAGAAAAGGGTTACCACAGTTAGGGCAAAATTTAAAGCAAGACAAAAATATATATCAACTAAGTTATTTATCAGAGAAGACTTTCTAGAGTCTAAGGTTGGCTTAATGAACAATGTCACATATGGTAAATCTCAATATTTCTTTGACTTCACAGTAACATCAAAACAAATCGATTCCATATATTACTTCCACATTGATTCTATATATTACTTGATCAGAAAGTAGCAAGGTTTTCATAAGACAAGCGAACTGGATGGATAAAAGGCATCGAAGAAGGGTCTGTTTATATATTTTTAAAGTCCATCACATTTGCAAATACAGTAAGAGCGCTATAAGAATTGTCAAATTCGCAAGCTCGCTTACCCTTTCATTGTAAGACATAATATCAGATCACAAATAACTAAATACAAAAATGCATGCAAACACTTCAGTAAACAATATATGATAGCATATGTAAATAGCCTTTCTACAGTTATGTGTGTTACGTTTTGAACTAAATCACTTATAGAACCAAGTAAATCATATGGAACATTATAGCCACAGTTTATATACAGTCAAAGAAGATACAGGGCATTTTCTTTGTAAATGGTTGCTCTTCTTCCCATTTTCTTTTGCAAATACTTTTCCATTTCAACATACTCTAGTTTCCAATCCTCTTTATCATGCTCATCAGTAACAGTTGCCTTGATTTGCACAATGCTGTCTAAAACTACTCTTGTCTCCTTTTTACTAAACATATACATGATCAATATATAAGACAATAAAATGACCTGCTATGATACTTAAACAAGCTTGTCCTAAGAAATGTGGCAAAGAACAGTAGAGATAATGTTTGCTTGTTTAAATCAATGTCAGGATTGCACTTGAGCACTTGTCTGAGCTCAAAACAGTACCTTAACATTAACACCTGAATGACAAAAGAAATGTTGTTCCTTATCACCAAGCAATAATATTCAATAATGATAACTAAACAGTGCAATACTTAAATACTAAACATTCTGTAACTAAATAGATACATGACACTAAATACTACAATTATCTTTTGAATTGCTTACCTGCATTCCAACACATATGGCAATGTCATGAACATCTTGCTCCAATCTGCTAAACACCTCTAAACGAACTATCCTCAAAGTACACAATCTAAAAGTGAAGGCAAAAAATAAGTAGAAATGTATTAATCCCTTTTTAACAATGTCAAAGTTTGTTATTCTGCTAAGAAAGAGATCAGGAAATGTTTTAACAGATAAATGGCTTTGGGCAGTTTGATGGACTGGATCATGTAACAACTGGAGACATAGTATGTTATCACCTGAGCTCACCTGGCTCAAAAGCTATTATGCTGAAAGTAGAGGTGTTATAGGTTTAAATCCAAATCCACTACTTTATGCAAAAAGTGACACTACATAATGAAAAGTATAATCTCTGATATTCATCATCACCATCAGCCATTCAGGCCACTTCTTGCCGATGGCCTCAACAAACTTTGCCAGTTGCTTTGGTCTTGTGCTTCTCTCCTCCAACTAATGCCTGCGATTTTATGTAGGTCATCACACTATCTTTGTGTGGGCTTACGAGGTCTTTGCCTTCCAGTCATTGGTGTCCATTCTGACACTTTCTTGGCCCATCAGTGGTTGTCCATTCTTGCAACATGTCCTGCCCATTGCCACTTCAAGCTATCTATTTTTTCAATTATGTCTACTACCTTTGATCATGATCTTCTCTTTTCATTTCTCCATTTATCTCATCTTGTAATATTCAACATTGCTCTCTCCATACTTCCTTGAGCAACTGCCAATGACTTCCTTGTCCACATTTCTGCTCCATATGTCATAGCTGTTATTATGTCACTGTCCATGATCTTCTTTTTCAAGCTCAATAGTACTGACCTTTCTCCATGTGCACTCACTGTACTGACCAAATCTCTGCCATCCTGCTGTTACTATGGTGTTGTTTCAGCGTAACTTCCCAGATCAGCAGTATCTTGTTAGAAATTTGCAAGATGTTACTTTTCATTCCTGGTAAGGTTTTCAAGCTTTACACTGGTATTTATATTAGTAAAATCTTTTAGATTTAAAACCTAACCTGCCATAAACCAAGGTCATGCATGATTGATAGATTGTGCTTTCTACAATTATCAATGGTCTACATTTTCTTGAGATGTCTACTCAAACAACACACCACGGGAGATAACCTCTTGACGGAAAAAATTGTTGCTACAAAAAAACCTTTAGCATGTAGTCATTATAAATGGATGTGGTTCGAGCAGCACTTTTCCTAAGTTTACTATAGTATTTAGAACCAAAACCAAGCCTGTAAATAGTTGCTAAACATTGTCCTTTAACAAAACTCTTGGATCAAAAAGGGCAAGTTTGCTGTGAATAAACTAACCTAGCATAACACAAAAGCCCACTAGTCTGATAAATGAGAATTGGAAATAAATCTACCTGGAGCATTTAAAAATGGGTAATACGATATGGCCTCACAGCTATACAGTTTTCCATACTAACCAATAGATTAGAATAGAAACCTTCCAAATTATCAGCAGGTTGTTAAAATTTAATTGTCAGTTCTGTACATTATGAATATACAATATTTACTATAATCAGCCACTGCCCTCTTAATGTGAGGCAACTGATTTCCATGCAACCATGAAACACCAAATGTACAAACTTTGACTTATTTAATTATGCAATATGCTAGTCTATCATGAGATTGAACTGTATAAAAGGCAAATGTAACATAAATAAAAGCCCCAACATTGAACCCCCATAAGGTAGTAATTAGGCCCCTGTAAATGTCCTTTGACAAATTTACATACTCTTGAATTTCATTGTCATCATCTTTATAGTCACTACCACCACCATCATCATCATCATCATCATCATCATCATCATCATCATCATCATCATCATCATTATCATTATCATTATCATTTCTACAAAGAGATTGTGGCCCTTATAGATACATACATCAATAAGGAAATAATACAGAAACCCATGCTCATTTGAATATCAACTGTTGATATGGTAGTGTCACCATTATTATTTTTATATTCATAGCACGCTGTCCCCTCCCCCAAGTTCGTTTTTCAAATTCGCATTATTTAGAGACCCTAAATTATGCTGTCCGCACACCCCACCCATCATCGTACTCAAAGGTCAAAGTATTTTATTACATGGATAAAATGAATGAGATAAGTCCAAAGTATCAGGAGCACTAACCCTTCAATATGCAACTGCTGTATTTTGGGGAGCAGTTCTTCCTCTTCAACGTGCTTCCACTATTTCACTTGGAACTAAAATGTATATCTTTCTGTAGAATTTTTTGGGACTAATCATCTAATCTACTACTTCCCGCACACACCCACTGGAGTAGTCGCCTGACCATTCCAGAATGTTTATCTACGACATGTTTGGCCTCAGTGGAGCTAGAAAACGTCCATGAATGTTGCAAGCAAATTCGGAAAAATACGTGTCGTGGACGGAGAAGATTAGGCTACATTAATTGTATGCCCAGTTATAGAAGAGCCATTTGTGATTGTTGCTAACCAAAAGTATGGCATCTCAGATAAATGCTCCCCACTGAGGCCTGTCAGCAGCCTTTCTGAAGGTTCCACAATAGGATCCCTTATCGACACGTCCTGCAAGACTCCGACCTCCCAGATCTTCTTCATTGCTTTCCTGCAGCAAAGGAGTTCGCGGTGGACATTTTATTGGGGAGGTTGTGTAGAACACAATTGTTTGAGATCCGTCCATTTTCCATTTGGCAATCATTAGCAAACCAATTTAATCTACTTCTGATGACCAGGAGCTACATCAGTAACTGCCAACACTGCGTCCGAATGCCATTATTTTTTGTATGGTCTTTCTTGGTGACACCTAGGGTGCACCGTTACAAAATACCTAGTCATCGAAAGTTCGTTTAACGATCATAAGTCTGTGGTTAAATCCCGGATTGGTAACTTTCATTTGACCAAACTGAAGCATTGGCTTAAGAAATTTTGTGCAAAATGTTCTGGCACCTTCAGCTACACCGATTTCCAAAGTTGATCGTTACTTCATCACTTAGGGCCTAATTTTAATTCAGATGAAGTTTGAAAGTTTGCTGTTAAAGTCCCGCACGCCTTTTCCAGTTCCTTATGATACCTGCAAGTACCCAGTGCAGGTATCCTGGAGCAGATGCGAGGAACACGCAGACGAAATAAGGTCCAAAAGTGCCTTTACCTCCCTTTATTGAAAAACTTTCGTGAGCCGAAGGCTGACTTTTATAAGACTCACTGGCAGTTCGCCGTGAGTAATTTCTCTGAGAGCGTTGTAGGAAAGCATGAATGCCTGCCGATCATTGTTTATACCACATACCACTATCCCAAGCGTTATGTCTTGGTCATTGTTAAAATGCCCTCATTTAGATCTATGAGTATCCTTTCTTTATTCAGAGATTCTTTAATTTTGGGCAATAATCCAGTTGTATGCGCACGCCCGTTCTCTAATTAACGCAGACTTTTAGATTACCACATACCGTGGGTTTAACGAGAGTTGGTGAGACTTTAACTTCTGGGAAATATGTAGACGTCAGGGGTTGCAAATTTAAGCGTCTATGAAAAAAGTGTGCGTTAAAATGGGCTTCTTTGGTTGTCCCTGTTATCACAATCGACAATCATCAATGAGAATGAGACTAGAAACTAGGCTTCTAAACTTTACATAACACCGTAATAATCACCGCTACGTAGTTTTAATCTTGTCCAGGTGTATGGAATTTAAATCTCAAGTTAGACCATATCTTGATCCTATAAACATCCACGCGAGATGACACTCTCAGCGCTGTTACAAACCTGAAATACTAATGATGCAAAATAAGACCTGTAATATCCATGCCAGAAGAATTATACGACGACACGGCGTTAAATTCAACTCCTGTTATACCACGTGATAATGGCATTGTTGTTGTAACCATATTATCGATCCAGTTATACGTTGCTAGTGTTTCTTGATTATTGCACCTCTCGAGGTTGTCAAAATTGGTATTAAGTGATACAAGGCTTTAATGAACAGGATGCTACACGTCTTAGTGACCGCGTTAGGTTACAACTACTGATCTAGTTAATCACATTAGGCGATAGGAAGGCAATCCTCCATATGAAAGGTTTGAGGCGCTATCGGTGAAAAATCGACATCCAACTGAATGCAGTTGGAGACCAACCCTCCCAGCACCAAGAAAGGGCTGCCATCTTCACCGAGAAGGGAATGCCACCCGGCCCGTCATGCTGTCTAAAGCCCGTTGAATATTACAAATTACAATCGGTTGCCTTATTCCACTTGAGGATGACTGGCAGCTAATGGGGCGACTAGAGAAACAGAGTATGTTAAACAAACAACCTATGTCAGTTGATAGAACACGCGCGGCGAATGCGTGGATCACGGGTTCTAATCCCGCTGTTGATATGTACGATCTTAAATTATACTTCAACCCAATCCCAGAAGATTTGTCGCCCCTACATTTGAAAGGACCAGAAACCACAATGTCGTATTGCATGGGAATGAAGAAGTTTTTCTTTCTTGATTTTCAAGGCGGGAAATGGAGGGGAATAATGTTCAGCCTCTTGTTGTCAAGGTAAATGATTAGGCAAGGGAGTTATTAAAGGCAAAGTGACGAGATCCGTATTTTCAATTAACGAAAATCGGCAGAACAAAAGTGAGATACTGTGCATTGTTGAAAGTCATTCCACATTGATAGCACTAAAAACAACTGGGTTTTGAAAAAAGCATCAGGCTGTACCAACATTTTTGAAAGGCCTCAGATTAATTATAAGAGGTTTTGCCTCTAAAGTACGTCGCAGGTGCTGGCTGGAGAATCTGAATATGACGATTCACCTAAACTGATGCTGGAGTGACCTTTACAAGTGCTCCAATTCTAGCACTGAAACTTTAGATAAATTTCTCAAATATCCATAAAAAATTTCCGAGAACAAGATAATCCGTCCAAACAGCTAATACCCGAACTGTTTTGTGCTTATTCTCGCGCCGAATTTTCAGTGCCATTTCAACTTTCAATGCCATTTCAATTTTCAGTGCCATTTCAATTTTCGAGATAGTTTATTTGAAAATAATTGGCAGGGATATTCATAGGATAGAAAGGGTTCAGAGTAAAAGGATTGTAATCTGTAAAACAGAACAGCAAATAGTTGTACATGTTGACAGTATTTCATTACTGGAATATCTTCTAATCCCACTTTTGAATATGACAAACACCAGAACATGGTCGGGAACATTTTTAAGAATGAGAGCTAAATCGTAAGCCTATATTGACCACGGTTCAGCATAAACTCATCTTGTTTGTAAGGTGGTGCTTGTTGGTGAGACCAGTGCATAAATTGGGGAAAACTAAGAGCGATTCAGCATTCTCCGTGATCAGCCATAAACCGAGAGCCAATTATCCAATGCTCATATGCTTTACAAATAGTTACGCTATTACCGTTATGGTATTCATTGTAATTAAGGGTCGTATAAAGTAGGCCCGCCAATAATCTCTGGCTTCCAAACTTTTCTATGATAATTTTTTCTCAGTATGTTACAATTTTTTTCATAAGCAACTCTTTTGTGATTTCGGCATGGAGATGATTAGGGATTAAATGTTTCTGAATCATTTTACCAAACGTCCTTCGTGAGGCTAAAAAAAGGTAAGTAAAAATAATAAGGGAAATTTGTATTCGAGAGAAACTTGCGTCGCGAGACCCCACAGTGGCCTGTAGAACGAAGCTAGAAGATCCAAAATGTATAGGGGCATTGATTTCACTTATAATCCTCTGCCCACTACATCATCCCCCAACACTTAAATTGATTACAATTATATTACTTACATGTGTGAGTAGGATTGGTGTTCCAGCAGGTGAATAGGCATTGACAGCAGTGTGACAAAAAGGAGTTAACTTTATCAAAATTTTATCAGATTTTCGGAACGGCTTGCTCACGAAGGCCTCGAGTCGTTATTGAATTAGTGGTAGAAATCTTTCGATAAAGCAAGTATGATGATAATCGTTATTTGTTAAAATCACTCCTTGGGATACTATAAGTCCTTTTCTTTAAGCATGCGCATAAATACCCGTAGTAATAAACTCTCAAGATCAACTTTTTCGAGCCTTTTAAAAGGTTAATGATCAGAAGCTGAAGCTGTGTTCTGTAGTACCATTTAATACTCGTATACTTTTATGTTTCTTTTCATTATACTCCAATATCAGTAAAACATTGATAAAGTTAGATAATTTATTGCTATGTCTTTGCTACAAGGGCAGCCACCAAATCAGATAAGCGTAACCTTGTTATGTCTTCTAAGCATTGTTCATGCAAATCTCAACTTCGTATGGATCGCCAGCCCTCCATTTAAGGTTAGAAGCGCTTCAACGATTTACTCAGCCATAAAACCGAAGCATCATATGTTGGTTTGTCACGGTTGACTTTAAACTCTTTGGCTAGCTGTAGATGATCATATTAGTAACTTTATCTCAGCGGGTGTTGCACTTTAGTAACTACCTTGTCTAGAGAATATTGAATAATGTTGGTGTTGTGGCAGAGTGAGACAAAACTGATCGCCACATCCTCACTGTAGGGTGTTCCTCATGAAAATAGTTTTACTCTTAACAGTTAGCTGGACGACAATGATTACCAGTTCCTAATTAGTGGAGACAAAATACTACCAAAAGCTCACAAATAGAATTTGATTAACAATTTTACTCGTTGATTTACTTTCAGGTTCGACAAGACGCGAAAAAGAACAAAGAAGCAGCGGTTAAAATTCAACGAAGTTTCAGAAATTTTCTTGGCTCCAAGGACGAACAGCAAAGCACTAGCAAAAAGGAGGAGGGGCGTGCCCGAGCGGAGAGCACTGACTACGATCGCCCGTGGAAGAATGTTACTAATCAGCCTAAAATGCCTAAATTAGAGATGAAAGTCGGAGAGAAAACTAAAGAGAGCTTTGAGCATTATCAAGATGACATCACGTTGCTGCGGTGGCAAGGGGAACAGCAGAAAGAACAAACGACGCTTGGTGACGATTACAAACCTCAGAAAATATTACTTATTGCTTCCAACACTAAGGAGATTGATGCCCTGAAGCAGGCTGTACTGGAAGACGTGCGGTTGATCGTCTACGATTTTGCAAATCTGACATTTCACGAATTACAAGAGGAGATCCACAGGACTCTGACTGAATATCGCGAAGGAAGTCGAGCTCGTAGTATTGGTGTTGTCTGTCAAGGCGAACCTGGTGTCGTTTACATTTTAAGAGGGAAAGCGTTTACTGTTCAAAAATTAGAGAACGATTCGGATTTGAAAACATTTATTCAATGTGTAGGAACTTTAATGAGCAAATTAGATCCGTCCCAGACGTGTTTTCACTTTATTGCGAATGATGTAGGAACAAACAAAACGGGACAAAAGTTATTAAAGGAACTTGGTAAAGCAGCGCAGCCTAGCAAAGTGAAATTTGAGTCCCCAAATGAATCATCCGAAGATGGCTCTAGAATGGTGCAACTCTATTTCGATGATGAGAAATACATTGCCTGGAAAAAACTGAGAAATCGTGTCAGTAAGTAGGTATGTTGAGAAATTGCTTAACAAAAGCGATAATCAGTGTTTTGTACAAAGGATTCTCGTGATTGTTTTGTGCTAAACTTATATTTAAAGATGATTTTGGGTCAATAGTCATTGATTGCAGATTTTTGTCAATGGGGATATGCCTCTGGATACATCTCTTAATTTCCACGGTAATATAGATTGCCTTAGAGAACGAGTTTATATTTCTGTGTTACGCTTCATGGATATATCGTAGCAAATTGTTACAGTTAGTTTAAGAAGTCTTGTATTTAGTTGATAAACGACTTAGCGTTTTGTACAATTTGTTTGTACATCATAAATACAAAATTTCAAGACATTTATTTAGATTATAAAACGTTTTGAAGTGTTAAATGGGGCTGAGGACTACTCATATCAACTGCAGACAAACAGCGAAGGAAGATACCATCCTATCGTACGTTTACGTTCTGTGTTTGTATGAGCATTCAATTCAGGGTTTGAAAGCTGTTACGAGTTTATGACGACGGGTGGTTGGACAAAGGTGTCAACTATAGGGTCTTTAATTTTGGAGACGATGAGAACAAATTGGACATTCTGCGATGCGTTACAAATGGACAAAATTAAAAAGACGCAGCGAGTTTTGGCGTATATGTTATTAGCATCATTATGATGTCAGTTACAAGGGGAATTATGTTCATATATATATACTGGCATCGCTTATGCATATCGCGACTTCAAATAGGTTGATTGATATCACTAACGCCTCTTTAAAAGTTATCAGTCTGAAAGTTAATGGTAATTAGCGTGACCATACTAATATGTTCTACTTTGGTATCGGCTATATTCGTAAGTCATTGCATTCAGGGGCCTTTGTAATATTTCTGCGAATCACAAATTTACAGACACTGTCACGTTGCTAGAACAAGCGTTTATTAAGACTAATGGGTAAAATAGCAAAGCGCCTTTTACATACATATGTGGTAGCAGTTGTTAATAGCTTGAAATAAGATCTGTGTTACTCGAGCAGTGTTTTATAATGTTTATCTCAGGCACGTGTTAATGCGAAATTAAAACGTCAAAAACATGAAATGTTCTAAGAGAATCACAACGCCTGTGATCAAAAGTTTCGCTTTCATTGCGCTTCTTAAATTCTTCTCAATTGAGTAATTAACAGAAGCACTGTATCAGATGAGTTTAACTTTATGATTCAGCTGCCCTTTTGGTTTCTTTGCGGGAGCATTTTTGATGTTCGTAATGACATTGGTAGGCCCCTAGTCCCTGTCTTTGATGCTGAAGAATTTGGCTTTTCATGGGCTCCATTAAGTAGGAATACTGGTAATACAGATGTACTTGTTCAGATGGTATTTGCTTGTTGTTGGTAGCCTATAGTAGATAAGGTGAATACCAATCAACCGCGGCAGCCCAGTACCAAATGCAATTTCATAAGATTGGTTCTTTGCAACTTGCGCAAGAGTTGAAGGGAACATATTATGACGTTCGTTCATTTATATGTACATGTATATTAAACGGTTTTGGCCTTTAGATTAAGGAAATTATAGTGATTTAGATTCATTTTTGATACATGTATTTAATTCACACAAGAGTAAGTAAACGTCGTGATTCGCATTTGTAAATTGGCATCGTTTACATCCATTCGTGTGATAATTGGTTCTGTAAAATACCCTTGTTGTATTATGTGAAAATAAGGAAGGATTTGTTTGATATCCTGAGAAATGGTGTAAATTCTTATGGCTGTCTTGACTAGCATATTTATTTCATATAGGATGCGGCATAGTGTTTGAAAACGTTTTCGTTCACAACGAGACTCCGATCAAAGGTTTTGTGCAGTTCAAGGTACTCTAGAGGTCTTCAATTCCATGCACAGTACAGAAGTAAAACCCGTAGACAAGGAGAGTGTACAATAGGCTATTACAGATGTTAGATCTGAAGCAGATATACCTGCACCGCAGACCATAAAGACATTCCTTAGGAAGTGTACGCTACATTTTGTCTTGTCTCTACTCCTTACATAAAAGTAAGAAACAGTGCTTTCAAACTAATGTTTAATTATATTGACAGAAAAGTGATGGCTGATGTTACACGAGGCGCAATTCTGCGCTATAACAATATATTTGGACTTTTTGTTATTACGTTATTACACTCTGAAATGAAACTGGCCAACTCATGTGACAAAAATATTGTCAAAGCGGGAAGAAGAAAGCCATACTCTGTGGTAGAAGTCAGCTACAGAATTCTTTACTCGTCTATAACGGAAGTCAATTGCGACTTTATAATCATGCTTTCAGCCGCCTGTAAATAGGCGAAGTGTTGCAGTGCCAGCCTTTGTAATATACGCAGCCACTTTTCACTGACTTATATTGCCGAACTTGTTTACCTTTCGCGGGAACTGTTCATTTATATAGTAAACTCAACAGGAATGTCGACTATGGTTTGTCCATTGTGGGTTGATGAGGTAAAATATATATACGACTTTGACAGAAATTACCAGTTTTCGGGATAAATGCCGTGAAGAAAAAACAAACATTTTATTTCAAAACCTACGGGCACTGTGTTGCGTCGCAAGCCGAACGATAAGGATGATGATAATAAGAGCAACGTTTTCACTATACGCCCTAATACGGGGCACGTCTGTATCTTTATAACGAACAGTAAACTCCAAACGTACAAATTAACTCCCTCAACTTTACAATGATCACGCTATATATACATTGACATGTCCTAAACTGGTTACATCACGTCATTACAGTTTCTGCATTTTCAGCGATAAGATAGTCTTACATCATATGCTAATTCACCTATGCCGCTATGACACAGCATATGATTCCCCTAGTTATTTTACTAAATAAGTCAAACACTACACATTGCTCCCCCACTCCAGTCGTATACATGTAGTAGATTTATGGCACTTAAATGTACAGCATTGACTCCTCTGCGACTATTCCCTGAAAACACCTATCAAGTACTCAATCTCTGACCTAGCTAGTCAGACACGCATCACACATTTTCGTTCACGTGAGTTTAAACTGGTATTCAGCATTCGCGAAAAGGAGCAGTCTTAAATATTAGTACAAGCAGTCGAGAAGTTTCGAACACTATCTTGATAGTGTGTTAGATGGCGGGAAACCTTCCAGTGCTATTTTTCGAAAGCTAACATTCGACAGTATATTCTGCTTAAGGTAATGTCCTTCCCAAAGAAGCCTTTGGTGACAGGCATACGTTTGCTAGACTGACGTCCGATTTTAGCCATTTCCGATTCTATGGCACCCACTGTACTCAAGAACGATATTTCACTATCAGAGTCATCTAGAACGATTTTGGCATTTCGGTGCGCTGAGAAGCCTAATTTTTTCTTGATCACTGTTGTCAGTGATGCTTCAATAAAACTCTTCAAATAGCCACTACCCGATAGATTTCTGCGCTGCGCCCTTGTTTTAAGCCGCTCTAATAATCCTTCATATCGTTTCTACCTCAATATGCCCAATGTTGTTCTAAAACGATTTCAACTTTTCTCTTTGCATTTACTACGTCTGATCTTTGAAGAGGTTTGGTTACTAAAATGCCGAGAGTATTGGAGAAACATACATTGATCTCCCAAGAGCATTTCAAGCTGTTTTTTAAGTGTAGCATTTTCTCATTGCCGTCTTTGTAATGTTATTTCCGTCTTTGTATAGCACTAGATTCCAAACAGTCATTTTACCATATCGTATTGTTGTGCGATTGCTCTTAGTATCACTTTGAAAATCTCAGTCTCTCCACGAATGCATCTTCTCTGTGTGTAGGTTTGATACTCCACTATGTTGCTAGTTTTCAAATCTGCGGCTGTTAACTTGGGATTCATTTATAAAGTATATTCAATAGAGAAGCGTTTTTGGAAGTGACGAAAATGTTCCCTGACGAAAACTTTGTCTAACTCAGGACCGAGGCAGCGAGTACGATTCATATTCCTTTACAATGGAAAACAGACACGATTTTTTGTCGGACAAAATATTTCGTTGAGCAAAAGTGACGATGACGAAAATTAGCTCCGACATTTTTTTGTCCGATAAGGAGTGTCGTTAATTTTTTAGAGAGACAATACAGCCTCCATAGGCAGTGCAACCTACAATTTTCGAAGTTTTACGTACTTGCAAAGTGAATCAATAATTCCTAGAAGTAACTCATCGATAGGCCAACATTTGCTTGAAAACCTGACAAGTGTCGACAATTTAGGGAAAATAGAACGGTTTAAAAAATCACATTAAACTACCTAAGCTTTTCGCCTTAGACCTAAGCCAGAGTGCTCGAGTTGCTTACAATTTTTCTCAAATTTGAGTTAAGCTGCTCTTGGACCAGTTGCATATTCGGAAATTGCTTAATAGGTAGGTTTTTTTACCAATTTTATTGCCATTTACCATAAACACTTTTTTTTAAAGCTTGATAATGCTGGTCTTGGCTCAGTGATCTTTTTATTCGTCAAATTGTACGTTCATTTAACGTTTTACTTGTAATAGTCATAATTTTATACAGCTTGTGGCTGACTAGTTTGTTTGTAGATTGACATTTTTTCTTGTCAAGAAATCTTAGAAGACTTTTTCTTCCCTTCTGATTTGTTTAAAGAGGGGTCGTCCTGCTATCTGTTGTTTTTCAATTGAGCTTAATTTCTGAGCAATGTTAGCGTTAATTGTTTAATAAAGATTGCTCTTATAAAGAGGTTTATCCCTATACAACAAAAGTGTTTTGGTCTACATCTGTGCCCCAACGGGCTTATGCCAAGCCCCACTTACTGCAACTACCTGGTGACGGATCTGCATTAAATGCTCTAAGGCCAACAAAGGTTGCTAATATTTATTTAAAAACCAAACATTTTTGGCCGTGGAATAGGCCTATGAGTTGGCCGCTAGAAGTCTTAGTTCGCCCTAAGAATCCAGCCATACATTTCATATTTCTTGTGTTATTTTCTCGTCATTCTAGGAGTAGTAAGATATCTTTAACACGGCACTGTAATTTCTTTTTCTTCAAAGCCATCAGCCTCATTTTTATTTAAAAGTGGATTTCCAATAAATTTGTAGCTCTACTACATTTTAAAAAATATTCGCAATTTTTACCCTATGATCTTCCTTTACAAGTTGATGAAATCTTTTGGTTGTGTTAAGAAAAGAGCTTTCAACCATATGTAAGCCTTTCATGTTTTAATTAAAATATAGTACTTAAAAGCTATTGCATTATTCGGAAATGAAACTAAAGTCGAATGGCAAACTTGAGGGTGCACTTGATTTTTAAAATTCCACAACCTGCTCTCAAACGTCATTTATCATTTATAATCCTTCCTTCTATGTCAAACAATGTTGTCGACTTTCTGCGGGTCTATGTTCTCACTCGAAGTATCGTTTCTTCCACGCGCTGCCAAAAAACCTAGATATTCTCTGGACTCCGTTTATCAACAGCGAATTATCTTCTTTATAAAACTATATATGTAGTGCTAACTGTAGGTGAGCGTATCTCTTAAGCAATTTTTCTCTTGCCGTTGATCGCTGGTTTATAACATAGCGCCAAGCCAAGTCAAATGATTACTGTCGCAGAAATCAACTATTTGATTTGAATGAATGGGAGATAAACTTTTGAAAAACTTTGGTCTAAAACTATTAGTCTTAGTAAGGAACCAAGATCAATATTGATGTTTATTCTAGTTATTTCTTTTCTGGATTAATAAGCATCTTAGAGAGCCCTCTGTAGTCCATAAAAGTAACAACCATCAACACCTTTAGGCTGAGCAAAACGTAGTGTCTTACAAAATGCCGTGAATAAACCATTTCAGCAGTAAATACTCGGAATACAAGACCACTATAGGCAGCTGTGACTAAATTGTTGCACTAACTGTTTCATAAAGAGGTGACGAACTCTACACAACTAGAATTACTGCAGTTACTTTTGGATTTGTTGCCATTTTATAATCCATTTGTAACTACATCATTATCTTATTGAGCGATGAAACGAAGAAAAGTTACATGTACTTGAATACCGACAAGCGAACAAGCGAGAAACCAAAAAGGAAACCTGAAGAAAACAAAATTGCTTAAATCAAAATCATTAGGGAAAAATTTTAACAATTCTTTTCATAAAAAAACTTCATCATTCTGTGAATTGCGGTGTCAAAGTCATGATGATTTGCAAAAAAAGATCCCTGATCATTTAATGATATTGTTGGGTATAATAGAGACAATATTGATTTGGACAGCGACAATACCCTTATGAAAAAAAAAGTTGAGTGCATTGGAAAACAGTAAAATATTGGGCTATGTCAATTCTTTAAACTAGTAAAAAAAAGTTTTTAAATAGTTTTTGTATCATATATAACGCTGCATTTGAGGATATTGCATTTGAATATTTGAATTGAGTAGTTGGTGGTTTCAAAAATCTTTAACGGTGCGATTGACAACACGTTCTTTTTCAACTACAATTACAAGTTGTATGTCAGATAAAATTGGCGCTGATAACTCATGGATAATCTTGAATCTAATAAAAACAATTTTGAGGGAATATGTTTGCAAACACCGATGTGCTCTGAATTCTTTACGATTTGAAATAAAAATGCTAAATTATCCAACTTTAGATTCTTATTTTTATTACCTACATCTTTTACGTTATCAAACATTCATCTTTCTTCAAAAAAATCGTTAAAACAGTTCAACAAAACAATAATGATAACAAAAATTACAGAAAAAGTTAAGGCCACAGACAGAGAAATGATAGAGAAGGAAACTGAACAATTAAACACAAGCAGGAAATACTTATATTGAACAGCGAACAGAACATTTTTCAAAAGCGATTAAAGAACTTCATGGGTAGTAATCATTAAGAAAACGAAGAAATAATTTTAAAATATTGTGATATAAAAGATGAAGAGATATCGTTGAATAATTTCCATCGTGACTTGCACATTTCATCTATTAATAGAATAACCTTAATTCTGTGGTACAAACTGTTAAATTTGCCTTCCTAAAAACAATAACCACAAATTGTAGAAATAAACTTCCGTATTCGTAAAAATGCTCTCTATATTTCATTGAATTGATTTTAGTAAATTAAATTTAATCATAGACTTACCAAAGTGCCCTTTTTTTCTTCAGATACCCTTTGCTCGTGCTGTAGATGACAAGGATAGTTCTACGGCCGAGAAACTGGTCTTTTGCAGCTGCTCGATCAAGCATCATAATATTCCGTAATAACAGAGGGGATTGTTCTTCTATTTTGTGAGCAGGTCTGCTTTCTCTCGAATGACGTCAAGTACTCTATCCTGCAGCGTAGTTTTGTCATTACTTCCTATCTAATTCAAAAAGTATTGCCCAAATACGGCAACCTTTTTAAGAGGCACCTATTCTATCATCAAAACACATCCGTCAGGATTATGCACGTAAGTTAATCGACAGTAACAGTAATGAGACGTGAAGGCACACACCACAGCAAGGTAGGTGCCCGACAACGTGAAGTTTGTGGATGGACTCGGGTGAATAGTAGTGCCGGTTTTTAGCAAGAGAGGGCCCTGTGCCATGAAGTGATTTGGGGGCCCTTCCGTGTCATTGAGTGTACTGAATGAGCTGTGCGGGGCCTCCCAACTTTCATCTAAGGTGCGGGGCCCTGTGCCGCGGCACAGTCGGCACCTCCTCAAACCGGCACTGGCGGATAATATTGAGCCTAAGAGACCAAACTGGAAACTCTGGTCAAACCAGAACGGACTCCGTTGCGTTTCGGTGGGATCATGCTCAGTGAACAACTTGATAGAAGGAACTCAAACCTACAATTAAATTTGAAGTTGTTACTAATGGTTTATTTGCTACTTTGATAGATGGAGTTAACTTACCATTTTCTTTGAGTGCAGTAAATCCTTTCGTAGGTGATAAGTGCAAATTTATTAAACGTTTTTGCCAGCTTTCGAAAGTGCTGCACTAAGCACGCTCTCGCCACGTAACCTAGCTTGCTCGTGTTTCCAGCTTGGTTGCATATTCCTAGGATGTATCCTCAATGTCCTTGTGTTTCATTGTTCCACTCTCAGGAAACTACTTAAACATTCAAAGTAGCACAACTGATAAGTTGGCGTACATGAGGAAAAACTCGTTCGTCGAATTCTATGCAAATTTCGACGTCTACCAATTACTGTAAGTGAAAAGCAGAACAGAGTAATGATTTGGTCTAAAAGTATTTCTTCTAATGGACAGCAAATTTGTTCTCGTGTCATCATATGTAGAAAGTGTGACAAAGTACGTAGTATTTGTAGAAAATAGTGAGATTGTAGTCTGAAGTTGTTGAAAGTATTGGAACTAACGCGAGGTCTTAACAATAGTTTAATGCAATATATATATATATATATATATATATATATATATATATATCAAAATTGCCAATTTACAGAAACAATTTCCCTTGCTGACAACAATTTAGTCCCATATTTTCTACTCAAGACTTTTAAAGCTAATCAAAGGCAGTCGTCAAGGAATTCATGCTGAAAGCAATCAAAAGGACAAAGAAGATCTGTAGGCGCTCATCTGAACTCAGCTGTGAAAATAACTATTTCTATTAAAATTCTGATAGCGTGGCTTTCTTTTGAAACTGTTCTTACAGTTGATAAGCAGGAATAACTCTAACAACATTTAAAGCTTTGTAAATTATAGCCAAACTCGAATCTATTCTGGTGGCGTCACCATTTCAAACTTTATTTGCAGTAGATCCATTTGTAGACGTCAGTAAATACTTTTACCTTCTAGACGGAAATTCTTAAGCTATACATCAGTAGTACTAAATAAATCCTTAATTTGAATAGTTATGAGACAAAATGAATATGTCTGAATAATGTCTAGAAATTCTTTCTTTCCAACGTGAACACTATTTGCATTTTGACGAGGATTTGCTAGCTTCCAAATAAGAAATAAATTCCACTTTTCAACTGTTTCAGTTTAAACGCGGCAAATTGACATTTCAGTCACTGGTCAATCTGATAATATTGTTTCCTTGCGATACAAGAAACAACAGAAAAGTTATATTTTCCTAAAAGCAATTAAGAGGAATTTAGCCAAACTAAAGGTTGATGAATTTATGAATGTTGAACTGAGGCAACATAAATTATACACAAGGTGAGTGTCTTGAAAACGACTACAGCACAATAATAGACTATGCTCTGAATATAACAAGTTAATTACTCTTGTCTATTCCTTTTCGGTAGAAATATGCACATGTAATCCTTGGTTTCCTGTGTTTGATTTTCAAGACCTTGTATCTTGCTTATATCCTTGGTACAGGATATTCGCCATTTTATGTCATTAGTGATCTCTTGTCAACGTAAACAAGGTATCGTTTCATTGCTTCTTCTAGCATTTTTGTGCTTTATTTATCAAGGTAACACGAGAGTGTTAGCAGTTTATTTGATAAGGTCACTTCCTCGCTAGCTCTGGCAGTAATTATTGCTCCTGCTTCTTCTGTCGCCTCAGCTTGTACGTGCTTGCTATTCCCTACCATTTCTGTATCTCAGTCTGTCAACTTATTTTTTCATCTTCACCATTTTGAACACATTCGTTAAATGGTACTTTTTATTTTCATTCTTTTTCTTAATGATATTAAAAAAAAATTCAGTAAAATATAGACCAAAAATTTAAGACCAAGTTAAATCGATTAACAATCAATTTAAAAGCCGCCATCACTTACTTTGACTTTTGCAAAACCTTCGACGGCATACACATGAGGGAAACGGTGAAGATTCTGAAAGCACATTGAGTCCCCTAGGATCTTATTGTAACTATCAGTCAGCTGTATAAATATACCCCTCCCATAGTACTGAGATCTAGTAATGAAGTAGGTCTGTTCAAAATTATTACTTGAGTATAGCGATTTGATGCTCTCGCTCCATACCTCTTTGTAAAGTTGATTTATACGTCAGATTCTAGAAGGTTACGGAACAGACATTGGAATTAATCCACGAAGACAACTGTTCAGGCGTCATCCAGCGGTATTTGTTTGTGATCTGGACTCGAGTAATATCATAGCTTTTCAATCAGAGGATTTCAAAGCTCGAGAGGAGGGTCAAGAGAATATAGAAGTTGCGCGGCTGTGAGTCGTAGAAAGGTCATTCTTACAAATACATTGAGGTAGGTAAGCAGTTACAATGAAGAAAGAAAGAATTACAAACTTGTGAAAACTATGACGCTGTTATGACGCTGTATTATGTAAGAATACTATGTCGAAGTAAGTAAACATGTGTATTCAAGGCTGACTGATAACGAAGTTAATAAAAGCAGATGAAAGAATAAGCACCCTTTATAACCTCCAGAATCGCTGGTTACAATCACATTTTGGGTTGTTCTTTAAGGTTTTTATGAGATGAATTAAAAGAGCCTCTTTGGTCCAATGGATACTTCTCCAAAATTCAAGAGTCTTCATGTTTGTTTACATTTCCCTTTTTTTAACTAGATTGATGCATATCTGATTGAGGCTACAATCAACATCATTCAAGACCTAGTCGACAAGATCTACGACTAAGACGACTTACCCAACGATATGCTCAACGCTGTCTTTATTGTACACCCAATGAAACGGAACACTATGGAATGTGACGAGAGCAGAGCCATTAGTCTAGTGGGCCGCACCCTGAAAAGTCTGCTGTAAATCGTACTCTAACGCGGTCGATCGAAGGTTCGTCCAGAGATTGCACAATCTCAGTGCGGTTTCATCTCGGACATGGCAACGAGGAACGCCATCTTTACAATGCGAATGCTAAGTGGACAAAGCATCCAACACCAACAAAACATATACATTTGCCTCATCTATAACAAGAAAACCTTTGATCGAGTTTGCCGCAATCACCTCCTCGGGCTGCT